>JAJOZX010005485.1:97500-207500 GCA_023014485.1 Bathynomus jamesi | reverse complement strand
GGAAATTATAGGCCAATCAGTTTAACGTCTGTTGTAGGTAAGCTACTGGAATCACTAATTAGGGATCGTATAGTCGAACACTTAGAAGTGCATAATCTGGTTAGAAATACGCAGCACGGTTTTAGGCGAAACAAATCTTGCTTAACTAATCTTTTAGAATTTTTCCAAAGCGTGGTTAACGTTTACGATAGACATCGGGCGGTTGATGTAGTGTATTTAGATTTTCAAAAAGCGTTTGACACCGTGCCGCACAAAAGACTGATTGAAAAAAACTAAGGCTCATGGAATCAGGGGTGTAGTAATAAATTGGCTAGAAGAATGGTTGCGAGGCAGAAAACAGAGGGTGGTCGTTGATGGAGCGGAGTCGTGTTGGGCTAATGTAGCGAGTGGCGTTCCTCAGGGTTCTGTATTGGGGGCCCCTTGCTTTTTCTTATATATATTAACGATTTAGATATCGGCCTAGTCAGTACAGTTTCAAAGTTTGCGGATGACACAAGCTGGGTGGTAGGGGCGATTAATGACGAAGATAGAGGTAAAATTCAGGAAGATCTGAATAAAATCGTTGATTGGTCAGTCACATGGCAAATGAGATTTAACGTGGATAAGTGCAAAATTATGCATATAGGTTCGCGTAACGGTAATTTTGCGTATTGTATGTCAGGGAAGATTTAAGAGCGTAGAGCAGGAAAAGATTTAGGAGTTATAGTCACTGGTGATTTAAAAGTAGCGAAACAAAGTACAGCGGCGGTCATAAGGCGAACAAAGTGTTAGGTTTTATAGCTCGAAATTTTGAGTACAAATCGCGCGATATTATAGTTCCTCTTTTATAAATCATTAGTTAGACCCCATTTGGAGTACGCGGTCCAATTTTGGAATCCGCATATGCGCAAAGATATGACAAAATCGAAAGAGTTCAAGACGAGCAAGTAAGATGATTCCGTCGCTTAGGTCAAAGTCGTACGAGGATAGGCTTAAGGAGTTAAAATTGACAACACTCGAGACTAGGAGGTTAAGGGGTGATCTAATCCAGGTTTTCAAATTATGAATGGGTTCGATAACGTAGATAGAGATAGCTTTTCGAAATATCTGAATATAATAGGACTAGAACTAACGGGTGTAAGTTGACAAGTAGAAGGTTCGAGACAGCAGTTGCGAAAAACTTTTTTTACGCATAGAATAGTAAATAGCTGGAATAGTTTGCCGGTAGAAGTAATTAGTAGCACGTCTATAAACATGTTTAAAATCGATTAGACGCATATGTTGATAGAAAGGGTATAGTTTAAGGTAGTAAAATTAAGGCTTTCTGGGGATAGATCCCACAGCTCAACATAAGTGTTGTGGGATATAGGGCGGCAGCGTCTTGGGTTAGGGGCAGAGATGGGCACGATCTTGATCTTCAAGATCAGATCGTGATCTTGAAGATCAAGATCGTGATCTGATCTTGATCTTGAAGATCACTTTTATTATGGTGATCTTGATCTTGATCTAAGATCACTTTATTTCTTGTGATCTTGATCTTGAAGATCACTTTAGACTTCAAGATCACTTTTAATTTCAGATTCTTAAATATGCCGCTATGCGAATGTCATTTGTTTTTTTGTCCAAGCGACATCTGGTGGCAACTTTGTTCAACACCAACTGTTTATTTTTTCTGTTAGTTGGGTGACTTGCGTCATGCGTGGGCTCATGGAAGGTGTAGTTGCTGTGGAATTTAGGCTCGTAAAAAGTGTAATTTACTGTGCAATTATGTTAAAAGTGTTCTATTAATATATTATTATATATAGGCATAAAATATAGCCTATAGGTCCGTATTCATAATAATTAATTCTAAACATATTTTATTTACAGATTGAATTTTTTAATAATGAGTGCAATTTTACAACTTCAACAGGCTCCCAAGGGAACCAAATATTCTAGGTTGTCACCAGAACAGTATTCAATATATTTAGATAACAATGTTGGTAATAAGGATCAATCTGTGCTATTGAACGGAAAATATTTTCAAATTGTCGAAAAAACTGGAAACAGTATCAAAGTTATTTGTAGGCAGTGTACAAAGAAAACTACAATTCTGTCTGCTGGCCTCGACTCAACAAGCAATCTTCTGAGGCACCTCAGGGTTAGTACTACTTAGTAACTAAGTAGTAAGTAGCAACATTAACATAATGGTTCAAGTCATATTTTAAGTGACTGGTGCCATACAAGACTAATGCTACATTTACATAGACGTCCATTTGAATATATTGTGCACTTCAGATATTAATAGATTATGGACTAGTAACCATGGGCGCCCGCAGGATTTTTTCCAAGGGGGGGCAAAATTTAATGTATTAAAAGGTAGGGACCGGAGCAAGCAAAAAACTTTTGACCCCTTAGGAACCAGCAGGTTAATTCTAAGCAAGTTTAGTGTTGCATTTTCTGTAATGGAAAATGCAAATATATATTGTATATACATACAATGCACATGATAACAATAAAAAAACTGATCAAAAACAATGGCTGCCACGCACTGCATGCAGCCAGGTGCTTGAGTTGGCGCTGCCAACTTGGCGGGATAATTTTAAGGGGGGACTTCTGAACAATAAAAAGGTCAACCTTTTATCATGCACACAAATAAAAATTTTCACCCTTTAGGAGGCAGTTGGATACTTTTCAGCAAGTTTAGGATATAAATATTTTCTTAGAAAATATTTAATATATTTTCTTGGCATTTCCAAGGGGGGGCAAGCGCCCCCCTTGCCCTACCTGCGGGCGCCCATGCTAGTAACTACATTAAAACTGCCGATATCCAACTATAATAAAACGCCAGGTGTATCTGTCTTTCTCTCTGTCTGATCCATGTCTGTAATTTCTCCTATTTAGTTACTGAAGGACGAAATTCGGCTTTCAATTTAACATAGGATAAAAATGCACTGATCATGGTGAAAATAATTTTAGTTAAAGATAACAAAATTTTAGAATCTTGTTAAGTATTAATTTCAACTAGAAGTTTGATACTCTGATAATATTATACAGGTGTTCAAGAAGTCTCTCCGCATGATAATAATTTATTTTCTTGTGCAGAAACTACATTCGGATCTTTTGGGTGAATATGAATCGGAGAAGAAATCTCGCAAGCGTCCAGCTAAAGAAGAATATGCCAGCGGCAGCAATGCTGGCCCTGCCAAAATTGCCAAGCAGTCAACACTAAGCATGTTCCATTTCCAAGCAAAAACCAGGACCACCATATGCAAGGATATCCTTGAAAAGAAGATTCTCTCGCTTGTGGCTAATGGCTCCTACCATTGAGCCTAGTTGAACTACATGAATTTAAGGATCTTCTTTCATGTTAGTATAACTCAAATATTTTGCTATTTTTTCCATAGCTAATATCTGATTAAAATAATTAATCATATTATTTGTATGAACATTAGACTATCGCTAGCCTAGCTAAATATTTTGATATTTTTCCATAGCTAATCTATTGTATTTGTTTTAATTTTTAAATATTTTTTTTCAGACGTCAACCCGGCTGTTCAGGTGCCATCTAGACGCACCCTGGCTAGATCTCTTGCAACAACAACCAGTACAATGAGGAAGACATACAAGCAAAACTGGCAGCAGTTGACCATGTGTGTGTTACATGCGACATATGGTCAACTAATCACCGCAGTTTCATGGGAGTCACTGCGCATTGGGTATGCTATTGATTTAGTGTATTATTTTTATATAATTGATAAATTGACCATTGGTGATAGACTGATAGTCTGATAGACTTATAGTATAATCTTTTCAATTATTCGACATGTGTTCCTCATTCATTAATTTGGTGAGTCTTCATTTTGCTGTGATTCACAGTAATTCACTGATTCTGTCATCTGTCATTGTGTCTGATTCACAGCAAAATGTGGAAGAGTCCATATTCACAGCCTGTGAATATGGACTCTTCCACATTTTGCTCTTATGGGATGGGTCACTGATGTGGTGGTATGGTAGGCGACTCATCGCTGAATTGCCTCCTTTATATCACATAGTTCTTCTCTTCAATGTTTGGTGGCGCAGTTTAGCTGGTGCGTGTCTAACCAATATTATTAAATTAAGCTTAAAAAATGTTCATACAAACATTGATTTTATATTCTTACATTACAGATCAATGATGACTTGTCGCGAGGATCAGCTGCACTGGCATGCCGAAGATTTCGTGGAACACATAGCTTTGATAAAATTGCTGGAATATTGGACAGGATCAACTCGGAGCATGGTTTATCTTATAGAAAAGTTGTATCTACAGTCACCGACAATGCATCGAACATGGTGAAATGCTTTAAAGAGTTCGGTGTTCGTGTTCAGAATCGTACTGACGACATTGATGAAGATGATGCAGATGAAGATGATAATGAAAAAGATTCAGATGAAGAGTTATCATCAGCAACTTTCCTGACATTCAGGAGAGCATGGAGAGGAGTCAGTGAAACTATCATCCCATATTCGATGTGCCTCCCACACATTGAACTTGGTAGCAACAACTGATGCAGATAAAGGACTGAATTCACCTGGACTAAAGAAGATAAAGCATTCTGCAATGGGAAAATGTTCGGCGCTGTGGAATGCTGCTGGTAACCCAAGTCAGCAGAAAAAATACAGGAAATAACTGGCGTCCAATTTAGGTACCCATGCATCACCCGATGGAACTCAATGTACGACTCATTAAGCCAAATATAAACATAAGAACGACGTGAATGTAGCTCTTGAGAACTGAATCTACCCATCCTCAAAGACAATGAATTGGAATTTATTTCAGAATATTTGTCTGTTCTAAAACCAATTGCAGCAGCCCTCAACAAATTACAGGCAGAGAAAGAATGCTACTACGGTTGTTTTCTTCCAACAGTCCTAGTGACTCAAGATGCCCTCGCAAGATTGGAGCCTATCCAACCAAACGACCTGCGCTTGAGACACTGCATGCCATTACTGGCAGCAGTCGTCTCTGGCTTCAATGCCAGATTTGGTCATTTTTTGTCGTTGAGCCCCGAGGTAACTGATGCCGTTTTGGCCTCAGTATCTCATCCGTATTTCAAACTTAGATGGATATCATTGTTGCAAGGGCCTAATTTCGGCGATCATGAAGCAATCAAGTCTCAAGTAAAAGACAAGCTGCAAATGGCTGTAAGAAATTGTAATTCTGACAGCAGTGGTAATAGTTCGGTGAACTCAGACTCATCATCTGAAGACGATTTCTTCAGAACTATGGACGGCTCATTCTCTGCTCCTAACAACAAGGAAGACTTGGAAGTCCTCAATTATTTGCAGGACACCAGTAAGGCACTCGACTCTTTAGATAGGTATCCTGCTATAAAGAAGATCTTCAAGAGGTATAATACCACGCTACCTTCCTCTGCACCAGTGGAACGGTTGTTTTCGTTTGCTGGCATGGTTCATAGCCCCAAACGAAGTCGTCTCTCGGATGGTAACTTTGAACAATTGGTTTTGCTGAAAGCAAATGTTTACAGCGGTTGAACATTAAATTAACACTCTTAACTTGCGGTTTTTACCCTTATATTGTCAGTAATTGCGTACTGCAGTAAACTGTAAAATTAAATTCTATGTAAAAAATGTTTACTTATATATGCTGACCATTCATTGATATGGGTTATGGACCTGGTGAAATGAGAATTGAGAAAAATAGAACTAAAAACTATATGTAGGTCATTTAATAGTTTTTTCTTTGCTGATAAGTTATGATAATACTAAGTTTTAAGTTTACCACCTGAAAACTGAAAGGGGAATCGTCAATCCCCGTGGTTTAGATCAGGTGACATGGGTAGGATGCGATGCTTGTATTGCCTCAGCCCTCAGGGGACTATTAGGAGTGATACTTTTCAGGAGTGATTAACAAAATAATTTGTTTTTGTTTACTCTACAAGAGTACAACTTTTTTCAATTCATATAAAAGTGATCTTAAAAAGTGATCTTGAAAAGTGATCTTCAAGATCACGATCTTGATCTGGATCTTCAAGATCACATTTTTCTGGTGATCTGATCTTGATCTTCAAGATCACCAAAGTTGGTGATCTTGCCCATCTCTGGTTAGGGGATACTCCCTGTCCTTACACACCCCATTTAAAGAGATTCCTCTGCCGAGCGGTGCCCCCCATAGTACTGTGAGGTATTGAAAAACTCATGAGCTTCACTTGCCCCACAAACACCTTTAAATGGGAGACCCAAAATGGGTGCACACATATTTCTACATTACTGTACAGTTTTTACAGCCACACCTACACTTTTTCTCGTAAGTGTATATATTGTAATGTATATGATTGTAAATTTTGACTTGGTCCGCAATCGATATGGACCGTGACTTGATGGATACCGTAATGAAATTGACTGGATTCTTTGGATCTGATATATTTGCATGTCCGTTATAAATAGATATAGAGTGTAACATATTTGTGGATAGTAGTCTATTATGACTTGATCCTCTGGATCCAGAGATTCTATCTTTAGTTTTAAATCGATAATTAATTAGTTTTAAATTGATAATTATTTAGTTTCGTAAAAATTGGTCGTTGCCAATTTACCGGCAGTTTTTACATAAATTTCTTATGTTCTTGTGGTTCGGAACCCACGTAACATTGTAGGTCCCCTCCGCCACCACGGAGGACATACACAATACACGATTACGAACAAGGTTAGGTAGACCAGCCATGAGTGGATCCTAGGGTCTTTGTTGGTCTGAAACATTATAACATTATAACATATATATATATATATATATATATACAGGGTGGCGCAAAAGTCACGACCAGTTTTTAAACATTCATAATTTTTTTGTTTATTATTATTTCTTTTTTCTTTTCTCCAGATATATAAAGGACCCCTTGCAAATTAATCTTGGAAAAATACACAACTCAGCAGCAAACCAAAATCATAGAGCTTTACTTCGAACATCATCAATCGATAAAGTTAACCCAAAGAGCCTATTCCCGTCATTTCAAAGTGCGGACACCGCCTTCGGAGAGGATGGTCCGTTGCTTGGTCGCGCGTTTTCAGATACAGGGCTCAGTTAGCGATCTTCCACGAGCCGGGAGACCACGTTCAGCCCGACATGGTGCTAATCATGTATGCGTGCAGAGGAGTGTAGAAGAGAATCCCGAAACATCAACCCGAAGGCGTTCTGCTCAGCTTGGAATATCTCGCATGTCTCTTCAAAGGATTTTAAAAAACGAATTACACCTGTTTGCGTACAAAGTCCAACTAGTGCAAGAACTAAAGCCAACAGATCGTCCAAAACGCCTTGCCTATGCAGTCCGCTTCCAAGAAATGGCCAGACGGAATGACTTTACTCACAATCTGATGATGAGTGATGAAGCTCATTTTCAACTTAATGGCTTTGTAAACAAGCAAAACTGCAGGATATGGGGTACTGAGAACCCTGAAACACTTCACCAACGTCAATTACATCCAGTTAAGTGTACAGTATGGTGCGGTGTTACATCCGAAAAGGTCATTGGCCCGTACTTCTTTGAAAGTGAGCCCGGAGTCGCCGCGACCATAACTGGCGACAGATATCGGGCCATGATTGAAAATTACTTACGACCAGCTGTTGCAAACAAACCAGATATGTGGTTCCAACAAGATGGGGCCACTGCCTACACCGCCAGGCTAACTATAGGCCTTTTAAGAGAACTCTTTGGTGAACGTTTGATATCCAGAAATTCTGCATTTGAATGGCCACCACGATCACCAGATCTAACAGCTCCCGACTATTTCCTTTGGGGCTATTTGAAGGATAAGGTCTATGTTAACAAACCACGTACTATCCAGGAGCTAAAGAATAATATCCGGGCAGAAATAAGGGGACTAGGACCAGATATCCTGCGAAATGTTATGAAGAACGCTGTTGAAAGAGCACGAATTTTTGAAGGTGAAAATGGAGGTCATTTGAAAGAATTTTCCATACATAGCTTAAAAAAAACTCCTATTTCCAATGTGTCATTCTCTAAAAGGAAAGTTAAAATAAATCATTAACAAAAAAATTATACATATATATATATATATATATATATATATATATATATATATGTATATATATATATATATATATATATATATATATATACATATATATATATATATATATATATATATATATATATATATATATATATATATATATACACATACACATATATATACACATATATATATATATACACACATATATATATATACACATATATATATATATATATATATATATATATATATACATATATATATAATATATATATATATTATATATATATATATATACATATATATATATATATACATATTACATATATATATATATACATATATATATATATATATATATATATATATATATATATATATATATATATATATATATATATATATATACATATACATATATACATATATATATATATACATATGTAAAATGAACCATAAATAATTCCCATATTCCTATACTATCTTATTCTTCATGTAATTCTTGTATTCATTTATATAGTTCTTGTATCCATTTTAAGAAAAAGTATCCATTTTAAAAATTCATGTGTTATATGGTTCATGTATTTATATAATCCTGTATATTCTTATATATTTAACTTTATATAATGCCTATACTCATATGTATGTACGTGTGTGTATTCATTTTTACATAAGGACCAAAATCGCCCAACGAGAGTTTGGATAAAATTGTTGATTTGCTTTCTACTTTGCCAAATAATTGGTGACCTGTTGTTTTTTTAAAATCTCATAATCATTTTTTTAGATTTCGCTTAATAAGGAATCGTGCTTAAGCTTTGCAATGTTCATATTTTGTATACATTCCTTTCGTTATAAAAGATGAGATCATGTCTTGCCTAAGCATTAAAATTGTACATCTTAAACCTTAAAATTTTACTCATATGCATATTTTAGTGTAAAGATACATAGTCCGATTTCCACTTTTAGTTAACTTGGCAGATCATGATAACATCAGATCTGAAAAGTCGCGGTTTAAGATAAAAATATGGTTTCGTCTTCAAATATTTTGTTTACTCGTTCAAGCCTTACCACAGCTAAAAATTTACTTTATTTTCGAATATTGTGCAAAAATAATACAGCCTTTTTAGCATTTAATAATAATGATGTTAGCAGTTTTTGGGTATATAAACCCACTAAAAACCTTCCATTGTCATTCAGAAGCTAATTCAGAGGCTGAGCACTACCTGTACATTTTAGCAGTAAATTTACAGTTGAAGATAGTTTTTATCTTATCCTTCGAGCCTTGCTCTCTTCAGAAGAACTTAGTCATTAAACTTTCGGGATACGCTATAAGAAGAATCCGTAACCTTCAGCATTTTTAGTAAGTCTATCAGAGTCCTCCGAGCCACTATAGAAGAACTCGGAGAGTAATATAGAAGAAAACTACTGCAAGTCACACATCCGTTGCTGCCACCTAACTAGAACCCCCGTCGACTTCGAACCACCCCGGGCCATAGACGGAGGGGTTAACAACTGGCGACCCTGTCAGGATCTTCATGACTCCAGGATTCTTCCAGTCTTCCAGACCCTGGAACCAGAACCAACACCCAGTTGACCGGCGTGTCACGACTTCTAGTTCGTCACATCCACCCTTGAACCGGTGCGTCACGACTCCAAGTTCTCCACGCCTAGTTTTCATCCAAGAACAAGTGGCCAGCAAGACACGTCTTCAGGACACGTCTCTAAGGATTTCGCCGTAGGAATCTTGTTAAGTACAAAACTCTCTTTTAAAATAATTCCTAAACATTTGAAAAGTCATTATTATTAACAATTAATATTTAATTTTGAGCCAGAATTAACAAAAAACACAGTGAACACTTCAGACACCAGTGATACATTTTTTTTATTGAAAACAGTATTGTCACAGAATTATTGTCACAGAATTGTCACAGAATTATTGCCACAGAATTATTTTCAGTTATTTTTACTATTGTAGTTAGTATAATATAATTTTATTTAATGTACCAAACATAGTATTACCATACCTTCACGTACATTCGAGTGAAATTTTGTTTACATTTTTATTTTTGTTTACAATCTTTTCACATATGAGCGATTCAGACGGTGCGCTTTCTGACATCGAAAATTTACATACACCCATTTTTCCACCTACCCCGCGCCCTTCAAACATACTCCCAAACACACAAGCCAATATGTCTCAGTCTCAAACCCCCGCCCCAGCATACATTAACTTAGGCAGACTAGTAAACCTTCCTCATACTGTTTTAATTTTTAAGGGGACCATAGATAATCGTTTTGTTGAACCACGCGTAAGACCTTGGGTTGAATCTTTAGAGCAACATTTCTTACGCGAAAATATTACCGATAATGATATAAAAATTAGGGAAGCAAAAAGATTTATCGACCCGAAAGAAGGGAATGCTCATGACACAGTCACTTACGTCCCATCAATTAGCGAAGCTACAACATGGGACGATTTTAAACAAAACTTATTAGAATTTTTTAAAGAAATAACCCTTGCACAACCCTTAGCCACGTTAGAAGCAGTCTTCCAAGCTAAATGGAAGAAAGAGGAACACGAAGATTTAAACAATTTTATTACACGTACACATAAACTTGTAGGAGAAGCCCTCCGGGCCGCAGAAAATGCATGTGGCATAACTTTCACTTCGAAACAAAGAAATCTAATAGTAGCCACAACCATTTACCAAAACCTACCCGGAGCACCTAAAAAAAAGTTTCAGGAGTTTTTAAATGTTGACAAACCTGTAAGTGTAGCCATAAACAAAACACGGGAACATTACCCCGATTTAGCAAACCAAACTACCGAAAGGTAGAGAAACCCCTGTACATTATATTCAGCAGCAGCAGCCACAACACCAACAACAACCCTATAAATCGAGGCCAATGCAGGGAACACCACCCAGAAACAAGCCCCCCAAACCCAGAATACACGCCCTCCTCCACAGTGTTTTAACTGCGATAGTTTGGGCACATGATAAGTCAATGTAATTACCCTCGTATTGCTCCCACTGTCACGAACATGGTCATCGCCGTGGCGATCGCCAAAAGTGTGCTGATAAAGCCCCTGCAGGGTATAGACCCCACTTTCAGAAACCAAACCAACCACGTTCCCAAAACGTATCCCAAAAGTCATCCAATCCCCAGAAACCAGTCCATTCCCAGCCTCAGTCGAACTACCAACCCAATAGATCACGACCACAGGGTCAACCACACTCTTACCCCATGTACAAACCTCAGTACAACCAGCAAGGTCAACTAGTTCGGTACGTAGAAGTACCCGTGGAGGAATCATTTTCCCCAGAGTACAGTTTTCAAGAACACCCTCCAGCGTATGATATCCCGTAGAATATGACCCAGGTCCTCCCATAGAAGACCATTCGAGCCCTTTTTTAGACCCTACATTGGAGGCAGCAGTTCAACCTCCTCCCTCCTAAATTACAGTAATGAACCCAGATACGCACACAAACTCCCCATCAGGATAATAGGTGCGGACCTCCTAGATTTAATAATAAATTGTAGCACCGATAACCAAGATTTAACTGCTCTCCTAGATACAGGAGCACACGCGACGTTAATTAAGAAACAATGTGTAGATGAATTATAGAGAGTACAAATTACAAATATGAACTTAAGGCACCATCCTGCCAACTCAGAGGAGTTACGGGCACACCCATACCTACATACGGAGAAATTGAGTTATATTTAGAAGTTGGAAACGCGGTATACCCCGCGAAATGTTGTATAGTGGACACAGTCGCCACCTTTCAGACAGACATCCTACTAGGTATGGATTTTTTTAACCGGAATCAATGGGAGATTTACCCAGCCGGAAAGTTAGTAAAGTGTCGAAATAGGACACACCATCTCCGTGAGAATGACAGACAGCTTAATGCTAATAGAATTAGTCAGTTCAGATTTCCGAAAGAAATAGGAAACCCCCTCCACTTGATAGCAGTTCAAGTCAGCCGGTTGCATCCAGAGGGACAACCGCTCCAGAAATCAGACCCCAGGGTAATCAGTTCCAGTTGTTGAATCCAGTTGGATCAACACAGTCAGTTTCCAGTCAGTCAGTTTCCAGTCAGTCAGTTTCCAGTCAGCCAGTTTCCAGTCAGCCAGTTTCCAGTCAGCCAGTTTCCAGTCAGCCAGCTTCAGTTCAGCCAATAAGGCAAATTTTAGTCGCCGAACCAGAATCAGATTCACAATTTTTCATATGCCCTACCGAGCATATAACAGTAGCACCTTATGAGAAGATTTGTTTCCTAGCAAAAGTAGTTAACAGTCAAGGAAAATTATTAGAGTCAGAGCGTACTCTGATTACAGAGAAAAGTAATTTCAAAAGAGATGTTCTTATTGCCCAAGTCCTTAGTCAGAGTCAGAATTCAGCTATCCCTGTTGTTTGTTTAAACAAAGGAAAAAGTCCTATAGAATTAACTTCAAATCAGAAAATAGGAACTGTTTCCACAGTAGAAGTAGATTCAGATTTCCCCATCAGTATGATAAATCGTGTTTCCAGTTCCTTAGAATTAAATCCTTCAGTATTAAAAGAAGAATATAAGAAATGTCTGGAGCACTCCCTTCAGGAGTCACCAGCTTTACAGGATCCCAAACTAATGGAATCACTTCTCGATTTCCTGATAAGAAATAGAGATGTGATTGCCCTAAAAGGAGATCCTCTGGGCCGAACTAATTTGGTCCCTTTTGAAATCAAGTTGGAACCCAATTCCAAACCCATTTTCATTCCTCCCTATCGGGTTCCACATTCCCAGTTAGTCACTATTGAGGAACACATCAAGGACATGTTGGAGCAGGATGTCATTCAGCCTTCAGCTAGTCCCTGGTCCGCTCCTATGATTCTCGTCTCCAAAAAGGACGGAACATCTCGCCCTTGTATAGATTTTAGACGCCTGAACAACATTACCATCCCAGACCGTTTCCCGATTCCAAACATGCAGGAAACAATTCTGAACGTAGGGAAAGCGAACTTCTTTTCATCCCTCGATTTAGCATCGGGTTATTGGCAAATGGAGGTCAGTCCCGAATCTCGGGCATTGACTGCTTTCTCCACTAACCGAGGCCATTACGAATTCCAGGTTTTACCTTTCGGAGTCCGAAATGGGCCTGCTAATTTCTCTAGGTTGATGAATATAGTCCTTTCCGACCTATTAGGTGTCGAAGCTCTCGTTTATCTTGACGATATTATCGTCTACAGTTCGGACATAAAAACACACTTTCAACGCCTTCAGAATGTGCTATCACACTTGAGAAAAGCACACCTTAAACTGAAGCTTGCAAAGTGCAATTTTTTACAAGAATCCCTGGTATACCTAGGATTCCTACTCTCGTCCACAGGAATTAAACCTGATCCAGCCAAACTCGAAGCCCTGGAAAGGTACCCTGTACCCAAGACCATCGACGACGCCCGTGCATTTATTGGTTTTGTCGGATTCTATCGGAACTTTATCCCCCAATTTTCAATATTGCTAAACCCATTACTAATTTGTTCCAGAAAAATTCGAAATTTAACTGGGAATCCGATCACCAACATGCCTTTGAAACTTTAATTAATAAACTAACCTGTCATCCCATTTTACAATATCCTGATTACACAAGACCCTTCATCATAGCCACAGATGCTTCCTCCTATGGACTAGGAGCCGTCCTGTTACAGGACGTAGACGGTGTGGAATTACCCATTGCTTATGCCAGTCAACTTCTCTCTGCACCTCAACGGAATTATTCCACTACGGACCGAGAGGCCCTAGCGGTATATTGGGCTTTGAAAAAATTCCGAAATATCGTCTATGGCTACGATGTAACCATCAAGACTGATCATAAGCCACTCACGTACCTCTTCAAGGACAAGCTACTTGAAGGACGATTGAGTAGATGGGCTCTGTTGATTCAGGACTTTGCAGCGAAAATCGTATACAAACCGGGAAAACTGCAAGTTATTCCAGACGGATTGTCGAGACTCAAGCCCGACGCCCAAGTGAATAAAATAGGAATTCTTCCTGTGTTCGACTACGAGTGTCTGCAATACTCCCAACAACAGGACCAACACACCCAACCTTCGGGCGCGCCTGGAACAAAAGGAACCATCGAAGGTAAAAGAACAGTACAACCTCAAAGATGGGCTCGTACATTTCAGGAACGAAGATGGAAACGACCTCGTGGAGATACCAAAGGATCTCGTCGATATAGCCATTGGACTTTGTCACGACTCACCTTTGTATGGACACATGGGGCCGGATCGCACCATCAAGAGTCTTTTGGAGCGATACCACTTTCCCGAGATGAACAAAAGGTACAAGAATACATCGCCGAATGTCCGTCGTGTTTAAAGCATAAGGGCAACGTACCATCCACAGCTCCGATGCATAAATATCCAGTATGCCAAAGGCCCTGGCAAAGAACTGGAATGGATATACTGGGACCATTTCCCAAAACATCAAAGGGAAATCAGTACATCATTGTGTTTACGGACCACTTCTCGCGTTACAGCGAAGTAGCCGCCATTCCAGACCAGACCTCGGAAACTGTGGCAAGAGCCCTAGTGGAACGCGTCATCCAAAATCATACCACTCCTTCCATCCTAATCTCGGATAACGCCCTTAGTTTCACTTCCAAACTGTTCGAGTCACTCTGTAACATGTGTAAAATTAAAAATACACACATTGTGGCATACCATCCGCAGGCAAACGGCTTAGTGGAAAGGCACAATCGAAAGATCTTGGAAGCCCTGCGCCACGTTGTCGATGCATCCTCCCGTACATGGGATGATTCCCTTCCCATGGTACAAACAGCCATCAACAATGGCTATAATGTGTCCATCGGGGACACCCCTCATTTCGTCCTCTATCACTACGACAAGCGTCTACCTTTTGATTTGCCCGACCAAACCGACCCGGCAGTTCTAACATCTTCCGAAATGGCAGAAGCAAATCAGCAACTAGCTGAACGATCTTTCAAGATTTTTGACATAATCCGCTATGCCCTCGACCAACGAAACCAACAGATGGAGCAAGAGCAACATAGGCGTCATCCCCGTCAACGGACTATAATCGTCGGTATGCGATGTTATCTGAAGAGCGTGAAACCGCCAGGTGCTCATCGCAAATTATACCCAAAATGGGATGGCCCATATAGGATTATGAAAAACCTCGGAAAAAATCGTTATGAAATCCTCGACCTCCGGGATCATTCCAAACTAAAGATCATTCACGCTGACAATTTGAAGATAGCTTCCGAACAACACCTTCCCAAAAAACAGCTGCCAGGCGTTCGAGCCGCCTATCCTTCAAAAGGTCAAGATATTAACAAATCGGGCAGGGATCAAAAAACTGAAGTGGTCACCGCGGGAACCGCTACCCATGACGAAGATTGGTACCTCGTAATACCACCATACTCGAGGCAATCTCTGAACAAGAGGAGGCCCCAGAGCCAAGCGTCCCATCGGACCCAGACCCTGGAGAAACCCCTTCGAGAGGATCACTCAGTGGAACTCCACCATCTCCTCCAATCCACTCCACCATCTCCTCTGTCACCACCCTCGCCGATTGATGATCGACGCACGGACCCTACATACCGCCCGCAAATGCATCACCCACGTGAACTAGAACCTTCACATAAGAAACGAACCCGCTCAGAATCCGAGCTCAACGGTCGACCCCCATTGCCACCAAAACGAGGCCGACCCCTTCGCCCACAAACACAAGTATCCACACAACTACCCCCAGCTCCGTATAACTTAAGGCGTAGAAATGAATAAAATTGTCCCCCTTATAATTTTCCAAATTATTTACTCTTGTAGACCTAGCATTAAAATTTCTACCGGAGTTGTTATAGAAAAACTTGCAGAAGGTAAATTTTTGAAAGGGCACGCAGACCTTTATATAAATTTGCAACCCCCTGCTAGAATTAAAATCAATCTCCTTCAGATACAAACCCAATTAAAAACGTTTGAAAGTAAAGTCCAGAATTCTTTCCAAGGAAAAGATCAGATTAGTCGCGTTCTGTTAGAAAATACCCTCGAAAATATTCAAACTACAGCACGCGCCCTATCAGAAATATTAGCCTTACCATGGATACAAACTGAAACTAAAAATTCAGAAAACTTTAACCAAAGAAGTAAAAGGGGACTGATAGATATAGGAGGGAAACTGTTCAAAGGTTTATTCGGATTAGCAACCGAAGAAGATATTAAAAGAATTGAACTTAAATTGAATCTCTTCGCGCGAAATCGACAATATAATGGACACATGTTAGAACAAACTATTAGGTCATTACACGAAAACAATCGCTTCCTCCACTCCCTTTCGGACAGATTCACATACCTTGAATCCATGTTAGCTCAATACAAAGAACACAAAAGATATCTAGAATTAATAGAGATAATGAACCTACAAGTAACCCTAATCGATAAATACTTACAACGAATAACTACGATTCATTCCAAGGTTTTGCGTGCAACCCAGCTAGCCCATGGAAAAATCACTCTTTCCACCCTAATACCATGGGAAATACTTCAGTCCTTGATTCACACCGCCCAGTCACAATTAAAATTATCACCCATATTCCCACTCAACCACACTAATTACCCTCAATTTCTAGAATACACCTGGACTGTACATGGACCACGCCCCTACACATACCTCATAATTATACCATTTTTCGATGTCCTCACTTATGACGTATATAAATTTCACCCTTTCCCAACACCCTACCAAAATAACTCTAATGTCTATCGATTGTATTTACCCACCGTACCACCTTACCTTTTCCTCACCAAAGATCTATCAGCTTATTCTATGATGTCAGATAGCGACGTCCGGCATTGCCGATTCCCGCAACCAAATAAACAACTCGTCTGCCCTCCACTCAAACCAGTTATTCTTCCAACTACTAGGTCTTGCTTTATCGATTTAATTCGTGACCGGCATGCCCCCGTATGTTCATTTAAAAAATTTCATTCCCCTAAAACCATCCAACTACGAATTGGACCAGACATCTGGGTTTCCTTCGCGAACAGGACTGCCGCTACTCTCGAGTGTCCATCGAATTATTCCCTCATTACAATCCCTATGGTTATTCGGCTACCAATTGGTTGCTCCTTGCGTTCAAAAGCCCTCCAAATATACAACCCGTATAAGGTTACCCTTAATAACTCATACCCATTCCCGTCGCAAATTAAATTTAAACCCGTCATAGAGATCTTAAATCTCTCCATAAAACCTGTAACCATCCTACCCGAACTACATGCCCCTGAATGGAATGATCAATTGAGCCGGTTTAAAATTTCGGATGATAACCAAAACAACCTCTTACAAATACTACAACCGGTAACCATTTTCTCAACATCTGCCGTTAGTATCATTATTGTATGTGCTATTATCCTCGGTATATTTGTGGTGAAAAGATCATTCTGGGAACAAAGAAAACCAAGTGACACGGAACATGAAACTATTTATGCACGACCAAGAGTGCGTACCCAGACCACGTGAACTAGACTTAACCACCCGACTTATGTTGTATATATAAATCTGTATTATAAAACCATAGTTATCATCTAGTTAGCATTAGTTAGGATGTTACATTATTATATTAATATCATTCTAGAGGAGAGAGCCCTGTAAAAATGAACCATAAATAATTCCCATATTCCTATACTATCTTATTCTTCATGTAATTCTTGTATTCATTTTAAGAAAAAGTATCCATTTTAAAAATTCATGTGTTATATGGTTCATGTATTTATATAATCCTGTATATTCTTATATATTTAACTTTATATAATGCCTATACTCATATGTATGTACGTGTGTGTATTCATTTTTACATAAGGACCAAAATCGCCCAACGAGAGTTTGGATAAAATTGTTGATTTGCTTTCTACTTTGCCAAATAATTGGTGACCTGTTGTTTTTTTAAAATCTCATAATCATTTTTTTAGATTTCCCTTAATAAGGAATCGTGCTTAAGCTTTGCAATGTTCATATTTTGTATACATTCCTTTCGTTATAAAAGATGAGATCATGTCTTGCCTAAGCATTAAAATTGTACATCTTAAACCTTAAAATTTTACTCATATGCATATTTTAGTGTAAAGATGCATAGTCCGATTTCCACTTTTAGTTAACTTGGCAGATCATGATAACATCAGATCTGAAAAGTCGCGGTTTAAGATAAAAATATGGTTTCGTCTCCAAATATTTTGTTTACTCGTTCAAGCCTTACCACAGCTAAAAATTTACTTTATTTTCGAATATTGTGCAAAAATAATACAGCCTTTTTAGCATTTAATAATAATGATGTTAGCAGTTTTTGGGTATATAAACCCACTAAAAACCTTCCATTGTCATTCAGAAGCTAATTCAGAGGCTGAGCACTACCTGTACATTTTAGCAGTAAATTTACAGTTGAAGATAGTTTTTATCTTATCCTTCGAGCCTTGCTCTCTTCAGAAGAACTTAGTCATTAAACTTTCGGGATACGTTATAAGAAGAATCCGTAACCTTCAGCATTTTTAGTAAGTCTATCAGAGTCCTCCGAGCCACTATAGAAGAACTCGGAGAGTAATATAGAAGAAAACTACTGCAAGACACACATCCGTTGCTGCCACCTAACTAGAACCCCCGTCGACTTCGAACCACCCCGGGCCATAGACGGAGGGGTTAACACATATATATGTATATATATATATACACATATATACACATATATATATATATATATATATATATATTATATATATATATATATATGTTAAACACAGACCGTGCATGGAACAAGGAACTCTTCTGGGAAAATTAAATCCACTATAGTCCGAATAAGTAATGGTAAATGACAAATACCATAGTTTTTTCCCTTTTTCATGATTTTAGCCCGACGTGGGCAACGGGTCTCTCGCAAAGAGATCCCATAAATATAGCTTCCCTCACCAGCTATCTGCAAAGCAGACAGGATCCAGCTTTGGGACGTGGATCTAGGGTTTAAAGCAAACCTAGATCCCTACACTCAGAACCTCTATATAAGTAAAAGACTCGTTGCATTCACGTCGTGTTGAATAATCAAAGAAAAAGGGGGTAACTATTGTATTTTTAGCCAAAAAAAACCAAAACTTAAACCTCAACCGGGACATTGAGCGTCCACTTTTCAAGGCACGAAACACGTCCGTTTAGTATACACAAACTCAGAATGGTTCCCTGAGAACATTATATGTTAAACACAGACCGTGCATGGAACAAGGAACTCTTCTGGGAAAATTAAATCCACTATAGTCCGAATAAGTAATGGTAAATGACAAATACCATAGTTTTTTTCCTTTTTCATGATTTTAGCCCGACGTGGGCAACGGGTCTCTCGCAAAGAGATCCCATAAATATAGCTTCCCTCACCAGCTATCTGCAAAGCAGACAGGATCCAGCTTTAGGACGTGGATCTAGGGTTTAAAGCAAACCTAGATCCCTACACTCAGAACCTCTATATAAGTAAAAGACTCGTTGCATTCACGTCGTGTTGAATAAATCAAAGAAAAAGGGGGTAACTATTGTATTTTTAGCCAAAAAAACCAAAACTTAAACCTCAACCGGGACATTGAGCGTCCACTTTTCAAGGCACGAAACATGTCCGTTTAGTATACACAAACTCAGAATGGTTCCCTGAGAACATTATATGTTAAACACAGACCGTGCATGGAACAAGGAACTCTTCTGGGAAAATTAAATCCACTATAGTCCGAATAAGTAATGGTAAATGACAAATACCATAGTTTTTTTCCTTTTCATGATTTTAGCCCGACGTGGGCAACGGGTCTCTCGCAAAGAGATCCCATAAATATAGCTTCCCTCACCAGCTATCTGCAAAGCAGACAGGATCCAGCTTTGGGACGTGGATCTAGGGTTTAAAGCAAACCTAGATCCCTACACTCAGAACCTCTATATAAGTAAAAGACTCGTTGCATTCACGTCGTGTTGAATAAATCAAAGAAAAAGGGGGTAACTATTGTATTTTTAGCCAAAAAAACCAAAACTTAAACCTCAACCGGGACATTGAGCGTCCACTTTTCAAGGCACGAAACACGTCCGTTTAGTATACACAAACTCAGAATGGTTCCCTGAGAACATTATATGTTAAACACAGACCGTGCATGGAACAAGGAACTCTTCTGGGAAAATTAAATCCACTATAGTCCGAATAAGTAATGGTAAATGACAAATACCATAGTTTTTTTCCTTTTTCATGATTTTAGCCCGACGTGGGATCTCTTTGCGAGAGACCCGTTGCCCACGACTGAGTACGTATTAATTTTGGTTCATTACAATTACGATTACAATTACCAATTAATTCATATTCACTTGTTGTTTAATTACACTTCCATTTTAAAGTACATTCTTACATGATAAATTAAATCATTACATTTAATTACAGTTTCACTGAAGTACATTACAAGTTATTATTAATTACAGTGTTTTTATATATTTATATATGGTTATACTAGATGGTTATTAGTACAACACAAGTACATAAGACATGACACACATGATATAACATAATATGTTATAAATGTTATAAATTTGAAATCAGAGCGAACGGAGGTATTTTTATCTTTGAGGCGCTCGAATCTGTTGTCGTGAGCGGAATTTTTTTGATAATAACTTACTAAGCATTTATTCGAGTTCATCTCGGGAGGTCATATAATTAAAAATAAAAATGAAAAAAATAATACGAGAACGTTTTTTCGCGTTCTCGAACGAACTGCAAAAGTTTTGAATTTCATGATTGATACAAGTAAACAAAGACTGATAAGTTGATAGGGCCTAAGTAGACAATAGGTAGATGAATGAATAAGTAATAAAATTAATAAAGGATAGCGGTCAAGAAAGAACATGAATGTAAGAATGAGTATGGTTGAATAATAATTATATTTATACTACATAACATATAAATAATGACTTCTATAGAGTGTTTAGTCCTTAGGGAAATAAATGACGGGAAAATGTGACGTCATAGTTATTGAATTTTTACATATAATTAGGAAGATTTACAAGAACGAATTAGAGACAAAGAGTGGGAAACGTAAAGAGAATAAAGTTATTTTATGACGTCATAGTGTATAAGTCATTATTAGAAAAGATGAATTAGAGACAAAGAGTGGGTAGTAATAACTAAGAAGTACAACTACGGGTTCCAATCCTGTTACATGCAATGTGTATGCATAATCTAGGGTCGAGGGTGAGATGCAAGACAATTCATAATTAATTATAATAACTTTTCTAACAAATGGAAAATGGATAATGGATACGACTAAACCATAGAAAGGGTAGATCGTAGGGTTGTGACACGAACAAAAATAGGAAGCTACAAGTAAAATTATTATCCAAACTCGCGTTAAGCGATTTTGGTTCTTATGTAAAAATGGACATTCGAACATAAAACTATACGAACATAAGTTCTGCATGAAGACAATGAATCCATATAATGATGGTGTAGGAATTGTTCATTGTTCACTTTTTACATTACTCTCCCCTTTTAAAAATGATATTTATACAATAATTTAATAGGGTACCATTAATACAATACAAATGAGAAAATAACATCCTAACAGGGTACCATTAATACAATACAATGAGAAAATAACATCCTAACAGGGTACCATTAGTTACAATACAAATTTTATACAGAACGATTTCGCGTGGTCGAGTACAATGCAGAGTATCCAAATTTTTAAAATGACACTTGCTTACAAAATATAAAAAAATCAAAGATTAATACTTTAGTTTAGACAAACATTTAATAGGATTAATACATTAATTTAGACAACCAATTAAGTTAGACAAACAATGATATGGTTAAAATTTTTTTACAAAATTTTATTTTTTTCTGTGGGATAAATTATGTACATAATGAATAGGTAAAAGGGAAAAATGCAAATCGTACAATCTATAAACTAATTTTTATTGACTAGTGTAGGTAAAAATAGAATTACGTAATGGATGATGTATAGACCTGTGGTCTAGTGTGTATTTATGTTTATTGGATACAAAGTGTGTATTTTATAAGTTCGAGAGACAGATTAGCTGAGAGGATTGTTAAATTAACTGTATAAATGCATGAGCAAAAATTGATATATAGTAAGCAAAAATGATTAAGATTAAATTACGCGCAATGAAATAGTTTATTGTGATATCCAATGATTTTAGCATGAGGTTTGTATATATAGTATATATAGTGTGCATACATGCATTTTTATTGACTGTTGTAGGTACAAATCGAATTACGTAGTGGATGATGTATAGACCTGTGGTCAAATGTGTATTTGTGGGTATTAGGTACAAATTGTAGTGGTTGGTGATACGTCCAAAAGGAGAAAGGGGATTTATAGTTGAATAGTTGAAGTTGTACGTCAGTGTGCATATGTATCTATAAATATTGGTAAGAAGCATCTGTAGATGAGTGAGTCGGTACAATAGTATGTAGAATATGAGAGTAATTTGTTTCATCCTGTGAAGACTAGATCATTAGGGGTCATTGGTGGCTTAAGATTATATATATATATTTTACTTTAAGGAATAGATAAAACAACTTAATAAATGCATGAACGAGAATTTATATATAGTAAGCAAAAATTATTAAGATTATAACGATGATGTTTGCATACGAGTTTTAATGCAAAAGTGACTGAAGGGACGGAACGTAAATGAATTCGAATATGTGTCAAAAGTAATAAAATTCAATTAGGATTATAGATTTTACATAATTAATCAGTTACACGTATAAGGTAATTAAAAAAAACGAACTTAGAGGACTTACAATTAATGAAAGTACATCTCACGGTTTTAAAATTGAATTTTGACACACAATTAATTTCGACTACTAAAATTCATAGCCATATACTGTAGTAGTATGTCAATTTGACTATAATTTTCGTTTGATACCTTACAAATGGTACAATAACAATTTAAGGACAGTTACTCACGATTAATTGAACAAAATAAAAATAAAAATACAAATTAAAAATATGAATCAATTATGCATTTCAACGAGGTAAATACAATTTTATAATATTCTAAAAAATAAAAGTAAATCGAGCCATAGATGAGTTTCGACTAAGAATAAAAAGTTATTGAAATGGAAGGGAAGCATTTCGAACAATCTTTTCTTTTAATAATTTCAATTAAATTTTATATTAAAAATTATTTTTAGATAATAAAAGAAAATATTAAAAAGGTTTAATAATTTTTGCAGGTTAAGTAGAAAAATCATACTCTTTCGTTGAATGTTGATAGAATTTTGAATTATTTGATATTTTAGTCTGAAAACTTGTTTGCATATAGACAAATACATCTGTTTTATTGTGTAGAAGTTTTATTAAAAATTAAATTACTGAAATTTAGGGTATGTGCGGTCATACGGGTAAATTTCCCGATCGTACAGAGCAGGATAAATTAGGTACATGATCGATTAATTAATTATTACACAACTATTATTATCACGTATACATTACAATGATTATCAAAGTCATTACAACCTTTGTACAAATAATAAATTACATAACTACATAACAAATCGGTGAATTTCAGTCTTACAAACAAAGAAAAAAGGTTAAACTAAAGACGCAAATCGGTCAATTCAGGTTGAATTTAATTCTCTTTTACAACACAAAAAAGGTTGAATTAAATTCTTAAATTACATTTTCTTAAATTAAATTCTCTTAAATTACAAAGAAAAAGTTGAATTCAATTGACTGCATTGAAAACTAACTTGGGGCTCGAAATAAAAATGACTTGGGACTTGGAATAAAAATGACTTGGAATAAATCTCTCTGACTTGGAATAAATCTCTCTGACTTGGAATAAATCTCTCTGACTTGGAATAAATCTCTCTGACTTGGAATAAATCTCTCTGACTTGGAATAAATCTCTCTGACTTGAAGTAAAACTCTGACTTGAGCTCTATCAAGTATTTTCTATAAAAATCTCTGGGGTGGTTGTCCATCTTGGCGCAACCTTCTGACTCGACCTCTTATCAAGTATTCTGAAACTAGCTTGAAATTAACTAAAAATGGAAAATGACTGCACTTGACCTTTATCAAGTGGAGACGATTAACCTCTGTTTTGGTTGACCCTCTTGGTGCAACCTTCTGACTTGAAAACTGACTTCAAATAAAACTCTCTGACTTCAAATAAAACTCTGACTTCAAATAAAACTCTCTGACTTCAAATAAAACTCTCTGACTTCGAATATAACTCTCTGACTTCGAATATAACTCTGACTTCGAATATAACTCTGACTTCGAATATAACTCTGACTTCGAATATAACTGAAATCTCTGGGGCGGTTGTCCCTCTTGGATGCAACCTTCTGAAACTGAAAACTGATTTGCAACTTATTTGCAAATAAAACTGACTCGAAACTACTTCGAGTATCTTTATAATTCTCTGGGGTTTGGTTGTCCCTTTTGGTTACAACCAACTGAAACTGTCTGAAACTGAAAATGGAACTTGAAACTGCTTCAAGTAACTCTATAACTCTATAAACTCTCTCTAAACTCTCTGTAAACTCTCTCTCTCTTAATTTGCAAGTCAATTCAATTCAGTAATTGAAAAAAATTTGCAAAAAAAAAAAAAAAAAATGTAATAATATTTCATTCTAATGTACACGAAGGTACGATACTATTATGTTTGATACATAAAATAAAATTATTTTATACTGAATATAACTGAAAATAACTGCGGCAATTGACTCTGCGACAATTGACTCTCTTTGAAATTAACTCTCTTTGAAATTAACTCTCTTTGAAATTAACTCTCTTTGAAATTAACTCTCTTTGAAATTAACTCTGTTACAATTAACTCTGTTACAATTAACTCTGTGTTACAATTACTGTTTCACTAAAAAAAATGTATCACTGGTGTCTGAAATGTTCACTGTGTTTTGTGTTAAATTCTGGCTCCATACTAAATATTAACTGCTAATAGTACTGATTTTTTTTTCAAGTGTTTATAAATTGCTTAAAAAAACAAAATGTACTTAACAACATTTCTACGGGCGAAATCCTTGAGACGTGTCCTGAAGACGTCTTGTTGGCTACTTGTTCCTGGATGAAAACTAGGCGTGAAGAACTTGGAGTCGTGACGCACCGGTTCAAGGGTGGATGTTACGAACTAGAAGTCGTGACACGCCGGTCAACTGGTTTTATCCTGATGCAGGGTAATTTCTATCTTGGCCAAAGAGTGGCCTCTTCTTAAAATAATCTTCTTAAAATCTTCTTTTTATCCTGATGCAGGGTAATTTCTATCTTGGCCAAAGAGTGGCCTCTTCTTAAAATCTTCTTCTTCGTAAAATAATCTTCTCATCCTGATGCAGGGTAATTTCTATTCTTGACCAAAGAGTGGCCTCTTCTTAAAATCTTCTTCTTCTTAAAATAATCTTCTCATCCTGATGCAGGGTAATTTCTATTCTTGGCCAAAGAGTGGCCTCTTCTAAAAATAATCTTAAAATCTTCTTATTATCCCTGGCAAGGGTCTGGGGTGGCTCGTATAGACGAGGCGTTCTAGTTAAGGGGCAAGGGGCCTCTGCCCCCTCCCCGCAGCGAGGCTGCAGTCCAAAGAAGAGTCTCGTAATGAAGTTCTCTAATTGAAGTCTTAAACGAAGAGCCTTAAATGAAGTGGTAATCTGAAGAAGTGTATTTTTGCAAATATACGTATAATATATCTTAAATGTTTGGGGGAGACAGTCGAAGGTTAAGTTCCCCCCTTTTTTTTTAAACACATGATCAGATGTTTTAAATAATTGCAAATAAAAATTTAAAAAAATAAAATAAAAACTAATTTGTATTTTTTTCGCCGTCTACATTTTTGAAGGCGATATCATTTCGTGATAGTACACAAGTACAAATTGAGTACACGACTGAGTACGTATTAATTTTGGTTCATTACAATTACGATTACAATTACCAATTAATTCATATTCACTTGTTGTTTAATTACACTTCCATTTTAAAGTACATTCTTACATGATAAATTAAATCATTACATTTAATTACAGTTTCACTGAAGTACATTACAAGTTATTATTAATTACAGTGTTTTTATATATTTATATATGGTTATACTAGATGGTTATTAGTACAACACAAGTACATAAGACATGACACACATGATATAACATAATATGTTATAAATGTTATAAATTTGAAATCAGAGCGAACGGAGGTATTTTTATCTTTGAGGCGCTCGAATCTGTTGTCGTGAGCGGAATTTTTTTGATAATAACTTACTAAGCATTTATTCGAGTTCATCTCGGGAGGTCATATAATTAAAAATAAAAATGAAAAAAATAATACGAGAACGTTTTTTCGCGTTCTCGAACGAACTGCGAAAGTTTTGCACTTCATGATTGACAGAAGTAAACATAGACTGATAAGTTGATAGGGCCTAAGTAAACAATAGGTAGATGAATGAATAAGTAATAAAATTAATAAAGGAGAGCGGTCAAGAAAGAACATGAATGTAAGAATGAGTATGGTTGAATAATAATTATATTTATACTACATAACATATAAATAATGACTTCTATAGAGTGTTTAGTCCTTAGGGAAATAAATGACGGGAAAATGTGACGTCATAGTTATTGAATTTTTACATATAATTAGGAAGATTTACAAGAACGAATTAGAGACAAAGAGTGGGAAACGTAAAGAGAATAAAGTTATTTTATGACGTCATAGTGTATAAGTCATTATTAGAAAAGATGAATTAGAGACAAAGAGTGGGTAGTAATGACTAAGAAGTACAACTACGGGTTCCAATCCTGTTACATGCAATGTGTATGCATAATCTAGGGTCGAGGGTGAGATGCAAGACAATTCATAATTAATTATAATAACTTTTCTAACAAATGGAAAATGGATAATGGATACGACTAAACCATAGAAAGGGTAGATCGTAGGGTTGTGGAACGAACAAAAATAGGAAGCTACAAGTAAAATTATTATCCAAACTCGCGTTAAGCGATTTTGGTTCTTATGTAAAAATGGACATTCGAACATAAAACTATACGAACATAAGTTCTGCATGAAGACAATGAATCCATATGATGGTGTAGGAATTGTTCATTGTTCACTTTTTACATATATACACATATATATATATATATATATATATATATATATATATATATTAATACATATACATATATATATATATATTATAGATATACACATATATATACACACACACATATATACATATATATATACACACATATATCATATATATATAATATATATATACATATATATACATGTATACACATATATAATATATATATACATATATATATATATATATACATATATATACATATATATATACATATATATATACATATACATATATATACACATATATATATACACATATATATATATATATATATATATATATATATATATATATATACAAATATATATATATATATATATATTATATATATATATTACATATATACATATATACACACATATATATATATATACACATATATATATATACACACACATATATATGTTAACCTCTCCGTCTATGGCCCTTGGGTGGTTCGGATCGACGGGGGTTCTAGTTAGGAGGCAGCAACGGATATTTCTTCTATAACATTCTAATTCTTTTCTGTCGCCTCTTGTTAAACTCTTGGCTACAGACTCGCCAGAGTGCTATGCCAATATCTTCTATGGTGCTTGGGTTGTCTCTTTCTCTCGCTTTATGGGTCGACGATTATTAATTCTTCTCTTGCTATAATACTCTGATACTTTCTCTTGGTACTAAACTTATCGATTTTTCTTTTATAACTTATCGACTTAACTGACTAAGTTCTTCTGAAGATAGCCCAACTCAAGGGGGAAAATAAAAAGTTTCTCTTACTCTAATTTACTTCTTAAAAAAATGTACAGTTAGTTCTCTGAATTTACAGGGGTAGAGGTTCGACCTCTTTCGACCATGGCTCAGGCCGGAATCTAAAAAAAGTTAAGGAGGCAAGGGGCCTCTGCCCCCTCCTCACAGCGAGGCTGCTAACAAGGGAGGCTCGTAATGAAGTGCCGTAATGAAGTGACTTAATGAAGTGACGTAATTTTACAAATACATGTATAATATAAACCTAAATGTTTGGGGGAAGACAGTTGAAGGTTAAGTTTCACCGTTTTAAACACATGATCAGATGTTTGAAAGATTCCAAATAAAAATTTAAAAAATAAAAATAAAAATAACAAAAACTAATTTGTATTTTTGGACGAGTCTACATTTATGAAGGCGATATAATTTCATAGTAGTACATAAGTACAAATTGAGTACATGACTGAGTACGTATTAATTTTGGTTCATTACAATTACGATTACAATTACCAATTAATTCATATTCACTTATTATTGTTTAATTATACTTCTATTAAAGTACATTCTTACATTATATATTAATTCATTACATTCAATTACAGTTTCATTGAAGTACATTACAAGTTATTACTAATTACAGTTTCATTAAAGTACATTACGTCGTTTACCATTCTTAGTGTTTTTATATATTTATATATGGTTGTACTATATGGTTATACTATATGGTTATACTATATGGTTATACTAGATGGTTATACTATATGGTTATTATATTTGGTTATTAGTACAACACAAGTACATGAGACATGACACACATGATATAACATAACGCATGATAAAGTTATAAATTCGAATCGAGCGAAAGGAGACTTTTTTATCTTTGAAGCGTTCGATTCTGCCAGTTAGCGGAATTTGATAACTTACTAAGCATTTTCGAGTTCAATGCGGGAGGTGATATAATAAAAAATAATAATGAAAAAAATAATACGAGAACGTATTTTTGCGTTTTCGAACGAATGCCTAAAGTTTTGCGTTTCATAGATTGACACGAGTAAAAATGAATATTTAATAAAATTTATATAGGATAATGATCAAGGGAAATTAATGACGGGAAAATGTGACGTATGGATGAATATAGTTGAATAATAATGTTTATACTACATAACACCACAACATTATTATTAAAGAATTTACCATACATTGCATACGGAAGATGTCCATATACTAAGCACGTGATTTAGTGTACAAGGTATGGGAAACGTAAAGAGAATTAAGTTATTTTATGACGTCATAGTGTATAAGTCATTATTAGAAAAGATGAATTAGAGAAATACAGTAATGAATAAAGAAGTACAAATCGAAATTCTATCCAAAACTCGCTCAGGCGATTTTGGTTTCTTATGTAAAAATGAATATGGATTATTCATTGATCATTTTTTACAGTGTTCCCCCTCTAAAATGGCATTAATTAATACAATAATATAATACAATTAATTCAATACAATTGAGAAAATAACATCTAACGAATTCAAATTAGATGATGACGAATTCTTTTTTACATTACAAGTTTTATACAGAACAAGTGACTTCGGGTGGTTGTGTACAATGCAGAGTAATCAAATCTTTAAAATGACACTCGCTTAGAGGGCTATTATAAAATATAAAAATTCAAAGATTAAAACTTTAATTTTATGCAAACAGAATAAAAGGATTAATATTTAATTTTAGACAAACAATTAAGTTAGACAAACAATGATAGTTAAATTTTTTTACAAACTTTTATTTTTCTGTGGGAAAAATTACATTCATAATGAATAGGTAAAAGGGAAAAATATAAATTTTAAAGTTCATGGATTTTCAAGGTTACCATGATAGTACAATTCATAAACTAATTTTATTGACTATTGTAGGTAAAAATAGAATAACGTAATCGATGATGTATAGACATGTGGTCAAGTGTGTATTTGGGTGTATTAGGTACAAAGTGTGTATCTTACAATTTCGAGGGACAGATTAGCTGAGAGGATTGTTAAATTAACTGAATAAATGCATAAGCAAGATATATTAGAAAGCAAAAATGATTAAGACTAAATAGCATAGTTTGCACTTACACGTAATGAAATAGTTTTATTGTGATATCCAATGATTTTAGCATAAGGTTTGTATATATAGTATATATAGTGTGCATACATGCGTTTTTATTGACTGTTGTAGGTACAAATCGAATTACGTAGTGGATGATGTATAGACCTGTGGTCAAATGTGTATTTATGTTTATTGGGTACAGATTGTAGTGGTTGGTGATACGTTCAAAAGGAGAAAGGGGATTTATAGTTGAATAGTTGAAATTATACGTCAGTGTGCAGATGTATCTATAAATATTGGTAAGAAGCATCTGTAGATGAGTGAGTCGGTACAATAGTATGTAGAATATGAGAGTAATTTGTTCATCCCGTGAAGAACTAGATCATTAGGGGTCATTGGTGGATTAGGATTATATATATATATATATATACTTTAAGGAACAGATAAAATAACTTAATAAATGCATGAGCGAGAATTTATATATAGTAAGCAATAATTATGATGTATTATAATGATGATGTTTGCATAGGAGTTTTAATGCAAAAGTGAATTGAGGGACGGAACGTAAATGAGTTCGAATATGTGTCAAAAGTAATAAAACTCAATTAGGATTATAGATTTTACATAATTAATCAGTAACACGTATAAGGCAATTAAAAAAAACGAACTTAGAGGACCTTACAATTAATGAAAGTAAATCTAGCGGTATTAAAAATTAAATTTTGAAGATGGAATTAAATTCGACTAGTAACATTCCGAGCTATATATGAACTATAGAACCATTAACATTGACCAGAAGTATCGGTACGATAATTGAATTAAAAAAAATTAAGAATACAAATTAAAAATATAAATCAATTATACATTTTAATGAGCTAAACATAATTTTATAATACTCTTAAAAATAAAAGTAAATCGAACCTTAGATGAGTTTCGGCCAAGAATAAAAAAGTTATTGAAATGGAAGTAAAGCATTTCGAACAATCTTTTCTTTTAATAATTTCAGGTAAATTTTACATAAAAAATTATTTTTATATAATAAAAAAAAATATTAAAAAGGTTTAATAATTTTTGCGTGTTAAGTAGAAAAATCATACTATTTCGTTGAATGTTGATAGAATTTGAATTATTTGATATTTTGACACAATTAATTAAATTCGACTAACACAATTACTCAGTATTCATCGAGTAAAAAAAAAATATAAAAAATATAAAAATTGAAAATAGAAATCAATTATAAACTATAATGAACTAAACATACACTGAAATATAAAAAAACACAACCTAAATTGAGGTTATGTTCCATCGTACCAAAGAGGAATTAACCATGGTTGAACCATTTCTCTGGTTGACACGGTTCAACTGGGGTTGGGGGTGTTAAAATAAAATAAAAAGACAAAGTTTGGAGTACGACATTCGGGGGAATTGAGTGACTAAGCAGGGGGTATAAGTCTGAAATTGACAATTACATCTTCTTTTTTTTTAAGATTGCTTGTCACACTACTTTGAACAAAAATTAAAAGAGCTGAAACAAAACAGAGGGACGGTATGTGACCCAGCATAGTAATTTAAAAGGAGGCATTGGGACAAGGTCGATTAATTAATTATTTCACAACTATTATTATCACGTATACATTACAATGATTATCAAAGTCATTACAAACAATTGTAAAAACTGTTTTGGTTACAAACAATAAAATGTCATTTTACCTATATATTTATATACTCAACGATGGCATGAAAAAGAAAAGACAAATCGATCCATTTCCTTCTTACAACAAAACAAAGAAAGGTTAACTAAAGACGCAACCCGGTCAATTCAGGTTGAATTAAATTCTCTTTTACAACACCGAAAAAGGCTGAATTAAATTCTTAGATTATATTTCTTTAAATTAAATTCTCTTAACTTACAAAGAAAAAGTTGAATTCAATTGACTGCATTGAAATGAGTTGGGACTTGAAACCTGACTTAAAATAAAACTCTGACTTCAATTAAAACTCTGACTTCAAATAAAACTGTCTGACTTGAACTCTATCAAGTATTCTTGAAACTAACTTGAACTCTTATCAAGTATTCTGAAACTAACTTGAACTCTTATCAAGTATTCTGAAACTAACTTGAACTCTTATCAAGTATTCTGAAACTAACTTGAACTCTTATCAAGTATTCTGAAACTAACTTGAACTCTTATCAAGTATTCTGAAACTAACTTGAACTCTTGTCAAGTATTCTGAAACTAACTTGAAACTGAAAATGAAACTGACTTCAAATTAACTGAAACTGGAAAATGACTGCACTTGATCTCAATCAAGTGGAGACTATTATCCTCTGGACTTACTTGAAATACAATCAAGTATCTCTATAACTCTATAAACTCTCTGTAAACTCTCTCTTTCTTAATTTGCAAGTCAATTCAATGCAATAATTTGAAAAAAATTGCAAACAAAAATAAAAAATGTAAACATTTCACTCTAATGTACGGGAATGTACATAAAATAAAATTATTCTATAATGAATATAATAGTGAAAATAACTGTGGCAATTAAATCTGTGGCAATTAACTCTGTGGCAATTAAGTCTGTGGCAATTAACTCGGTGGCAATTAACTCTGTGGCAGTTAAGTCTGTGGCAGTTAACTCTGTGACAATTAATTCTGTGACAATTAAATCTGTGACAATTAACTCTGTGACAATTAACTTCTGTGAAAATTACTGTTTCACTAAAAAAAATGTATCACTGGTGTCTGAAGTGTTCATTGTGTTTTGTGTTAATTCTGGCTCCATACTAAATATTAACTGTTAATAATGCTGACTTTTCAAATGTTTAATAATTCCTTAAAAAAACAAACTCTGTACTTAACAAAATTTCTACTGGCAAAATCCTCAGAGACGTGTCCTGAAGACGTCTTGCTGGCTACTTCTTCTTGGATGAAAACTAGGCGTGGAGAACTTGGAGTCGTAACACACCGGTTCAAGGGTGGATGTTACGAACTAGAAGTCGTGACACGCCGGTCAAATGGTTTTATCCTGATGCAGGGTAATTACTATCTTTGCCAAAGAGTGGCCTCTTCTTAAAATCTTCTTAAAATCTTCTTCTTAAAATCCCGTTCTTAAAATCTTCTTCTTCTCTTCTTAAAATATTCTTCTTCTTAAAATATTCTTCTTCTTAAAATATTCTTCTTCTTAAAATATTCTTCTTCTTAAAATATTCTTCTTAAAATATTCTTCTTCTTAAAATATTCTTCTACTTAAAATATTCTTCTTAAAATATTCTTCTTCTTAAAATATTCTTCTTCTTAAAATCTTTTTCTTATCCTGGGGCAGGGTCGCCAGTTTGTTAACCCCTCCGTCTATGGCCCTTGGGTGGTTCGGATCGACGGGGGTTCTAGTTAGGAGGCAGCAACGGATATTTCTTCTATAACATTCTAATTCTTTTCGCTCGCCGCTTGTTAAACTCTTAGCTACAGACTCGCCAGACTGCTATGCCAATATCTTCTATGGTGCTTGGGTTGTCTCTTTCTCTCGCTTTATGGGTCGACGATTATTAATTCTTCTCTTGCTATAATACTCTGATACTTTCTCTTGGTACTAAACTTATCGATTTTTCTTTTATAACTTATCGACTTAACTGACTACGTTCTTCTGAAGATAGCCCAACTCAAGGGGAAAAATAAAAAGTTTCTCTTACTCTAATTTACTTCTTAAAAAAAATGTACAGTTAGTTCTCTGAATTTACAGGGGTAGAGGTTCGACCTCTTTCGACCATGGCTCAGGCCGGAATCTAAAAAAAGTTAAGGAGGCAAGGGGCCTCTGCCCCCTCCTCGCAGCGAGGCTGCTAACAAGGGAGGCTCGTAATGAAGTGCCGTAATGAAGTGACTTAATGAAGTGACGTAATTTTACAAATACATGTATAATATAAACCTAAATGTTTTGGAGAAGACAGTTGAAGGTTAAGTTTCCCCCTTTTAAACACATGATCAGATGTTTGAAAGATTCCAAATAAAAATTTTAAAAATAAATATAAAAGTAACAAAAACTAATTTGTATTTTTCGCCGAGTCTACATTTATGAAGGCGATATAATTTCATAGTAGTACATAAGTACAAATTGAGTACATGACTGAGTACGTATTAATTTTGGTTCATTACAATTACGATTACAATTACCAATTAATTCATATTCACTTATTATTGTTTAATTACACTTCTATTAAAGTACATTCTTACATTATATATTAATTCATTACATTCAATTACAGTTTCATTGAAGTACATTACCAGTTATTATTAATTACAGTTTCATTAAAGTACATTACGTCGTTTACCATTCTTAGTGTTTTTATATATTTATATATGGTTATACTATATGGTTATACTATATGGTTATACTATATGGTTATACTAGATGGTTATACTATATGGTTATTATATTTGGTTATTAGTACAACACAAGTACATGAGACATGACACACATGATATAACATAACGCATGATAAAGTTATAAATTCGAATCGAGCGAAAGGAGACTTTTTTATCTTTGAAGCGTTCGATTCTGCCAGTTAGCGGAATTTGATAACTTACTAAGCATTTTCGAGTTCAATGCGGGAGGTGATATAATAAAAAATAATAATGAAAAAAAATAATACGAGAACGTATTTTTGCGTTTTCGAACGAATGCCTAAAGTTTTGCGTTTCATAGATTGACACGAGTAAAAATGAATATTTAATAAAATTTATATAGGATAATGATCAAGGGAAATTAATGACGGGAAAATGTGACGTATGGATGAATATAGTTGAATAATAATGTTTATACTACATAACACCACAACATTATTATTAAAGAATTTACCATACATTGCATACGGAAGATGTCCATATACTAAGCACGTGATTTAGTGTACAAGGTATGGGAAACGTAAAGAGAATTAAGTTATTTTATGATGTCATAGTGTATAAGTCATTATTAGAAAAGATGAATTAGAGAATTACAGTAATGAATAAAGAAGTACAAATCGAAATTCTATCCAAAACTCGCTTAGGCGATTTTGGTTTCTTATGTAAAAATGAATATGGATTATTCATTGATCATTTTTTACAGTGTTCCCCCTCTAAAATGGCATTAATTAATACAATAATATAATACAATTAATACAATACAATTGAGAAAATAACATCTAACGAATTTAAATTAGATGATGACGAATTCTTTTTTACATTACAAGTTTTATACAGAACAAGTGACTTCGGGTGGTTGTGTACAATGCAGAGTAATCAAATCTTTAAAATGACACTCGCTTAGAGGGCTATTATAAAATATAAAAATTCAAAGATTAAAACTTTAATTTTATGCAAACAGAATAAAAGGATTAATATGTTAATTTTAGACAAACAATTAAGTTAGACAAACAATGATAGTTAAATTTTTTTACAAACTTTTATTTTTCTGTGGGAAAAATTACATTCATAATGAATAGGTAAAAGGGAAAAATATAAATTTTAAAGTTCATGGATTTTCAAGGTTACCATGATAGTACAATTCATAAACTAATTTTATTGACTATTGTAGGTAAAAATAGAATTACGTAATCGATGATGTATAGACCTGTGGTCAAGTGTGTATTTGGGTGTATTAGGTACAAAGTGTGTATCTTACAATTTCGAGGGACAGATTAGCTGAGAGGATTGTTAAATTAACTGAATAAATGCATAAGCAAGATATATTAGAAAGCAAAAATGATTAAGACTAAATAGCATAGTTTGCACTTACACGTAATGAGATAGTTTTATTGTGATATCCAATGATTTTAGCATAAGGTTTGTATATATAGTGTATATAGTGTGCATACATGCGTTTTTATTGACTGTTTTAGGTACAAATCGAATTACGTAGTGGATGATGTATAGACCTGTGGTCAAATGTGTATTTATGTTTATTGGGTACAGATTGTAGTGGTTGGTGATACGTTCAAAAGGAGAAAGGGGATTTATAGTTGAATAGTTGAAATTATACGTCAGAGTGCAGATGTATCTATAAATATTGGTAAGAAGCATATGTAGATGAGTGAGTCGGTACAATAGTATGTAGAATATGAGAGTAATTTGTTCATCCCGTGAAGAACTAGATCATTAGGGGTCATTGGTGGATTAGGATTATATATATATATATATATATATATATATATATATATATATATATATATATATATATATATACTTTAAGGAACAGATAAAATAACTTAATAAATGATGCAGCGAGAATTTATATATAGTAAGCAATAATTATGACGTATTTTAATGATGATGTTTGCATACGAGTTTTAATGCAAAAGTGACTGGAGGGACGGAACGTAAATGAATTCGAATATGTGTCAAAAGTAATAAAACTCAATTAGGATTATACATTTTACATAATCAATCAGTTACAAGTATAAGGTAATTAAAAAAAACGAACTTAGAGGACCTTACAATTAATGAAAGTAAATCTAGCGGTATTAAAAATTAAATTTTGAAGATGGAATTAAATTCGACTAGTAACATTCCTAGTATCGGTACGATAATTGAATTAAAAAAAATTAAGAATACAAATTAAAAATATAAATCAATTATGCATTTTAATGAGCTAAACATAATTTTATAATACTCTTAAAAATAAAAGTAAATCGAACCTTAGATGAGTTTCGGCCAAGAATAAAAAAGTTATTGAAATGGAAGGAAAGCATTTCGAACAATCTTTTCTTTTAATAATTTCAGGTAAATTTTACATTAAAAATTATTTTTATATAATAAAAAAAAATATTAAAAAGGTTTAATAATTTTGCATGTTAAGTAGAAAAATCATACTCTTTCGTTGAATGTTGATAGAATTTGAATTATTTGATATTTTGACACAATTAATTAAATTCGACTAACACAATTACTCAGTATTCATCGAGTAAAAAAAATATATAAAAAATATAAAAATTGAAAATAGAAATCAATTATAAACTATAATGAACTAAACATATACTGTAATATAAAAAAACACAACCTAAATTGAGGTTATGTTCCATCGTACCAAAGAGGAATTAACCATGGTTGAACCATTTCTCTGGTTGACACGGTTCAACTTGGGTTGGGGGAGTTAAAATAAAATAAAAAGACAAAGTTTGGAGTACGACATTCGGGGGAATTGAGTGACTAAGCAGGGGGTATAATTCTGAAATTGACAATTACATCTTTTTTTTTTTAAGATTGCTTGTCACACTACTTTGAACAAAAATTAAAAGAGTTGAAACAAAAAGGAGGGAAGGTATGTTCCTCAGCATAGTAATTTAAAAGGAGTCATTGGGACAAGATCGATTAATTAATTATTACACAACTATTATTATCACGTATACTTTACAATGATTATCAAAGTCATTAAAAACAATTGTAAAAACTGTTTTGGTTACAAACAATAAAATGTCATTTTACCTATATATTTATATACGCAACAATGGCATGAAAAAGAAAAGACAAATCGGTCCATTTCCCTTTTACAACAAAACAAAGAAAGGTTAACTAAAGACGCAACCCGGTCAATTCAGGTTGAATTAAATTCTCTTTTACAACACAAAAAAAGGTTGAATTAAATTCTTAAATTACATTTCCTTAAATTAAATTCTCTTAACTTACAAAGAAAAAGTTGAATTCAATTGACTGCATTGAAATGACTTGGGACTTGAAACCTGACTTAAAATAAAACTCTGACTTCAATTAAAACTCTGAATTCAATTAAAACTGTCTAACTTGAACTCTTATCAAGTATTCTGAAACTAACTTGAACTCTTATCAAGTATTCTGAAACTAACTTGAACTCTTATCAAGTATTCTGAAACTAACTTGAACTCTTATCAAGTATTCTGAAACTAGCTTGAACTCTTAACAAGTATTCTGAAACTAACTTGAACTCTTATCAAGTATTCTGAAACTAACTTGAACTCTTATCAAGTATTCTGAAACTAACTTGAACTCTTGTCAAGTATTCTGAAACTAACTTGAAACTGAAAATGAAACTGACTTCAAATTAACTGAAACTGGAAAATGACTGCACTTGATCTCAATCAAGTGGAGAGTATTATCCTCTGGACTTACTTGAAATACAATCAAGTATCTCTATAACTCTATAAACTCTGTAAACTCTCTCTTTCTTAATTTGCAAGTCAATTCAATTCAATAATTTGAAAAAAATTGCAAACAAAAATAAAAAATGTAAACAACATTTCACTGTAATGTACGGGAAGGTACATAAAATAAAATTATTCTATACTGAATATAATAGTGAAAATAACTGTGGCAATTAAATCTGTGGCAATTAAATCTGTGGCAATTAAGTCTGTGCCAATTAACTCGGTGGCAATTAACTCTGTGGCAGTTAACTCTGTGGCAGTTAACTCTGTGGCAGTTAACTCTGTGACAATTAATTCTGTGACAATTAAATCTGTGACATTTAACTCTGTGACAATTAACTTCTGTGAAAATTACTGTTTCACTAAAAAAAAAATGTGTCACTGGTGTCTGAAGTGTTCACTGTGTTTTGTGTTAATTCTGGCTCCATACTAAATATTAACTGTTAATAATGCTGTCTTTTCAAATGTTTAATAATTCGTTAAAAAAACAAACTCTGTACTTAACAAAATTTCTACTGGCAAAATCCTCAGAGACGTGTCCTGAAGACGTCTTGCTGGCTACTTCTTCTTGGATGAAAACTAGGCGTGAAGAACTTGGAGTCGTAACACACCGGTTCAAGGGTGGATGTTACGAACTAGAAGTCGTGACACGCCGGTCAAATGGTTTTATCCTGATGCAGGGTAATTACTATCTTGGCCAAAGAGTGGCCTCTTCTTAAAATCTTCTTCTTAAAATCTTCTTAAAATCCGTTCTTAAAATCTTCTTCTTCTCTTCTTAAAATATTCTTCTTCTTAAAATATTCTTCTTCTTAAAATATTCTTCTTCTTAAAATATTCTTCTTAAAATATTCTTCTTCTTAAAATATTCTTCTACTTAAAATATTCTTCTTAAAATATTCTTCTTCTTAAAATATTCTTTTTCTTAAAATCTTTTTCTTATCCTGGGGCAGGGTCGCCAGTTTGTTAACCCCTCCGTCTATGGCCCTTGGGTGGTTCGGATCGACGGGGGTTCTAGTTAGGAGGCAGCATCGGATATTTCTTCTATAACATTCTAATTCTTTTCGGTCGCCTCTTGTTAAACTCTTAGCTACAGACTCGCCAGACTGCTATGCCAATATCTTCTATGGTGCTTGGGTTGTCTCTTTCTCTCGCTTTATGGGTCGATGATTATTAATTCTTCTCTTGCTATAATACTCTGATACTTTCTCTTGGTACTAAACTTATCGATTTTTCTTTTACAACTTATCGACTTAACTGACTAAGTTCTTCTGAAGATAGCCCAACTCAAGGGGAAAAATAAAAAGTTTCTCTTACTCTAATTTACTTCTTAAAAAAAATGTACAGTTAGTTCTCGGAATTTACAGGGGTAGAGGTTCGACCTCTTTCGACCATGGCTGAGGCCGGAATCTAAAAAAAGTTAAGGAGGCAAGGGGCCTCTGCCCCCTCCTCGCAGCGAGGCTGCTAACAAGGGAGGCTCGTAATGAAGTGCCGTAATGAAGTGACTTAATGAAGTGACGTAATTTTACAAATACATGTATAATATAAACCTAAATGTTTTGGGGAAGACAGTTGAAGGTTAAGTTTCTCCCTTTTAAACACATGATCAGATGTTTGAAAGATTCCAAATAAAATTTTAAAAATAAATATAAAAGTAACAAAAACTAATTTGTATTTTTCGCCGAGTCTACATTTATGAAGGCGATATAATTTCATAGTAGTACATAAGTACAAATTGAGTACATGACTGAGTACGTATTAATTTTGGTTCATTACAATTACGATTACAATTACCAATTAATTCATATTCACTTATTATTGTTTAATTACACTTCTATTAAAGTACATTCTTACATTATATATTAATTCATTACATTCAATTACAGTTTCATTGAAGTACATTACCAGTTATTATTAATTACAGTTTCATTAAAGTACATTACGTCGTTTACCATTCTTAGTGTTTTTATATATTTATATATGGTTATACTATATGGTTATACTATATGGTTATACTAGATGGTTATACTATATGGTTATTATATTTGGTTATTAGTACAACACAAGTACATGAGACATGACACACATGATATAACATAACGCATGATAAAGTTATAAATTCGAATCGAGCGAAAGGAGACTTTTTTATCTTTGAAGCGTTCGATTCTGCCAGTTAGCGGAATTTGATAACTTACTAAGCATTTTCGAGTTCAATGCGGGAGGTGATATAATAAAAAATAATAATGAAAAAAAATAATACGAGAACGTATTTTTGCGTTTTCGAACGAATGCCTAAAGTTTTGCGTTTCATAGATTGACACGAGTAAAAATGAATATTTAATAAAATTTATATAGGATAATGATCAAGGGAAATTAATGACGGGAAAATGTGACGTATGGATGAATATAGTTGAATAATAATGTTTATACTACATAACACCACAACATTATTATTAAAGAATTTACCATACATTGCATACGGAAGATGTCCATATACTAAGCACGTGATTTAGTGTACAAGGTATGGGAAACGTAAAGAGAAATAAGTTATTTTATGACGTCATAGTGTATAAGTCATTATTAGAAAAGATGAATTAGAGAAATACAGTAATGAATAAAGAAGTACAAATCGAAATTCTATCCAAAACTCGCTTAGGCGATTTTGGTTTCTTATGTAAAAATGAATATGGATTATTCATTGATCATTTTTTACAGTGTTCCCCCTCTAAAATGGCATTAATTAATACAATAATATAATACAATTAATACAATACAATTGAGAAAATAACATCTAACGAATTCAAATTAGATGATGACGAATTCTTTTTTACATTACAAGTTTTATACAGAACAAGTGACTTCGGGTGGTTGTGTACAATGCAGAGTAATCAAATCTTTAAAATGACACTCGCTTAGAGGGCTATTATAAAATATAAAAATTCAAAGATTAAAACTTTAATTTTATGCAAACAGAATAAAAGGATTAATATGTTAATTTTAGACAAACAATTAAGTTAGACAAACAATGATAGTTAAATTTTTTTACAAACTTTTATTTTTCTGTGGGAAAAATTACATTCATAATGAATAGGTAAAAGGGAAAAATATAAATTTTAAAGTTCATGGATTTTCAAGGTTACCATGATAGTACAATTCATAAACTAATTTTATTGACTATTGTAGGTAAAAATAGAATTACGTAATCGATGATGTATAGACCTGTGGTCAAGTGTGTATATATTAGAAAGCAAAAATATATTTTTTAGAAAGCAAAAATGATTAAGACTAAATAGCATAGTTTGCACTTACACGTAATGAAATAGTTTTATTGTGATATCCAATGATTTTAGCATAAGGTTTGTATATATAGTATATATAGTGTGCATACATGCGTTTTTATTGACTGTTGTAGGTACAAATCGAATTACGTAGTGGATGATGTATAGACCTGTGGTCAAATGTGTATTTATGTTTATTGGGTACAGATTGTAGTGGTTGGTGATACGTTCAAAAGGAGAAAGGGGATTTATAGTTGAATAGTTGAAATTATACGTCAGTGTGCAGATGTATCTATAAATATTGGTAAGAAGCATCTGTAGATGAGTGAGTCGGTACAATAGTATGTAGAATATGAGAGTAATTTGTTCATCCCGTGAAGAACTAGATCATTAGGGGTCATTGGTGGATTAGGATTATATATATATATAATATATATATATATATATATATATATATATACTTTAAGGAACAGATAAAATAACTTAATAAATGCATGAGCGAGAATTTATATATAGTAAGCAATAATTATGACGTATTATAATGATGATGTTTGCATACGAGTTTTAATGCAAAAGTGACTGGAGGGACGGAACGTAAATGAATTCGAATATGTGTCAAAAGTAATAAAACTCAATTAGGATTATACATTTTACATAATCAATCAGTTACACGTATAAGGTAATTAAAAAAAACGAACTTAGAGGACCTTACAATTAATGAAAGTAAATCTAGCGGTATTAAAAATTAAATTTTGAAGATGGAATTAAATTCGACTAGTAACATTCCTAGCTATATATGAACTATATAACCATTAACATTGACCAGAAGTATCGGTACGATAATTGAATTAAAAAAAATTAAGAATACAAATTAAAAATATAAATCAATTATGCATTTTAATGAGCTAGACATAATTTTATAATACTCTTAAAAATAAAAGTAAATCGAACCTTAGATGAGTTTCGGCCAAGAATAAAAAAGTTATTGAAATGGAAGGAAAGCATTTCGAACAATCTTTTCTTTTAATAATTTCAGGTAAATTTTACATTAAAAATTATTTTTATATAATAAAAAAAATATTAAAAAGGTTTAATAATTTTTGCATGTTAAGTAGAAAAATCATACTCTTTCGTTGAATGTTGATAGAATTTGAATTATTTGATATTTTGACACAATTAATTAAATTCGACTAACACAATTACTCAGTATTCATCGAGTAAAAAAAAAATATAAAAAATATAAAAATTGAAAATAGAAATCAATTATAAACTATAATGAACTAAACATATACTGTAATATAAAAAAACACAACCTAAATTGAGGTTATGTTCCATCGTACCAAAGAGGAATTAACCATGGTTGAACCATTTCTCTGGTTGACACGGTTCAACTGGGGTTGGGGGTGTTAAAATAAAATAAAAAGACAAAGTTTGGAGTAAGACATTCGGGGAAATTGAGTGCTAAGCAGGGGTATAAGTCTGAAGTTGAAAATTACATCTTTTTTTTTTTTAAGATTGCTCGTCACACTACTTTGAACAAAAATTAAAAGAGTTGAACAAAAGGAGGGACGGTATGTTCCTCAGCATAGTAATTTAAAAGGAGTCATTGGGACAAGATCGTTAATTAATTATTACACAACTATTATTATCACGTATACATTACAATGATTATCAAAGTCATTAAAAACAATTGTAAAAACTGTTTTGGTTACAAACAATAAATGTCATTTTACCTATATATTTATATACGCAACAATGGGCATGAAAAGAAAAGACAAATCGGTCCATTTCCCTCTTACAACAAAACAAAGAAAGTTACTAAGACGCAACCCGGTCAATTCAGGTTGAATTATTTATCTTTTACAACACAAAAAGGTTGAATTAAATTCTTAAATTACATTTCCTTAAATTAAATTCTCTTAACTTACAAGAAAAAGTTGAATTCAATTGACTGCATGAATGACTTGGGACTTTAAAACTGACTTAAAATAACTCTGACTTCAATTAAAACTGTCCTGACATGAACTCTATCAAGTATTCTTGAAACTAACTTGAACTCTTATCAAGTATCTGAAACTAACTTGAACTCTTATCAGTATTCTGAAACTAACTTGAACTCTTATCAAGTATTCTGAAACTAACCTTGAAACTGAAAATGAAACTGACTTGAAATTAACTGAAACTGGAAAATGACTGCACTTGATCTCAATCAAGTGGTAGATATTATCCTCTGGACTTACTTGAAATACAATCAAGTATCTCTATAACCCTATAAACTCTCTGTAAACTCTCTCTTTCTTAATTTGCAAGTCATTCAATCAATAATTGAAAAAAATTGCAAACAAAAATAAAAAATGTAAACAACATTTCACTCTAATGTACGGGAAGGTACATAAAATAAAATTATTCTATACTGAATATAATAGTGAAAATAACTGTGGCAATTAACTCTGTGGCAATTAACTCTGTGGCAATTAACTCTGTGGCAATTAACTCTCTGACAATTAACTCTGTGACAATTAACTCTGTGACAATTAACTCTGTGGCAGTTAACTCTGTGGCAGTTAACTCTGTGACAATTAATTCTGTGACAATTAACTCTGTGACAATTAACTTCTGTGAAAATTACTGTTTCACTAAAAAAAATGTATCACTGGTGTCTGAAGTGTTCACTGTGTTTTGTGTTAATTCTGGCTCCATACTAAATATTAACTGTTAATAATGCTGACTTTTCAAATGTTTAATAATTCCTTAAAAAAACAAACTCTGTACTTAACAAAATTTCTACTGGCAAAATCCTCAGAAACGTGTCCTGAAGACGTCTTGCTGGCTACTTCTTCTTGGATGAAAACTAGGCGTGGAGAACTTGGAGTCGTAACACACCGGTTCAAGGTTTGATGTTACGAACTAGAAGTCGTGACACGCCGGTCAAATGGTTTTATCCTGATGCTGGGTAATTTCTATCTTGGCCAAAAGTGGCCTCTTCTTAAAATCTTCTTAAAATCTTCTTCTTCTTAAAATCTTCTTCTTCTTAAATCTTCTTCTCTTCTTAAAATATTCTTCTTCTTAAAATCTTTTTCTTATCCTGGGGCAGGGTCGCCAGTTTGTTAACTCCTCCGTCTATGGCCCTTGGGTGGTTCGGATCGACGGGGGTTCTAGTTAGGAGGCAGCAACGGATATTTCTTCTATAAATTCTAATTCTTTTCGGTCGCCTCTTGTTAAACTCTTGGCTACAGACTCGCCAGACTGCTATGCCAATATCTTCTGTGGTGCTTGGGTTGTCTCTTTCTCTCGCTTTATATGTCGACGATTATTAATTCTTCTCTTGCTATAATACTCTGATACTTTCTCTTGGTACTAAACTTATCGATTTTTCTTTTATAACTTTTCGACTTAACTGATAAGTTCTTCTGACGATAGCCCAACTCAAGGGGAAAATAAAAAGTTTCTCTTACTCTAATTTACTTCTTAAAAAAAATGTACAGTTAGTTCTCTGAATTTACAAGGGTAGAGGATCGACCTCTTTCGACCATGGCTCAGGCCGGAATCTAAAAAAAGTTAAGGAGGCAAGGGGCCTCTGCCCCCTCCTCGCAGCGAGGCTGCTAACAAGGGAGGCTCGTAATGAAGTGCCGTAATGAATTGACGTAATGAAGTGACGTAATTTTACAAATACATGTATAATATAAACCTAAATGTTTGGGGGAAGACAATTGAAGGTTAAGTTTCCCCCTTTTAAACACATGATCAGATGTTTGAAAGATTCCAAATAAAAATTTAAAAATAAAAATAAAAAACAAAAACTAATTTGTATTTTTCGCCGAGTCTACATTTATGAAGGCGATATAATTTCATAGTAGTACATAAGTACAAATTGAGTACATGACTGAGTACGTATTAATTTTGGTTCATTACAATTACGATTACAATTACCAATTAATTCATATTCACTTATTATTGTTTAATTACACTTCTATTAAAGTACATTCTTACATTATATATTAATTCATTACATTCAATTACAGTTTCATTGAAGTACATTACAGTTATTATTAATTACAGTTTCATTAAAGTACATTACGTCGTTTACCATTCTTAGTGTTTTTATATATTTATATATGGTTATACTATATGGTTATACTATATGGTTATTCTATATGTTATACTAGACGGATATACTATATGGTTATTATATTTGGTTATTAGTACAACACAAGTACATGAGACATGACACACATGATATAACATAACGCATGATAAATTTATAAATTCGAATCGAGCGAAAGGAGACTTTTTTTATCTTTGAAGCGTTCGATTCTGCCAGTTAGCGGAATTTGATAACTTACTAAGCATTTTCGAGTTCAATGCGGGAGGTGATATAATAAAAAATAATAATGAAAAAAAATAATACGAGAACGTTTTTTGCGTTTTCGAACGAATGCCTAAAGTTTTGCGTTTCATAGATTGACACGAGTAAAAATGAATATTTAATAAAATTTATATGGATAATGATCAAGGGAAATTAATGACGGGAAAATGTGACGTATGGATGAATATAGTTGAATAATAATGTTTATACTACATAACACCACAACATTATTATTAAAGAATTTACCATACATTGCATACGGAAGATGTCCATATACTAAGCACGTGATTTAGTGTACAAGGTATGGGAAACGTAAAGAGAATTAAGTTATTTTTGACGTCATAGTGTATAAGTCATTATTAGAAAAGATGAATTAGAGAAATACAGTAATGAATAAAGAAGTACAAATCGAAATTCTATCCAAAACTCGCTTAGGAGATTTTGGTTTCTTATGTACAAAATGAATGGATTATTCATTGTTCATTTTTTACAGTGTTCCCTCTAAAATGGCATTAATTAATACAATAATATAGTACAATTAATACAATACAATTGAGAAAATAACATCTAACGAATTCAAATTAGATGATGACGAATTCTTTTTTACATTACAAGTTTTATACAGAACAAGTGACTTCGGGTGGTTGTGTACAATGCAGAGTAATCAAATCTTTAAAATGACACTCGCTTAGAGGGCTATTATAAAATATAAAAATTCAAAGATTAAAACTTTAATTTTATGCAAACAGAATAAAAGGATTAATATGTTAATTTTAGACAAACAATTAAGTTAGACAAACAATGATAGTTAAATTTTTTTACAAACTTTTATTTTTCTGTGGGAAAAATTACATTCATAATGAATAGGTAAAAGGGAAAAATATAAATTTTAAAGTTCATGGATTTTCAAGGTTACCATGATAGTACAATTCATAAACTAATTTTATTGACTATTGTAGGTAAAAATAGAATTACGTAATCGATGATGTATAGACCTGTGGTCAAGTGTGTATATATTAGAAAGCAAAAATATATTTTTTAGAAAGCAAAAATGATTAAGACTAAATAGCATAGTTTGCACTTACACGTAATGAAATAGTTTTATTGTGATATCCAATGATTTTAGCATAAGGTTTGTATATATAGTATATATAGTGTGCATACATGCGTTTTTATTGACTGTTGTAGGTACAAATCGAATTACGTAGTGGATGATGTATAGACCTGTGGTCAAATGTGTATTTATGTTTATTGGGTACAGATTGTAGTGGTTGGTGATACGTTCAAAAGGAGAAAGGGGATTTATAGTTGAATAGTTGAAATTATACGTCAGTGTGCAGATGTATCTATAAATATTGGTAAGAAGCATCTGTAGATGAGTGAGTCGGTACAATAGTATGTAGAATATGAGAGTAATTTGTTCATCCCGTGAAGAACTAGATCATTAGGGGTCATTGGTGGATTAGGATTATATATATATATATATATATATATATATATATATATATATATATATATATACTTTAAGGAACAGATAAAATAACTTAATAAATGCATGAGCGAGAATTTATATATAGTAAGCAATAATTATGACGTATTATAATGATGATGTTTGCATACGAGTTTTAATGCAAAAGTGACTGGAGGGACGGAACGTAAATGAATTCGAATATGTGTCAAAAGTAATAAAACTCAATTAGGATTATACATTTTACATAATCAATCAGTTACACGTATAAGGTAATTAAAAAAAACGAACTTAGAGGACCTTACAATTAATGAAAGTAAATCTAGCGGTATTAAAAATTAAATTTTGAAGATGGAATTAAATTCGACTAGTAACATTCCTAGCTATATATGAACTATATAACCATTAACATTGACCAGAAGTATCGGTACGATAATTGAATTAAAAAAAAATTAAGAATACAAATTAAAAATATAAATCAATTATGCATTTTAATGAGCTAGACATAATTTTATAATACTCTTAAAAATAAAAGTAAATCGAACCTTAGATGAGTTTCGGCCAAGAATAAAAAAGTTATTGAAATGGAAGGAAAGCATTTCGAACAATCTTTTCTTTTAATAATTTCAGGTAAATTTTACATTAAAAATTATTTTTATATAATAAAAAAAAATATTAAAAAGGTTTAATAATTTTTGCATGTTAAGTAGAAAAATCATACTCTTTCGTTGAATGTTGATAGAATTTGAATTATTTGATATTTTGACACAATTAATTAAATTCGACTAACACAATTACTCAGTATTCATCGAGTAAAAAAAAAATATAAAAAATATAAAAATTGAAAATAGAAATCAATTAAAAACTATAATGAACTAAACATATACTGTAATATAAAAAAACACAACCTAAATTGAGGTTATGTTCCATCGTACCAAAGAGGAATTAACCATGGTTGAACCATTTCTCTGGTTGACACGGTTCAACTGGGGTTGGGGGTGTTAAAATAAAATAAAAAGACAAAGTTTGGAGTAAGACATTCGGGGAAATTGAGTGACTAAGCAGGGGGTATAAGTCTGAAGTTGAAAATTACATCTTTTTTTTTTTTAAGATTGCTCGTCACACTACTTTGAACAAAAATTAAAAGAGTTGAAACAAAAAGGAGGGACGGTATGTTCCTCAGCATAGTAATTTAAAAGGAGTCATTGGGACAAGATCGATTAATTAATTATTACACAACTATTATTATCACGTATACATTACAATGATTATCAAAGTCATTAAAAACAATTGTAAAAACTGTTTTGGTTACAAACAATAAAATGTCATTTTACCTATATATTTATATACGCAACAATGGCATGAAAAAGAAAAGACAAATCGGTCCATTTCCCTCTTACAACAAAACAAAGAAAGGTTAACTAAAGACGCAACCCGGTCAATTCAGGTTGAATTAATTTATCTTTTACAACACAAAAAAAGGTTGAATTAAATTCTTAAATTACATTTCCTTAAATTAAATTCTCTTAACTTACAAAGAAAAAGTTGAATTCAATTGACTGCATTGAAATGACTTGGGACTTTAAAACTGACTTAAAATAAAACTCTGACTTCAATTAAAACTGTCTGACATGAACTCTATCAAGTATTCTTGAAACTAACTTGAACTCTTATCAAGTATTCTGAAACTAACTTGAACTCTTATCAAGTATTCTGAAACTAACTTGAACTCTTATCAAGTTCTGAAACTAACTTGAACTCTTATCAAGTATTCTGAAACTAATAACTTGAACTCTTATCAAGTATTCTGAAACTAACTTGAAACTGAAAATGAAACTGACTTGAAATTAACTGAAACTGGAAAATGACTGCACTTGATCTCAATCAAGTGGAGATTATTATCCTCTGGACTTACTTGAAATACAATCAAGTATCTCTATAACCCTATAAACTCTCTGTAAACTCTCTCTTTCTTAATTTGCAAGTCAATTCAATTCAATAATTTGAAAAAAATTGCAAACAAAAATAAAAAATGTAAACAACATTTCACTCTAATGTACGGGAAGGTACATAAAATAAAATTATTCTATACTGAATATAATAGTGAAAATAACTGTGGCAATTAACTCTGTGGCAATTAACTCTGTGGCAATTAACTCTGTGGCAATTAACTCTCTGACAATTAACTCTCTGACAATTAACTCTGTGACAATTAACTCTGTGGCAGTTAACTCTGTGGCAGTTAACTCTGTGACAATTAATTCTGTGACAATTAACTCTGACAATTAACTCTGTGACAATTAACTTCTGTGAAAATTACTGTTTCACTAAAAAAAAATGTATCACTGGTGTCTGAAGTGTTCACTGTGTTTTGTGTTAATTCTGGCTCCATACTAAATATTAACTGTTAATAATGCTGACTTTTCAAATGTTTAATAATTCCTTAAAAAAACAAACTCTGTACTTAACAAAATTTCTACTGGCAAAATCCTCAGAAACGTGTCCTGAAGACGTCTTGCTGGCTACTTCTTCTTGGATGAAAACTAGGCGTGGAGAACTTGGAGTCGTAACACACCGGTTCAAGGTTTGATGTTACGAACTAGAAGTCGTGACACGCCGGTCAAATGGTTTTATCCTGATGCTGGGTAATTTCTATCTTGGCCAAAGAGTGGCCTCTTCTTAAAATCTTCTTAAAATCTTCTTCTTCTTAAAATCTTCTTCTTCTTAAAATCTTCTTCTATTCTTAAAATATTCTTCTTCTTAAAATCTTTTTCTTATCCTGGGGCAGGGTCGCCAGTTTGTTAACTCCTCCGTCTATGGCCCTTGGGTGGTTCGGATCGACGGGGGTTCTAGTTAGGAGGCAGCAACGGATATTTCTTCTATAAATTCTAATTCTTTTCGGTCGCCTCTTGTTAAACTCTTGGCTACAGACTCGCCAGACTGCTATGCCAATATCTTCTGTGGTGCTTGGGTTGTCTCTTTCTCTCGCTTTATATGTCGACGATTATTAATTCTTCTCTTGCTATAATACTCTGATACTTTCTCTTGGTACTAAACTTATCGATTTTTCTTTTATAACTTTCGACTTAACTGAATAAGTTCTTCTGACGATAGCCCAACTCAAGGGGAAAATAAAAAGTTTCTCTTACTCTAATTTACTTCTTAAAAAAATGTACAGTTAGTTCTCTGAATTTACAAGGGTAGAGGATCGACCTCTTTCGACCATGGCTCAGGCCGGAATCTAAAAAAAGTTAAGGAGGCAAGGGGCCTCTGCCCCCTCCTCGCAGCGAGGCTGCTAACAAGGGAGGCTCGTAATGAAGTGCCGTAATGAATTGACGTAATGAAGTGACGTAATTTTACAAATACATGTATAATATAAACCTAAATGTTTGGGGGAAGACATTGAAGGTTAAGTTTCCCCCTTTTAAACACATGATCAGATGTTTGAAAGATTCCAAATAAAAATTTAAAAATAAAAATAAAAATAACAAAAACTAATTTGTATTTTTCGCCGAGTCTACATTTATGAAGGCGATATAATTTCATAGTAGTACATAAGTACAAATTGAGTACATGACTGAGTACGTATTAATTTTGGTTCATTACAATTACGATTACAATTACCAATTAATTCATATTCACTTATTATTGTTTAATTACACTTCTATTAAAGTACATTCTTACATTATATATTAATTCATTACATTCAATTACAGTTTCATTGAAGTACATTACAAGTTATTATTAATTACAGTTTCATTAAAGTACATTACGTCGTTTACCATTCTTAGTGTTTTATATATTTATATATGGTTATACTATATGGTTATACTATATGGTTATTCTATATGTTATACTAGACGGATATACTATATGGTTATTATATTTGGTTATTAGTACAACACAAGTACATGAGACATGACACACATGATATAACATAACGCATGATAAATTTATAAATTCGAATCGAGCGAAAGGAGACTTTTTTATCTTTGAAGCGTTCGATTCTGCCAGTTAGCGGAATTTGATAACTTACTAAGCATTTTCGAGTTCAATGCGGGAGGTGATATAATAAAAAATAATAATGAAAAAAAATAATACGAGAACGTATTTTTGCGTTTTCGAACGAATGCCTAAAGTTTTGCGTTTCATAGATTGACACGAGTAAAAATGAATATTTAATAAAATTTATATAGGATAATGATCAAGGGAAATTAATGACGGGAAAATGTGACGTATGGATGAATATAGTTGAATAATAATGTTTATACTACATAACACCACAACATTATTATTAAAGAATTTACCATACATTGCATACGGAAGATGTCCATATACTAAGCACGTGATTTAGTGTACAAGGTATGGGAAACGTAAAGAGAATAAGTTATTTTTTGACGTCATAGTGTATAAGTCATTATTAGAAAAGATGAATTAGAGAAATACAGTAATGAATAAAGAAGTACAAATCGAAATTCTATCCAAAACTCGCTTAGGAGATTTTGGTTTCTTATGTACAAATGAATAGGGATTATTCATTGTTCATTTTTTACAGTGTTCCTCCTCTAAAATGGCATTAATTAATACAATAATATAGTACAATTAATACAATACAATTGAGAAAATAACATCTAACGAATTCAAATTAGATGATGACGAATTCTTTTTTACATTACAAGTTTTATACAGAACAAGTGACTTCGGGTGGTTGTGTACAATGCAGAGTAATCAAATCTTTAAAATGACACTCGCTTAGAGGGCTATTATAAAATATAAAAATTCAAAGATTAAAACTTTAATTTTATGCAAACAGAATAAAAGGATTAATATGTTAATTTTAGACAAACAATTAAGTTAGACAAACAATGATAGTTAAATTTTTTTACAAACTTTTATTTTTCTGTGGGAAAAATTACATTCATAATGAATAGGTAAAAGGGAAAAATATAAATTTTAAAGTTCATGGATTTTCAAGGTTACCATGATAGTACAATTCATAAACTAATTTTATTGACTATTGTAGGTAAAAATAGAATTACGTAATCGATGATGTATAGACCTGTGGTCAAGTGTGTATATATTAGAAAGCAAAAATATATTTTTTAGAAAGCAAAAATGATTAAGACTAAATAGCATAGTTTGCACTTACACGTAATGAAATAGTTTTATTGTGATATCCAATGATTTTAGCATAAGGTTTGTATATATAGTATATATAGTGTGCATACATGCGTTTTTATTGACTGTTGTAGGTACAAATCGAATTACGTAGTGGATGATGTATAGACCTGTGGTCAAATGTGTATTTATGTTTATTGGGTACAGATTGTAGTGGTTGGTGATACGTTCAAAAGGAGAAAGGGGATTTATAGTTGAATAGTTGAAATTATACGTCAGTGTGCAGATGTATCTATAAATATTGGTAAGAAGCATCTGTAGATGAGTGAGTCGGTACAATAGTATGTAGAATATGAGAGTAATTTGTTCATCCCGTGAAGAACTAGATCATTAGGGGTCATTGGTGGATTAGGATTATATATATATATATATATATATATATATATATATATATATATATATACTTTAAGGAACAGATAAAATAACTTAATAAATGCATGAGCGAGAATTTATATATAGTAAGCAATAATTATGACGTATTATAATGATGATGTTTGCATACGAGTTTTAATGCAAAAGTGACTGGAGGGACGGAACGTAAATGAATTCGAATATGTGTCAAAAGTAATAAAACTCAATTAGGATTATACATTTTACATAATCAATCAGTTACACGTATAAGGTAATTAAAAAAAACGAACTTAGAGGACCTTACAATTAATGAAAGTAAATCTAGCGGTATTAAAAATTAAATTTTGAAGATGGAATTAAATTCGACTAGTAACATTCCTAGCTATATATGAACTATATAACCATTAACATTGACCAGAAGTATCGGTACGATAATTGAATTAAAAAAAAATTAAGAATACAAATTAAAAATATAAATCAATTATGCATTTTAATGAGCTAGACATAATTTTATAATACTCTTAAAAATAAAAGTAAATCGAACCTTAGATGAGTTTCGGCCAAGAATAAAAAAGTTATTGAAATGGAAGGAAAGCATTTCGAACAATCTTTTCTTTTAATAATTTCAGGTAAATTTTACATTAAAAATTATTTTTATATAATAAAAAAAATATTAAAAAGGTTTAATAATTTTTGCATGTTAAGTAGAAAAATCATACTCTTTCGTTGAATGTTGATAGAATTTGAATTATTTGATATTTTGACACAATTAATTAAATTCGACTAACACAATTACTCAGTATTCATCGAGTAAAAAAAAAATATAAAAAATATAAAAATTGAAAATAGAAATCAATTAAAACTATAATGAACTAAACATATACTGTAATATAAAAAACACAACCTAAATTGAGGTTATGTTCCATCGTACCAAAGAGGAATTAACCATGGTTGAACCATTTCTCTGGTTGACACGGTTCAACTGGGGTTGGGGGTGTTAAAATAAAATAAAAAGACAAAGTTTGGAGTAAGACATTCGGGGAAATTGAGTGACTAAGCAGGGGGTATAAGTCTGAAGTTGAAAATTACATTTTTTTTTTTTTAAGATTGCTCGTCACACTACTTTGAACAAAAATTAAAAGAGTTGAAACAAAAAGGAGGGACGGTATGTTCCTCAGCATAGTAATTTAAAAGGAGTCATTGGGACAAGATCGATTAATTAATTATTACACAACTATTATTATCACGTATACATTACAATGATTATCAAAGTCATTAAAAACAATTGTAAAAACTGTTTTGGTTACAAACAATAAAATGTCATTTTACCTATATATTTATATACGCAACAATGGCATGAAAAAGAAAAGACAAATCGGTCCATTTCCCTCTTACAACAAAACAAAGAAAGGTTAACTAAAGACGCAACCCGGTCAATTCAGGTTGAATTAATTTATCTTTTACAACACAAAAAAAGGTTGAATTAAATTCTTAAATTACATTTCCTTAAATTAAATTCTCTTAACTTACAAAGAAAAAGTTGAATTCAATTGACTGCATTGAAATGACTTGGGACTTTAAAACTGACTTAAAATAAAACTCTGACTTCAATTAAAACTGTCTGACATGAACTCTATCAAGTATTCTTGAAACTAACTTGAACTCTTATCAAGTATTCTGAAACTAACTTGAACTCTTATCAAGTATTCTGAAACTAACTTGAACTCTTATCAAGTATTCTGAAACTAACTTGAACTCTTATCAAGTATTCTGAAACTAACTTGAACTCTTATCAAGTATTCTGAAACTAACTTGAAACTGAAAATGAAACTGACTTGAAATTAACTGAAACTGGAAAATGACTGCACTTGATCTCAATCAAGTGGAGATTATTATCCTCTGGACTTACTTGAAATACAATCAAGTATCTCTATAACCCTATAAACTCTCTGTAAACTCTCTCTTTCTTAATTTGCAAGTCAATTCAATTCAATAATTTGAAAAAAATTGCAAACAAAAATAAAAAATGTAAACAACATTTCACTCTAATGTAACGGGAAGGTACATAAAATAAAATTATTCTATACTGAATATAATAGTGAAAATAACTGTGGCAATTAACTCTGTGGCAATTAACTCTGTGGCAATTAACTCTGTGGCAATTAACTCTCTGACAATTAACTCTCTGACAATTAACTCTGTGACAATTAACTCTGTGGCAGTTAACTCTGTGGCAGTTAACTCTGTGACAATTAATTCTGTGACAATTAACTCTGACAATTAACTCTGTGACAATTAACTTCTGTGAAAATTACTGTTTCACTAAAAAAAAATGTATCACTGGTGTCTGAAGTGTTCACTGTGTTTTGTGTTAATTCTGGCTCCATACTAAATATTAACTGTTAATAATGCTGACTTTTCAAATGTTTAATAATTCCTTAAAAAAACAAACTCTGTACTTAACAAAATTTCTACTGGCAAAATCCTCAGAAACGTGTCCTGAAGACGTCTTGCTGGCTACTTCTTCTTGGATGAAAACTAGGCGTGGAGAACTTGGAGTCGTAACACACCGGTTCAAGGTTTGATGTTACGAACTAGAAGTCGTGACACGCCGGTCAAATGGTTTTATCCTGATGCTGGGTAATTTCTATCTTGGCCAAAGAGTGGCCTCTTCTTAAAATCTTCTTAAAATCTTCTTCTTCTTAAAATCTTCTTCTTCTTAAAATCTTCTTCTCTTCTTAAAATATTCTTCTTCTTAAAATCTTTTTCTTATCCTGGGGCAGGGTCGCCAGTTTGTTAACTCCTCCGTCTATGGCCCTTGGGTGGTTCGGATCGACGGGGGTTCTAGTTAGGAGGCAGCAACGGATATTTCTTCTATAAATTCTAATTCTTTTCGGTCGCCTCTTGTTAAACTCTTGGCTACAGACTCGCCAGACTGCTATGCCAATATCTTCTGTGGTGCTTGGGTTGTCTCTTTCTCTCGCTTTATATGTCGACGATTATTAATTCTTCTCTTGCTATAATACTCTGATACTTTCTCTTGGTACTAAACTTATCGATTTTTCTTTTATAACTTTTCGACTTAACTGAATAAGTTCTTCTGACGATAGCCCAACTCAAGGGGAAAAATAAAAAGTTTCTCTTACTCTAATTTACTTCTTAAAAAAAATGTACAGTTAGTTCTCTGAATTTACAAGGGTAGAGGATCGACCTCTTTCGACCATGGCTCAGGCCGGAATCTAAAAAAAGTTAAGGAGGCAAGGGGCCTCTGCCCCCTCCTCGCAGCGAGGCTGCTAACAAGGGAGGCTCGTAATGAAGTGCCGTAATGAATGACGTAATGAAGTGACGTAATTTTACAAATACATGTATAATATAAACCTAAATGTTTGGGGGAAGACAATTGAAGGTTAAGTTTCCCCTTTTAAACACATGATCAGATGTTTGAAAGATTCCAAATAAAAATTTAAAAAATAAAAATAAAAATAACAAAAACTAATTTGTATTTTTCGCCGAGTCTACATTTATGAAGGCGATATAATTTCATAGTAGTACATAAGTACAAATTGAGTACATGACTGAGTACGTATTAATTTTGGTTCATTACAATTACGATTACAATTACCAATTAATTCATATTCACTTATTATTGTTTAATTACACTTCTATTAAAGTACATTCTTACATTATATATTAATTCATTACATTCAATTACAGTTTCATTGAAGTACATTACAAGTTATTATTAATTACAGTTTCATTAAAGTACATTACGTCGTTTACCATTCTTAGTGTTTTTATATATTTATTATGGTTATACTAATGGTTATACTATATGGTTATTCTATATTGTTATACTAGACGGATATACTATATGGTTATTATATTTGGTTATTAGTACAACACAAGTACATGAGACATGACACACATGATATAACATAACGCATGATAAATTTATAAATTCGAATCGAGCGAAAGGAGACTTTTTTTATCTTTGAAGCGTTCGATTCTGCCAGTTAGCGGAATTTGATAACTTATTAAGCATTTTCGAGTTCAATGCGGGAGGTGATATAATAAAAAATAATAATGAAAAAAAATAATACGAGAACGTATTTTTGCGTTTTCGAACGAATGCCTAAAGTTTTGCGTTTCATAGATTGACACGAGTAAAAATGAATATTTAATAAAATTTATATAGGATAATGATCAAGGGAAATTAATGACGGGAAAATGTGACGTATGGATGAATATAGTTGAATAATAATGTTTATACTACATAACACCACAACATTATTATTAAAGAATTTACCATACATTGCATACGGAAGATGTCCATATACTAAGCACGTGATTTAGTGTACAAGGTATGGGAAACGTAAAGAGAATTAAGTTATTTTTTGACGTCATAGTGTATAAGTCATTATTAGAAAAGATGAATTAGAGAAATACAGTAATGAATAAAGAAGTACAAATCGAAATTCTATCCAAAACTCGCTTAGGAGATTTTGGTTCTTATGTACAAATGAATAGGATTATTCATTGTTCATTTTTTACAGTGTTCCTCCTCTAAAATGGCATTAATTAATACAATAATATAGTACAATTAATACAATACAATTGAGAAAATAACATCTAACGAATTCAAATTAGATGATGACGAATTCTTTTTTACATTACAAGTTTTATACAGAACAAGTGACTTCGGGTGGTTGTACAATGCAGAGTAATCAAATCTTTAAAATGACACTCGCTTAGAGGGCTATTATAAAAATAAAAATTCAAAGATTAAAACTTTAATTTTATGCAAACAGAATAAAAGGATTAATATGTTAATTTTAGACAAACAATTAAGTTAGACAAACAATGATAGTTAAATTTTTTTACAAACTTTTATTTTTCTGTGGGAAAAATTACATTCATAATGAATAGGTAAAAGGGAAAAATATAAATTTTAAAGTTCATGGATTTTCAAGGTTACCATGATAGTACAATTCATAAACTAATTTTATTGACTATTGTACGTTAAAATAGAATTACGTAATCGATGATGTATAGACCTGTGGTCAAGTGTGTATTTGGGTGTATTAGGTACAAAGTGCGTATCTTACAATGATTTTAGCATAAGGTTTGTATATATAGTATATATAGTGTGCATTCATGCGTTTTTATTGACTGTTGTAGGTACAAATCGAATTACGTAGTGGATGATGTATAGACCTGTGGTCAAATGTGTATTTATGTTTATTGGGTACAGATTGTAGTGGTTGGTGATACGTTCAAAAGGAGAAAGGGGATTTATAGTTGAATAGTTGAAATTATACGTCAGAGTGCAGATGTATCTATAAATATTGGTAAGAAGCATCTGTAGATGAGTGAGTCGGTACAATAGTATGTAGAATATGAGAGTAATTTGTTCATCCCGTGAAGAACTAGATCATTAGGGGTCATTGGTGGATTAGGATTATATATATATATATATATATATATATATATATATATATATATATATATATATATATACTTTAAGGAACAGATAAAATAACTTAATAAATGCATGAGCGAGAATTTATATATAGTAAGCAATAATTATGACGTATTTTAATGATGATGTTTGCATACGAGTTTTAATGCAAAAGTGACTGGAGGGACGGAACGTAAATGAATTCGAATATGTGTCAAAAGTAATAAAACTCAATTAGGATTATACATTTTACATAATCAATCAGTTACACGTATAAGGTAATTAAAAAAAACGAACTTAGAGGACCTTACAATTAATGAAAGTAAATCTAGCGGTATTAAAAATTAAATTTTGAAGATGGAATTAAATTCGACTAGTAACATTCCTAGTATCGGTACGATAATTGAATTAAAAAAAATTAAGAATACAAATTAAAAATATAAATCAATTATGCATTTTAATGAGCTAAACATAATTTTATAATACTCTTAAAAATAAAAGTAAATCGAACCTTAGATGAGTTTCGGCCAAGAATAAAAAAGTTATTGAAATGGAAGGAAAGCATTTCGAACAATCTTTTCTTTTAATAATTTCAGGTAAATTTTACATTAAAAATTATTTTATATAATAAAAAAAAATATTAAAAAGGTTTAATAATTTTTGCATGTTAAGTAGAAAAATCATACTCTTTCGTTGAATGTTGATAGAATTTGAATTATTTGATATTTTGACACAATTAATTAAATTCGACTAACACAATTACTCAGTATTCATCGAGTAAAAAAAAAATATAAAAAATATAAAAATTGAAAATAGAAATCAATTATAAACTATAATGAACTAAACATATACTGTAATATAAAAAAACACAACCTAAATTGAGGTTATGTTCCATCGTACCAAAGAGGAATTAACCATGGTTGAACCATTTCTCTGGTTGACACGGTTCAACTGGGGTTGGGGGTGTTAAAATAAAATAAAAAGACAAAGTTTGGAGTAGACATTCGGGGAAATTGAGTGACTAAGCAGGGGGTATAAGTCTGAAGTTGAAAATTACATCTTTTTTTTTTTAAGATTGCTCGTCACACTACTTTGAACAAAAATTAAAAGAGTTGAAACAAAAAGGAGGGACGGTATGTTCCTCAGCATAGTAATTTAAAAGGAGTCATTGGGACAAGATCGATTAATTAATTATTACACAACTATTATTATCACGTATACTTTACAATGATTATCAAAGTCATTACAAACAATTGTAAAAACTGTTTTGGTTACAAACAATAAAATGTCATTTTACCTATATATTTATATACGCAACAATGGCATGAAAAAGAAAAGACAAATCGGTCCATTTCCCTTTTACAACAAAACAAAGAAAGGTTAACTAAAGACGCAACCCGGTCAATTCAGGTTGAATTAAATTCTCTTTTACAACACAAAAAAAGGTTGAATTAAATTCTTAAATTACATTTCCTTAAATTAAATTCTCTTAACTTACAAAGAAAAAGTTGAATTCAATTGACTGCATTGAAATGACTTGGGACTTGAAACCTGACTTAAAATAAAACTCTGACTTCAATTAAAACTCTGACTTCAATTAAAACTGTCTAACTTGAACTTTTATCAAGTATTCTGAAACTAACTTGAACTCTTATCAAGTATTCTGAAACTAACTTGAACTCTTATCAAGTATTCTGAAACTAACTTGAACTCTTATCAAGTATTCTGAAACTAACTTGAACTCTTAACAAGTATTCTGAAACTAACTTGAACTCTTATCAAGTATTCTGAAACTAACTTGAACTCTTATCAAGTATTCTGAAACTAACTTGAACTCTTGTCAAGTATTCTGAAACTAACTTGAAACTGAAAATGAAACTGACTTCAAATTAACTGAAACTGGAAAATGACTGCACTTGATCTCAATCAAGTGGAGACTATTATCCTCTGGACTTACTTGAAATACAATCAAGTATCTCTATAACTCTATAAACTCTCTGTAAACTCTCTCTTTCTTAATTTGCAAGTCAATTCAATTCAATAATTTGAAAAAAATTGCAAACAAAAATAAAAAATGTAAACAACATTTCACTCTAATGTACGGGAAGGTACATAAAATAAAATTATTCTATACTGAATATAATAGTGAAAATAACTGTGGCAATTAAATCTGTGGCAATTAAATATGTGGCAATTAATTCTGTGCCAATTAACTCGGTGGCAATTAACTCTGTGGCAGTTAACTCTGTGGCAGTTAACTCTGTGGCAGTTAACTCTGTGACAATTAATTCTGTGACAATTAAATCTGTGACATTTAACTCTGTGACAATTAACTTCTGTGAAAATTACTGTTTCACTAAAAAAAAAATGTATCACTGGTGTCTGAAGTGTTCACTGTGTTTTGTGTTAATTCTGGCTCCATACTAAATATTAACTGTTAATAATGCTGTCTTTTCAAATGTTTAATAATTCGTTAAAAAAACAAACTCTGTACTTAACAAAATTTCTACTGGCAAAATCCTCAGAGACGTGTCCTGAAGACGTCTTGCTGGCTACTTCTTCTTGGATGAAAACTAGGCGTGAAGAACTTGGAGTCGTAACACACCGGTTCAAGGGTGGATGTTACGAACTAGAAGTCGTGACACGCCGGTCAAATGGTTTTATCCTGATGCAGGGTAATTACTATCTTGGCCAAAGAGTGGCCTCTTCTTAAAATCTTCTTCTTAAAATCTTCTTAAAATCCGTTCTTAAAATCTTCTTCTTCTCTTCTTAAAATATTCTTCTTCTTAAAATATTCTTCTTCTTAAAATATTCTTCTTCTTAAAATATTCTTCTTAAAATATTCTTCTTCTTAAAATATTCTTCTACTTAAAATATTCTTCTTAAAATATTCTTCTTCTTAAAATATTCTTTTTCTTAAAATCTTTTTCTTATCCTGGGGCAGGGTCGCCAGTTTGTTAACCCTCCGTCTATGGCCCTTGGGTGGTTCGGATCGACGGGGGTTCTAGTTAGGAGGCAGCATCGGATATTTCTTCTATAACATTCTAATTCTTTTCGGTCGCCTCTTGTTAAACTCTTAGCTACAGACTCGCCAGACTGCTATGCCAATATCTTCTATGGTGCTTGGGTTGTCTCTTTCTCTCGCTTTATGGGTCGACGATTATTAATTCTTCTCTTGCTATAATACTCTGATACTTTCTCTTGGTACTAAACTTATCGATTTTTCTTTTATAACTTATCGACTTAACTGACTAAGTTCTTCTGAAGATAGCCCAACTCAAGGGGAAAAATAAAAAGTTTCTCTTACTCTAATTTACTTCTTAAAAAAAATGTACAGTTAGTTCTCTGAATTTACAGGGGTAGAGGTTCGACCTCTTTCGACCATGGCTCAGGCCGGAATCTAAAAAAAGTTAAGGAGGCAAGGGGCCTCTGCCCCCTCCTCGCAGCGAGGCTGCTAACAAGGGAGGCTCGTAATGAAGTGCCGTAATGAAGTGACTTAATGAAGTGACGTAATTTTACAAATACATGTATATAAACCTAAATGTTTTGGGGAAGACAGTTGAAGGTTAAGTTTCCCCTTTTAAACACATGATCAGATGTTTGAAAGATTCCAAATAAAATTTTAAAAATAAATATAAAAGTAACAAAAACTAATTTGTATTTTTCGCCGAGTCTACATTTATGAAGGCGATATAATTTCATAGTAGTACATAAGTACAAATTGAGTACATGACTGAGTACGTATTAATTTTGGTTCATTACAATTACGATTACAATTACCAATTAATTCATATTCACTTATTATTGTTTAATTACACTTCTATTAAAGTACATTCTTACATTATATATTAATTCATTACATTCAATTACAGTTTCATTGAAGTACATTACCAGTTATTATTAATTACAGTTTCATTAAAGTACATTACGTCGTTTACCATTCTTAGTGTTTTTATATATTTATATATGGTTATACTATATGGTTATACTATATGGTTATACTAGATGGTTATACTATATGGTTATTATATTTGGTTATTAGTACAACACAAGTACATGAGACATGACACACATGATATAACATAACGCATGATAAAGTTATAAATTCGAATCGAGCGAAAGGAGACTTTTTATCTTTGAAGCGTTCGATTCTGCCAGTTAGCGGAATTTGATAACTTACTAAGCATTTTCGAGTTCAATGCGGGAGGTGATATAATAAAAATAATAATGAAAAAAAATAATACGAGAACGTATTTTTGCGTTTTCGAACGAATGCCTAAAGTTTTGCGTTTCATAGATTGACACGAGTAAAAATGAATATTTAATAAAATTTATATAGGATAATGATCAAGGGAAATTAATGACGGGAAAATGTGACGTATGGATGAATATAGTTGAATAATAATGTTTATACTACATAACACCACAACATTATTATTAAAGAATTTACCATACATTGCATACGGAAGATGTCCATATACTAAGCACGTGATTTAGTGTACAAGGTATGGGAAACGTAAAGAGAAATAAGTTATTTTATGACGTCATAGTGTATAAGTCATTATTAGAAAAGATGAATTAGAGAAATACAGTAATGAATAAAGAAGTACAAATCGAAATTCTATCCAAAACTCGCTTAGGCGATTTTGGTTTCTTATGTAAAAATGAATATGGATTATTCATTGATCATTTTTTACAGTGTTCCCCCTCTAAAATGGCATTAATTAATACAATAATATAATACAATTAATACAATACAATTGAGAAAATAACATCTAACGAATTCAAATTAGATGATGACGAATTCTTTTTTACATTACAAGTTTTATACAGAACAAGTGACTTCGGGTGGTTGTGTACAATGCAGAGTAATCAAATCTTTAAAATGACACTCGCTTAGAGGGCTATTATAAAATATAAAAATTCAAAGATTAAAACTTTAATTTTATGCAAACAGAATAAAAAGGATTAATATGTTAATTTAGACAAACAATTAAGTTAGACAAACAATGATAGTTAATTTTTTTACAAACTTTTATTTTTCTGTGGGAAAAATTACATTCATAATGAATAGGTAAAAGGGAAAAATATAAATTTTAAAGTTCATGGATTTTCAAGGTTACCATGATAGTACAATTCATAAACTAATTTTATTGACTATTGTAGGTAAAAATAGAATTACGTAATCGATGATGTATAGACCTGTGGTCAAGTGTGTATATATTAGAAAGCAAAAATATATTTTTTAGAAAGCAAAAATGATTAAGACTAAATAGCATAGTTTGCACTTACACGTAATGAAATAGTTTTATTGTGATATCCAATGATTTTAGCATAAGGTTTGTATATATAGTATATATAGTGTGCATACATGCGTTTTTATTGACTGTTGTAGGTACAAATCGAATTACGTAGTGGATGATGTATAGACCTGTGGTCAAATGTGTATTTGTTTATTGGGTACAGATTGTAGTGTTGGTGATACGTTCAAAAGGAGAAAGGGGATTTATAGTTGAATAGTTGAAATTATACGTCAGTGTGCAGATGTATCTATAAATATTGGTAAGAAGCATCTGTAGATGAGTGAGTCGGTACAATAGTATGTAGAATATGAGAGTAATTTGTTCATCCCGTGAAGAACTAGATCATTAGGGGTCATTGGTGGATTAGGATTATATATATATATATTAATATATATATATATATATATATATATACTTTAAGGAACAGATAAAATAACTTAATAAATGCATGAGCGAGAATTTATATATAGTAAGCAATAATTATGACGTATTATAATGATGATGTTTGCATACGAGTTTTAATGCAAAAGTGACTGGAGGGACGGAACGTAAATGAATTCGAATATGTGTCAAAAGTAATAAAACTCAATTAGGATTATACATTTTACATAATCAATCAGTTACACGTATAAGGTAATTAAAAAAAACGAACTTAGAGGACCTTACAATTAATGAAAGTAAATCTAGCGGTATTAAAAATTAAATTTTGAAGATGGAATTAAATACGACTAGTAACATTCCTAGCTATATATGAACTATATAACCATTAACATTGAACAGAAGTATCGGTACGATAATTGAATTAAAAAAAATTAAGAATACAATTAAAAATATAAATCAATTATGCATTTTAATGAGCTAGACATAATTTTATAATACTCTTAAAAATAAAAGTAAATCGAACCTTAGATGAGTTTCGGCCAAGAATAAAAAAGTTATTGAAATGGAAGGAAAGCATTTCGAACAATCTTTTCTTTTAATAATTTCAGGTAAATTTTACATTAAAAATTATTTTTATATAATAAAAAAAAATATTAAAAAGGTTTAATAATTTTTGCATGTTAAGTAGAAAAATCATACTCTTTCGTTGAATGTTGATAGAATTTGAATTATTTGATATTTTGACACAATTAATTAAATTCGACTAACACAATTACTCAGTATTCATCGAGTAAAAAAAAAATATAAAAAATATAAAAATTGAAAATAGAAATCAATTATAAACTATAATGAACTAAACATATACTGTAATATAAAAAAACACAACCTAAATTGAGGTTATGTTACATCGTACCAAAGAGGAATTAACCATGGTTGAACCATTTCTCTGGTTGACACGGTTCAACTGGGGTTGGGGGTGTTAAAATAAAATAAAAAGACAAAGTTTGGAGTAAGACATTCGGGGAAATTGAGTGACTAAGCAGGGGGTATAAGTCTGAAGTTGAAAATTACAGCTTTTTTTTTTTTAAGATTGCTCGTCACACTACTTTGAACAAAAATTAAAAGAGTTGAAACAAAAAGGAGGGACGGTATGTTCCTCAGCATAGTAATTTAAAAGGAGTCATTGGGACAAGATCGATTAATTAATTATTACACAACTATTATTATCACGTATACATTACAATGATTATCAAAGTCATTAAAAACAATTGTAAAAACTGTTTTGGTTACAAACAATAAAATGTATTTTACCTATATATTTATATACGCAACAATGGCATGAAAAAAAAAGACAAATCGGTCCATTTCCCTCTTACAACAAAACAAAGAAAGGTTAACTAAAGACGCAACCCGGTCAATTCAGGTTGAATTAATTTATCTTTTACAACACAAAAAAGGTTGAATTAAATTCTTAAATTACATTTCCTTAAATTAAATTCTCTTAACTTACAAAGAAAAAGTTGAATTCAATTGACTGCATTGAAATGACTTGGGACTTGAAAACTGACTTAAAATAAAACTCTGACTTCAATTAAAACTGTCTGACATGAACTCTATCAAGTATTCTTGAAACTAACTTGAACTCTTATCAAGTATTCTGAAACTAACTTGAACTCTTATCAAGTATTCTGAAACTAACTTGAACTCTTATCAAGTATTATGAAACTAACTTGAAACTGAAAATGAAACTGACTTGAAATTAACTGAAACTGGAAAATGACTGCACTTGATCTCAATCAAGTGGTGACTATTATCCTCTGGACTTACTTGAAATACAATCAAGTATCTCTATAACCTATAAACTCTCTGTAAACTCTCTCTTTCTTAATTTGCAAGTCAATTCAATTCAATAATTTGAAAAAAATTGCAAACAAAAATAAAAAATGTAAACAACATTTCACTCTAATGTACGGGAAGGTACATAAAATAAAATTATTCTATACTGAATATAATAGTGAAAATAACTGTGGCAATTAACTCTGTGGCAATTAACTCTGTGGCAATTAACTCTGTGGCAATTAACTCTCTGACAATTAACTCTCTGACAATTAACTCTGTGACAATTAACTCTGTGGCAGTTAACTCTGTGGCAGTTAACTCTGTGACAATTAATTCTGTGACAATTAACTCTGACAATTAACTGTGACAATTAACTTCTGTGAAAATTACTGTTTCACTAAAAAAAATGTATCACTGGTGTCTGAACTGTTCACTGTGTTTTGTGTTAATTCTGGCTCCATACTAAATATTAACTGTTAATAATGCTGACTTTTCAAATGTTTAATAATTCTTAAAAAAACAAACTCTGTACTTAACAAAATTTCTACTGGCAAAATCCTCAGAAACGTGTCCTGAAGACGTCTTGCTGGCTACTTCTTCTTGGATGAAAACTAGGCGTGGAGAACTTGGAGTCGTAACACACCGGTTCAAGGTTGATGTTACGAACTAGAAGTCGTGACACGCCGGTCAAATGGTTTTATCCTGATGCTGGGTAATTTCTATCTTGGCCAAAGAGTGGCCTCTTCTTAAAATCTTCTTAAAATCTTCTTCTTCTTAAAATCTTCTTCTTCTTAAATCTCTTCTCTTCTTAAAATCTTCTTCTTAAAATCTCTTCTTCTAAATCTTCTTCTCTTCTTAAAATATTCTTCTTCTTAAAATCTTTTTCTTATCCTGGGGCAGGGTCGCCAGTTTGTTAACTCCTCCGTCTATGGCCCTTGGGTGGTTCGGATCGACGGGGGTTCTAGTTAGGAGGCAGCAACGGATATTTCTTCTATAAATTCTAATTCTTTTCGGTCGCCTCTTGTTAAACTCTTGGCTACAGACTCGCCAGACTGCTATGCCAATATCTTCTGTGGTGCTTGGGTTGTCTCTTTCTCTCGCTTTATATGTCGACGATTATTAATTCTTCTCTTGCTATAATACTCTGATACTTTCTCTTGGTACTAAACTTATCGATTTTTCTTTTATAACTTTTCGACTTAACTGAATAAGTTCTTCTGACGATAGCCCAACTCAAGGGGAAAAATAAAAAGTTTCTCTTACTCTAATTTACTTCTTAAAAAAAATGTACAGTTAGTTCTCTGAATTTACAAGGGTAGAGGATCGACCTCTTTCGACCATGGCTCAGGCCGGAATCTAAAAAAAGTTAAGGAGGCAAGGGGCCTCTGCCCCCTCCTCGCAGCGAGGCTGCTAACAAGGGAGGCTCGTAATGAAGTGCCGTAATGAATTGACGTAATGAAGTGACGTAATTTTACAAATACATGTATAATATAAACCTAAATGTTTGGGGGAAGACAATTGAAGGTTAAGTTTCCCCCTTTTAAACACATGATCAGATGTTTGAAAGATTCAAATAAAAATTTAAAAAATAAAAATAAAAATAACAAAAACTAATTTGTATTTTTCGCCGAGTCTACATTTATGAAGGCGATATAATTTCATAGTAGTACATAAGTACAAATTGAGTACATGACTGAGTACGTATTAATTTTGGTTCATTACAATTACGATTACAATTACCAATTAATTCATATTCACTTATTATTGTTTAATTACACTTCTATTAAAGTACATTCTTACATTATATATTAATTCATTACATTCAATTACAGTTTCATTGAAGTACATTACAAGTTATTATTAATTACAGTTTCATTAAAGTACATTACGTCGTTTACCATTCTTAGTGTTTTTATATATTTATATATGGTTATACTATATGGTTATACTATATGGTTATTCTATATTGTTATACTAGACGGATATACTATATGGTTATTATATTTGGTTATTAGTACAACACAAGTACATGAGACATGACACACATGATATAACATAACGCATGATAAATTTATAAATTCGAATCGAGCGAAAGGAGACTTTTTTTATCTTTGAAGCGTTCGATTCTGCCAGTTAGCGGAATTTGATAACTTACTAAGCATTTTCGAGTTCAATGCGGGAGGTGATATAATAAAAAATAATAATGAAAAAAATAATACGAGAACGTATTTTTGCGTTTTCGAACGAATGCCTAAAGTTTTGCGTTTCATAGATTGACACGAGTAAAAATGAATATTTAATAAAATTTATATAGGATAATGATCAAGGGAAATTAATGACGGGAAAATGTGACGTATGGATGAATATGGTTGAATAATAATGTTTATACTACATAACACCACAACATTATTATTAAAGAATTTACCATACATTGCATACGGAAGATGTCCATATACTAAGCACGTGATTTAGTGTACAAGGTATGGGAAACGTAAAGAGAATTAAGTTATTTTTTGACGTCATAGTGTATAAGTCATTATTAGAAAAGATGAATTAGAGAAATACAGTAATGAATAAAGAAGTACAAATCGAAATTCTATCCAAAACTCGCTTAGGAGATTTTGGTTTCTTATGTACAAATGAATATGGATTATTCATTGTTCATTTTTTACAGTGTTCCTCCTCTAAAATGGCATTAATTAATACAATAATATAGTACAATTAATACAATACAATTGAGAAAATAACATCTAACGAATTCAAATTAGATGATGACGAATTCTTTTTACATTACAAGTTTTATACAGAACAAGTGACTTCGGGTGGTTGTGTACAATGCAGAGTAATCAAATCTTTAAAATGACACTCGCTTAGAGGGCTATTATAAAATATAAAAATTCAAAGATTAAAACTTTAATTTTATGCAAACAGAATAAAAGGATTAATATGTTAATTTTAGACAAACAATTAAGTTAGACAAACAATGATAGTTAAATTTTTTTACAAACTTTATTTTTCTGTGGGAAAAATTACATTCATAATGAATAGGTAAAAGGGAAAAATATAAATTTTAAAGTTCATGGATTTTCAAGGTTACCATGATAGTACAATTCATAAACTAATTTTATTGACTATTGTACGTTAAAATAGAATTACGTAATCGATGATGTATAGACCTGTGGTCAAGTGTGTATTTGGGTGTATTAGGTACAAAGTGCGTATCTTACAATGATTTAGCATAAGGTTTGTATATATAGTATATATAGTGTGCATACATGCGTTTTTATTGACTGTTGTAGGTACAAATCGAATTACGTAGTGGATGATGTATAGACCTGTGGTCAAATGTGTATTTATGTTTATTGGGTACAGATTGTAGTGGTTGGTGATACGTTCAAAAGGAGAAAGGGTATTTATAGTTGAATAGTTGAAATTATACGTCAGTGTGCAGATGTATCTATAAATATTGGTAAGAAGCATCTGTAGATGAGTGAGTCGGTACAATAGTATGTAGAATATGAGAGTAATTTGTTCATCCGTGAAGAACTAGATCATTAGGGGTCATTGGTGGATTAGGATTTTATATATATATATATATATATATATATATATATATATATATATATATATATTTATATATATATATATATATATATATAACTTTAAGGAACAGATAAAATAACTTAATAAATGCATGAGCGAGAATTTATATATAGTAAGCAATAATTATGATGTATTATAATGATGATGTTTGCATACGAGTTTTAATGCAAAAGTGACTGGAGGGACGGAACGTAAATGAATTCGAATATGTGTCAAAAGTAATAAAACTCAATTAGGATTATAGATTTTACATAATTAATCAGTTACACGTATAAGGTAATTAAAAAAAACGAACTTAGAGGAACTTACAATTAATGAAAGTAAATCTAGCGGTATTAAAAATTAAATTTTGAAGTTGGAATTAAATTCGACTAGTAACATTCCTAGCTATATATGAACTATATAACCATTAACATTGACCAGAAGTATCGGTACGATAATTGAATTAAAAAAAAATTAAGAATACAAATTAAAAATATAAATCAATTATGCATTTTAATGAGCTAAACATAATTTTATAATACTCTTAAAAATAAAAGTAAATCGAACCTTAGATGAGTTTCGGCCAAGAATAAAAAAGTTATTGAAATGGAAGGAAAGCATTTCGAACAATCTTTTCTTTTAATAATTTCAGGTAAATTTTACATTAAAAATTATTTTTATATAATAAAAAAAAATATTAAAAAGGTTTAATAATTTTTGCATGTTAAGTAGAAAAATCAAACTCTTTCGTTGAATGTTGATAGAATTTGAATTATTTGATATTTTGACACACAATTAATTAAATTCGACTAACACAATTACTCAGTATTCATCGAGTAAAAAAAAAATATAAAAAATATAAAAATTGAAAATAGAAATCAATTATAAACTATAATGAACTAAACATATACTGTAATATAAAAAAAAAGAACCTAAATTGAGGTTATGTTCCATCGTACCAAAGAGCAATTAACCATGGTTGAACCATTTCTCTGGTTGACACGGTTCAACTTGGGTTGGGGGTGTTAAAATAAAATAAAAAGACAAAGTTTGGAGTACGACATTCGGGGGAATTGAGTAACTAAGCAGGGTGTATAATTCTGAAATTGACATTTACATCTTCTTTTTTTTTAAGATTGCTTGTCACACTACTTTGAACAAAAATTAAAAGAGTCGAAACAAAAAGGAGGGAAGGTATGTTCCTCAGCATAGTAATTTAAAAGGAGTCATTGGGACAAGATCGATTAATTAATTATTACACAACTATTATCATCACGTATACATTACAATGATTATCAAAGTCATTACAAACAATTGTAAAAACTGTTTTGGTTACAAACAATAAAATGTCATTTTACCTATATATTTATATACGCAACAATGGCATGAAAAAGAAAAGACAAATCGGTCAATTTCCCTCTTACAACAAAACAAAGAAAGGTTAACAAAAGACGCAACCCGGTCAATTCAGGTTGAATTAAATTCTCTTTTACAACACAAAAAAAGGTTGAATTAAATTCTTAAATTACATTTCGTTAAATTAAATTCTCTTAACTTACAAAGAAAAAGTTGAATTCAATTGACTGCATTGAAATGACTTGGGACTTGAAACCTGACTTAAAATAAAACTCTGACTTCAATTAAAACTCTGACTTCAATTAAAACTGTCTGACTTGAACTCTATCAAGTATTCTTGAAACTAACTTGAACTCTTATCAAGTATTCTGAAACTAACTTGAACTCTTGTCAAGTATTCTGAAACTAACTTGAACTCTTATCAAGTATTCTGAAACTAACTTGAACTCTTATCAAGTATTCTGAAACTAACTTGAACTCTTATCAAGTATTCTGAAACTAACTTGAACTCTTATCAAGTATTCTGAAACTACTTGAACTCTTATCAAGTATTCTGAAAACTAACTTGAACTTTTATCAAGTATTCTGAAACTAACTTGAAACTGAAAATGAAACTGACTTGAAATTAACTGAAACTGGAAAATGACTGCACTTGATCTCAATCAAGCGGAGACTATTATCCTCTGGACTTACTTGAAATACAATCAAGTATCTCTATAACTCTATAAACTCTCTGTAAATTCTCTCTTTCTTAATTTGCAAGTCAATTCAATTCAATAATTTGAAAAAAATTGCAAACAAAAATAAAAAATGTAAACAACATTTCACTCTAATGAACTGGAAGGTACATAAAATAAAATTATGCTATACTGAATATAATAGTGAAAATAACTGTGGCAATTAAATCTGTGGCAATTAACTCTGTGGCAATTAACTCTGTGGCAATTAACTCTGTGGCAGTTAACTCTGTGGCAGTTAACTCTGTGGCAGTTAACTCTGTGACAATTAACTCTGTGACAATTAACTCTGTGACAATTAACTTCTGTGAAAATTACTGTTTCACTAAAAAAAAATGTCACTTGTGTCTGAAGTGTTCACTGTGTTTTGTGTTACTTCTGGCTCCATACTAAATATTAACTGTTAATAATGCTGACTTTTCAAATGTTTACAAGTTTCTTAAAAAAACAAACTCTGTACTTAACAAAATTTCTACTGGCAAAATCCTCAGAGACGTGTCCTGAAGACGTCTTGCTGGCTACTTCTTCTTGGATGAAAACTAGGCGTGGAGAACTTGGAGTCGTAACACACCGGTTCAAGGGTGGATGTTACGAACTAGAAGTCGTGACACGCCGGTCAAATGGTTTTATTCTGATGCAGGGTAATTTCTATCTTGGCCAAAGAGTGGCCTCTTCTTAAAATCTTCTTCTTCTTAAAATCTTCTTCTTCTTAAAATCTTCTTCTTCTTAAAATCTTCTTCTTTTCTTAAAATATTCTTCTTCTTAAAATATTCTTCTTAAAATATTCTTCTTAAAATATTCTTCTTCTTAAAATATTCTTCTTCTTAAAATCTTTTTCTTATCCTGGGGCAGGGTCGCCAGTTTGTTAACTACTCCGTCTATGGCCCTTGGGTGGTTCGGATCGACGGGGGTTCTAGTTAGGAGGCAGCAACGGATATTTCTTCTATAACATTCTAATTCTTTTCGGTCGCCTCTTGTTAAACTCTTGGCTACAGACTCGCCAGACTGCTATGCCAATATCTTCTGTGGTGCTTGGGTTGTCTCTTTCTCTCGCTTTATATGTCGACGATTATTAATTCTTCTCTTGCTATAATACTCTGATACTTTCTCTTGGTACTAAACTTATCGATTTTTCTTTTATAACTTTTCGACTTAACTTAATAAGTTCTTCTGACGATAGCCCAACTCAAGGGGAAAAATAAAAAGTTTCTCTTACTCTAATTTACTTCTTAAAAAAAATGTACAGTTAGTTCTCTGAATTTACAGGGGTAGAGGTTCGACCTCTTTCGACCATGGCTCAGGCCGGAATCTAAAAAAAGTTAAGGAGGCATGGGGCCTCTGCCCCCTCCTCGCAGCGAGGCTGCTAACAAGGGAGGCTCGTAATGAAGTGCCGTAATGAAGTGACTAAATGAAGTGACGTAATTTTACAAATACATGTATAATATAAACCTAAATGTTTGGGGAAAGACAGTTGAATGTTAAGTTTCCCCCTTTTAAACACATGATCAGATGTTTGAAAGATTCCAAATAAAAATTTAAAAAATAAAAATAAAAATAACGAAAACTAATTTGTATTTTTCGCCGAGTCTACATTTATGGAGCCGATATAATTTCATAGTAGTACATAAGTACAAATTGAGTACATGACTGAGTACGTATTAATTTTGGTTCATTACAATTACGATTACAATTACCAATTAATTCATATTCACTTATTATTGTTTAATTACAGTTCTATTGAAGTACATTCTTACATTATATATTAATTCATTACATTCAATTAGAGTTTCATTGAAGTACACTACAAGTTATTATTAATTACAGTTTCATTAAAGTACATTACGTCGTTTACCATTCTTAGTGTTTTTATATATTTATATATGGTTATAATATATGGTTATACTATATGGTTATACTATATGGTTATACTATATGGTTAGACTATATGGTTATACTAGATGGTTACACTATATGGTTATTATATATGGTTATTAGTACAACACAAGTACATGAGACATGACACACATGATATAACATAACGCATGATAAAGTTATAAATTCGAATCGAGCGAAAGGAGACTTTTTTATCTTTGAAGCGTTCGATTCTGCCAGTTAGCGGAATTTGATAACTTACTAAGCATTTTCGAGTTCAATGCGGGAGGTGATATAATAAAAAATAATAATGAAAAAAAATAATACGAGAACGTATTTTTGCGTTTTCGAATGAATGCCTAAAGTTTTGCGTTTCATAGATTCACACGAGTAAAAATGAATATTTAATAAAATTTATATAGGATAATGATCAAGGGAAATTAATGAAGGGAAAATGTGACGTATGGATGAATATGGTTGAATAATAATGTTTATACTACATAACACCACAACATTATTATTAAAGAATTTACCATACATTGCATTGAAATGTCTTGGGACTTGAAACCTGACTTAAAATAAAACTCTGACTTCAATTAAAACTCTAACTTCAATTAAAACTGTCTGACTTGAACTCTATCAAGTATTCTTGAAACTAACTTGAACTCTTATCAAGTATTCTGAAACTAACTTGAACTCTTATCAAGTATTCTGAAACTAACTTGAACTCTTATCAAGTATTCTGAAACTAACTTGAACTCTTATCAAGTACTCTGAAACTAACTTGAACTCTTAACAAGTATTCTGAAACTAACTTGAACTCTTATCAAGTATTCTGAAACTAACTTGAACTCTTATCAAGTATTCTGAAACTAACTTGAACTCTTATCAAGTATTCTGAAACTAACTTGAACTCTTATCAAGTATTCTGAAACTAACTTGACCTCTTATCAAGTATTCTGAAACTAACTTGAACTCTTATCAAGTATTCTGAAACTAACTTGAACTCTTATCAAGTATACTGAAACTAACTTGAACTCTTATCAAGTATTCTGAAACTAACTTGAACTCTTATCAAGTATTCTGAAACTAACTTGAAACTGAAAATGAAACTGACTTGAAATTCACTGAAACTGGAAAATGACTGCACTTGATCTCAATCAAGTGGAGACTATTATCATCTGGACTTACTTGAAATACAATCAAGTATCTCTATAATTCTATAAACTCTCTAAACTCTCTCTTTCTTAATTTGCAAGTCAATTCAATTCAATAATTTGAAAAAAATTGCAAACAAAAATAAAAAATGTAAACAACATTTCACTCTAATGTACGGGAAGGTACATAAAATAAAATTATTCTATACTGAATATAATAGTGAAAATAACTGTGGCAATTAAATCTGTGGCAATTAACTCTGTGGCAATTAACTCTGTGGCAATTAACTCTGTGACAATTCACTCTGTGGCAGTTAACTCTGTGGCAGTTAACTCTGTGACAATTAACTCTGTGACAATTAATTCTGTTGGAATTAATCTGTGACAATTAACTCTGTGACAATTAACTTCTGTGGAAAATTACTGTTTCACTAAAAAAAAATGTATCACTGGTGTCTGAAGTGTTCACTGTGTTTTGTGTTAATTCTGGCTCTATACTAAATATTAACTGTTAATAATCTGACTTTTCAAATGTTTACAATTTCTTAAAAAAACACAAACTGTCTTAACAAAATTTCTACTGGCAAATCCTCAGAACGTGTCCTGAAGACGTCTTGCTGGCTACTTCTTCTTGGATGAAAACTAGGCGTGGAGAACTTGGAGTCGTAACACACCGGTTCAAGGTGGATGTTACGAACTAGAAGTCGTGACACGCCGGTCAAATGGTTTTATCCTGATGCGGGTAATTTCTATCTTGGCCAAAGAGTGGCCTCTTCTTAAAATCTTCTTCTTCTTAAAATCTTCTTCTTCTTAAAATATTCTTCTTCTTAAAATATTCTTCTTAAAATATTCTTTTTATCCTGGGGCAGGGTCGCCAGTTTGTTAACCCCTCCGTCTATGGCCCTTGGGTGGTTCGGATCGACGGGGGTTCTAGTTAGGAGGCAGCAACGGATATTTCTTCTATAACATTCTAATTCTTTTCGGTCGCCTCTTGTTAAACTCTTGGCTACAGACTCGCCAGACTGCTATGCCAATATCTTCTATGGTGCTTGGGTTGTCTCTTTCTCTCGCTTTATGGGTCGACGATTATTAATTCTTCTCTTGCTATAATACTCTGATACTTTCTCTTGGTACTAAACTTATCGATTTTTCTTTTATAACTTATCGACTTAACTGACTAAGTTCTTCTGAAGATAGCCCAACTCAAGGGGAAAAATAAAAAGTTTCTCTTACTCTAATTTACTTCTTAAAAAAATGTACAGTTAGTTCTCTGAATTTACAGGGTAGAGGTTCGACCTCTTTCGACCATGGCTCAGGCCGGAATCTAAAAAAAGTTAAGGAGGCAAGGGGCCTCTGCCCCTCCTCGCAGCGAGGCTGCTAACAAGGGAGGCTCGTAATGAAGTGCCGTAATGATGACTTAATGAAGTGACGTAATTTTACAAATACATGTATAATATAAACCTAAATGTTTGGGGGAAGACAGTTGAAGGTTAAGTTTCCCCTTTTAAACACATGATCAGATGTTTGAAAGATTCCAAATAAAAATTTAAAAAATAAAAATAAAAAACAAAAACTAATTTGTATTTTTCGCCGAGTCTACATTTATGAAGGCGATATAATTTCATAGTAGTACATAAGTACAAATTGAGTACATGACTGAGTACGTATTAATTTTGGTTCATTACAATTACGATTACAATTACCAATTAATTCATATTCACTTATTATTGTTTAATTACACTTCTATTAAAGTACATTCTTACATTATATATTAATTCATTACATTCAATTACAGTTTCATTGAAGTACATTACAAGTTATTATTAATTACAGTTTCATTAAAGTACATTACGTCGTTTACCATTCTTAGTGTTTTTATATATTTATATATGGTTATATATATGGTTATACTATATGGTTATACTATATGGTTATACTATATGGTTATACTAGATACATATGGTTATTATATTTGGTTATTAGTACAACACAAGTACATGAGACATGACACACATGATATAACATAACGCATGATAAATTTATAAATTCGAATCGAGCGAAAGGAGACTTTTTTATCTTTGAAGCGTTCGATTCTGCCAGTTAGCGGAATTTGATAACTTACTAAGCATTTTCGAGTTCAATGCGGGAGGTGATATAATAAAAAATAATAATGAAAAAAAATAATACGAGAACGTATTTTTGAGTTTTGCGTTTTCGAACGAATGCCTAAAGTTTTGCGTTTCATAGATTGACACGAGTAAAAATGAATATTTAATAAAATTTATATAGGATAATGATCAAGGGAAATTAATGACGGGAAAATGTGACGTATGGATGAATATAGTTGAATAATAATGTTTATACTACATAACACCACAACATTATTATTAAAGAATTTACCATACATTGCATACGGAAGATGTCCATATACTAAGCACGTGATTTAGTGTACAAGGTATGGGAAACGTAAAGAGAATTAAGTTATTTTATGACGTCATAGTGTATAAGTCATTATTAGAAAAGATGAATTAGAGAAATACAGTAATGAATAAAGAAAAAATCGAAATTCTATCCAAAACTCGCTTAGGCGATTTTGGTTTCTTATGTAAAAATGAATATGGATTATTCATTGATCATTTTTTACAGTGTTCCCCTCTAAAATGGCATTAATTAATACAATAATATAATACAATTAATACAATACAATTGAGAAAATAACATCTAACGAATTCAAATTAGATGATGACGAATTCTTTTTTACATTACAAGTTTTATACAGAACAAGTGACTTCGGGTGGTTGTGTACAATGCAGAGTAATCAAATCTTTAAAATGACACTCGCTTAGAGGGCTATTATAAAATATAAAAATTCAAAGATTAAAACTTTAATTTTATGCAAACAGAATAAAAGGATTAATATGTTAATTTTAGACAAACAATTAAGTTAGACAAACAATGATAGTTAAATTTTTTTACAAACTTTTATTTTTCTGTGGGAAAAATTACATTCATAATGAATAGGTAAAAGGGAAAAATATAAATTTTAAAGTTCATGGATTTTCAAGGTTACCATGATAGTACAATTCATAAACTAATTTTATTGACTATTGTAGGTAAAAATAGAATTACGTAATCGATGATGTATAGACCTGTGGTCAAGTGTGTATATATTAGAAAGCAAAAATATATTTTTTAGAAAGCAAAAATGATTAAGACTAAATAGCATAGTTTGCACTTACACGTAATGAAATAGTTTTATTGTGATATCCAATGATTTTAGCATAAGGTTTGTATATATAGTATATATAGTGTGCATACATGCGTTTTTATTGACTGTTGTAGGTACAAATCGAATTACGTAGTGGATGATGTATAGACCTGTGGTCAAATGTGTATTTATGTTTATTGGGTACAGATTGTAGTGGTTGGTGATACGTTCAAAAGGAGAAAGGGATTTATAGTTGAATAGTTGAAATTATACGTCAGTGTGCAGATGTATCTATAAATATTGGTAAGAAGCATCTGTAGATGAGTGAGTCGGTACAATAGTATGTAGAATATGAGAGTAATTTGTTCATCCCGTGAAGAACTAGATCATTAGGGGTCATTGGTGGATTAGGATTATTATATATATATATATATATATATATATATATTATATATATATACTTTAAGGAACAGATAAAATAACTTAATAAATGCATGAGCGAGAATTTATATATAGTAAGCAATAATTATGACGTATTATAATGATGATGTTTGCATACGAGTTTTAATGCAAAAGTGACTGGAGGGACGGAACGTAAATGAATTCGAATATGTGTCAAAAGTAATAAAACTCAATTAGGATTATACATTTTACATAATCAATCAGTTACACGTATAAGGTAATTAAAAAAAACGAACTTAGAGGACCTTACAATTAATGAAAGTAAATCTAGCGGTATTAAAAATTAAATTTTGAAGATGGAATTAAATACGACTAGTAACATTCCTAGCTATATATGAACTATATAACCATTAACATTGACCAGAAGTATCGGTACGATAATTGAATTAAAAAAAAATTAAGAATACGAATTAAAAATATAAATCAATTATGCATTTTAATGAGCTAGACATAATTTTATAATACTCTTAAAAATAAAAGTAAATCGAACCTTAGATGAGTTTCGGCCAAGAATAAAAAAGTTATTGAAATGGAAGGAAAGCATTTCGAACAATCTTTTCTTTTAATAATTTCAGGTAAATTTTACATTAAAAATTATTTTTATATAATAAAAAAAAATATTAAAAAGGTTTAATAATTTTTGCATGTTAAGTAGAAAAATCATACTCTTTCGTTGAATGGTGATAGAATTTGAATTATTTGATATTTTGACACAATTAATTAAATTCGACTAACACAATTACTCAGTATTCATCGAGTAAAAAAAAAATATAAAAAATATAAAAATTGAAAATAGAAATCAATTATAAACTATAATGAACTAAACATATACTGTAATATAAAAAACACAACCTAAATTGAGGTTATGTTCCATCGTACCAAAGAGGAATTAACCATGGTTGAACCATTTCTCTGGTTGACACGGTTCAACTGGGGTTGGGGGTGTTAAAATAAAATAAAAAGACAAAGTTTGGAGTAAGACATTCGGGGAAATTGAGTGACTAAGCAGGGGGTATAAGTCTGAAGTTGAAAATTACATTTTTTTTTTTTTAAGATTGCTCGTCACACTACTTTGAACAAAAATTAAAAGAGTTGAAACAAAAAGGAGGGACGGTATGTTCCTCAGCATAGTAATTTAAAAGGAGTCATTGGGACAAGATCGATTAATTAATTATTACACAACTATTATTATCACGTATACATTACAATGATTATCAAAGTCATTAAAAACAATTGTAAAAACTGTTTTGGTTACAAACAATAAAATGTCATTTTACATATATATTTATATACGCAACAATGGCATGAAAAAGAAAAGACAAATCGGTCCATTTCCCTCTTACAACAAAACAAAGAAAGGTTAACTAAAGACGCAACCCGATCAATTCAGGTTGAATTAATTTATCTTTTACAACACAAAAAAAGGTTGAATTAAATTCTTAAATTACATTTCCTTAAATTAAATTCTCTTAACTTACAAAGAAAAAGTTGAATTCAATTGACTGCATTGAAATGACTTGGGACTTGAAAACTGACTTAAAATAAAACTCTGACTTCAATTAAAACTGTCTGACATGAACTCTATCAAGTATTCTTGAAACTAACTTGAACTCTTATCAAGTATTCTGAAACTAACTTGAACTCTTATCAAGTATTCTGAAACTAACTTGAACTCTTATCAAGTATTATGAAACTAACTTGAAACTGAAAATGAAACTGACTTGAAATTAACTGAAACTGGAAAATGACTGCACTTGATCTCAATCAAGTGGTGACTATTATCCTCTGGACTTACTTGAAATACAATCAAGTATCTCTATAACTCTATAAACTCTCTGTAAACTCTCTCTTTCTTAATTTGCAAGTCAATTCAATTCAATAATTTGAAAAAAATTGCAAACAAAAATATAAAATGTAAACAACATTTCACTCTAATGTACGGGAAGGTACATAAAATAAAATTATTCTATACTGAATATAATAGTGAAAATAACTGTGGCAATTAACTCTGTGGCAATTAACTCTGTGGCAATTAACTCTGTGGCAATTAACTCTGTGACAATTAACTCTCTGACAATTAACTCTGTGACAATTAACTCTGTGGCAGTTAACTCTGTGGCAGTTAACTCTGTGACAATTAATTCTGTGACAATTAACTCTGGCAATTAACTGTGACAATTAACTTCTGTGAAAATTACTGTTTCACTAAAAAAAAATGTATCACTGGTGTCTGAAGTGTTCACTGTGTTTTGTGTTAATTCTGGCTCCATACTAAATATTAACTGTTAATAATGCTGACTTTTCAAATGTTTAATAATTCCTTAAAAAAACAAACTCTGTACTTAACAAAATTTCTACTGGCAAAATCCTCAGAAACGTGTCCTGAAGACGTCTTGCTGGCTACTTCTTCTTGGATGAAAACTAGGCGTGGAGAACTTGGAGTCGTAACACACCGGTTCAAGGTTTGATGTTACGAACTAGAAGTCGTGACACGCCGGTCAAATGGTTTTATCCTGATGCTGGGTAATTTCTATCTTGGCCAAAGAGTGGCCTCTTCTTAAAATCTTCTTAAAATCTTCTTCTTAAAATCTTCTTCTTCTTAAAATCTTCTTCTCTTCTTAAAATATTCTTCTTCTTAAAATCTTTTTCTTATCCTGGGGCAGGGTCGGCAGTTTGTTAACTCCTCCGTCTATGGCCCTTGGGTGGTTCGGATCGACGGGGGTTCTAGTTAGGAGGCAGCAACGGATATTTCTTCTATAAATTCTAATTCTTTTCGGTCGCCTCTTGTTAAACTCTTGGCTACAGACTCGCCAGACTGCTATGCCAATATCTTCTGTGGTGCTTGGGTTGTCTCTTTCTCTCGCTTTATATGTCGATGATTATTAATTCTTCTCTTGCTATAATACTCTGATACTTTCTCTTGGTACTAAACTTATCGATTTTTCTTTTATAACTTTTCGACTTAACTGAATAAGTTCTTCTGACGATAGCCCAACTCAAGGGGAAAAATAAAAAGTTTCTCTTACTCTAATTTACTTCTTAAAAAAATGTACAGTTAGTTCTCTGAATTTACAAGGGTAGAGGATCGACCTCTTTCGACCATGGCTCAGGCCGGAATCTAAAAAAAGTTAAGGAGGCAAGGGGCCTCTGCCCCCTCCTCGCAGCGAGGCTGCTAACAAGGGAGCTCGTAATGAAGTGCCGTAATGAATTGACGTAATGAAGTGACGTAATTTTACAAATACATGTATAATATAAACCTAAATGTTTGGGGGAAGACAATTGAAGGTTAAGTTTCCCCCTTTTAAACACATGATCAGATGTTTGAAAGATTCCAAATAAAAATTTAAAAAATAAAAATAAAAATAACAAAAACTAATTTGTATTTTTCGCCGAGTCTACATTTATGAAGGCGATATAATTTCATAGTAGTACATAAGTACAAATTGAGTACATGACTGAGTACGTATTAATTTTGGTTCATTACAATTACGATTACAATTACCAATTAATTCATATTCACTTATTATTGTTTAATTACACTTCTATTAAAGTACATTCTTACATTATATATTAATTCATTACATTCAATTACAGTTTCATTGAAGTACATTACAAGTTATTATTAATTACAGTTTCATTAAAGTACATTACGTCGTTTACCATTCTTAGTGTTTTTATATATTATATATGGTTATACTATATGGTTATACTATATGGTTATTCTATATTGTTATACTAGACGGATATACTATATGGTTATTATATTTGGTTATTAGTACAACACAAGTACATGAGACATGACACACATGATATAACATAACGCATGATAAATTTATAAATTCGAATCGAGCGAAAGGAGACTTTTTTTATCTTTGAAGCGTTCGATTCTGCCAGTTAGCGGAATTTGATAACTTACTAAGCATTTTCGAGTTCAATGCGGGAGGTGATATAAAAAAAATAATAATAAAAAAAATAATACGAGAACGTATTTTTGCGTTTTCGAACGAATGCCTAAAGTTTTGCGTTTCATAGATTGACACGAGTAAAAATGAATATTTAATAAAATTTATATAGGATAATGATCAAGGGAAATTAATGACGGGAAAATGTGACGTATGGATGAATATGGTTGAATAATAATGTTTATACTACATAACACCACAACATTATTATTAAAGAATTTACCATACATTGCATACGGAAGATGTCCATATACTAAGCACGTGATTTAGTGTACAAGGTATGGGAAACGTAAAGAGAATTAAGTTTTTTTTGACGTCATAGTGTATAAGTCATTATTAGAAAAGATGAATTAGAGAAATACAGTAATGAATAAAGAAGTACAAATCGAAATTCTATCCAAAACTCGCTTAGGAGATTTTGGTTTCTTATGTACAAATGAATATGGATTATTCATTGTTCATTTTTTACAGTGTTCCTCCTCTAAAATGGCATTAATTAATACAATAATATAGTACAATTAATACAATACAATTGAGAAAATAACATCTAACGAATTCAAATTAGATGATGACGAATTCTTTTTTACATTACAAGTTTTATACAGAACAAGTGACTTCGGGTGGTTGTGTACAATGCAGAGTAATCAAATCTTTAAAATGACACTCGCTTAGAGGGCTATTATAAAATATAAAAATTCAAAGATTAAAACTTTAATTTTATGCAAACAGAATAAAAGGATTAATATGTTAATTTTAGGCAAACAATTAAGTTAGACAAACAATGATAGTTAAATTTTTTTACAAACTTTTATTTTTCTGTGGGAAAAATTACATTCATAATGAATAGGTAAAAGGGAAAAATATAAATTTTAAAGTTCATGGATTTTCAAGGTTACCATGATAGTACAATTCATAAACTAATTTTATTGACTATTGTACGTTAAAATAGAATTACGTAATCGATGATGTATAGACCTGTGGTCAAGTGTGTATTTGGGTGTATTAGGTACAAAGTGCGTATCTTACAATGATTTTAGCATAAGGTTTGTATATATAGTGTGCATACATGCGTTTTTATTGACTGTTGTAGGTACAAATCGAATTACGTAGTGGATGATGTATAGACTTGTGGTCAAATGTGTATTTATGTTTATTGGGTACAGATTGTAGTGGTTGGTGATACGTTCAAAAGGAGAAAGGGGATTTATAGTTGAATATTTGAAATTATACGTCAGAGTGCAGATGTATCTATAAATATTGGTAAGAAGCATCTGTAGATGAGTGAGTCGGTTCAATAGTATGTAGAATATGAGAGTAATTTGTTCATCCCGTGAAGAACTAGATCATTAGGGGTCATTGGTGGATTAGGATTATATATATATATATATATAATATATATATATATTATATATATATATACTTTAAGGAACAGATAAAATAACTTAATAAATGCATGAGCGAGAATTTATATATAGTAAGCAATAATTATGACGTATTTTAATGATGATGTTTGCATACGAGTTTTAATGCAAAAGTGACTGAAGGGACGGAACGTAAATGAATTCGAATATGTGTCAAAAGTAATAAAACTCAATTAGGATTATACATTTTACATAATCAATCAGTTACACGTATAAGGTAATTAAAAAAAACGAACTTAGAGGACCTTACAATTAATGAAAGTAAATCTAGCGGTATTAAAAATTAAATTTTGAAGATGGAATTAAATTCGACTAGTAACATTCCTAGTATCGGTACGATAATTGAATTAAAAAAAAATTAAGAATACAAATTAAAAATATAAATCAATTATGCATTTTAATGAGCTAAACATAATTTTATAATACTCTTAAAAATAAAAGTAAATCGAACCTTAGATGAGTTTCGGCCAAGAATAAAAAAGTTATTGAAATGGAAGGAAAGCATTTCGAACAATCTTTTCTTTTAATAATTTCAGGTAAATTTTACATTAAAAATTATTTTTATATAATAAAAAAAAATATTAAAAAGGTTTAATAATTTTTGCATGTTAAGTAGAAAAATCATACTCTTTCGTTGAATGTTGATAGAATTTGAATTATTTGATATTTTGACACAATTAATTAAATTCGACTAACACAATTACTCAGTATTCATCGAGTAAAAAAAATATATAAAAAATATAAAAATTGAAAATAGAAATCAATTATAAACTATAATGAACTAAACATACACTGTAATATAAAAAAACACAACCTAAATTGAGGTTATGTTCCATCGTACCAAAGAGGAATTAACCATGGTTGAACCATTTCTCTGGTTGACACGGTTCAACTTGGGTTGGGGGTGTTAAAATAAAATAAAAAGACAAAGTTTGGAGTACGACATTCGGGGGAATTGAGTGACTAAGCAGGGGGTATAATTCTGAAATTGACAATTACATCTTTTTTTTTAAGATTGCTTGTCACACTACTTTGAACAAAAATTAAAAGAGTTGAAACAAAAAGGAGGGAAGGTATGTTCCTCAGCATAGTAATTTAAAAGGAGTCATTGGGACAAGATCGATTAATTAATTATTACACAACTATTATTATCACGTATACTTTACAATGATTATCAAAGTCATTACAAACAATTGTAAAAACTGTTTGGTTACAAACAATAAAATGTCATTTTACCTATATATTTATATACGCAACAATGGCATGAAAAAGAAAAGACAAATCGGTCCATTTCCCTTTTACAACAAAACAAAGAAAGGTTAACTAAAGACGCAACCCGGTCAATTCAGGTTGAATTAAATTCTCTTTTACAACACAAAAAAAGGTTGAATTAAATTCTTAAATTACATTTCCTTAAATTAAATTCTCTTAACTTACAAAGAAAAAGTTGAATTCAATTGACTGCATTGAAATGACTTGGGACTTGAAACCTGACTTAAAATAAAACTGACTTCAATTAAAACTCTGACTTCAATTAAAACTGTCTAACTTGAACTCTTATCAAGTATTCTGAAACTAACTTGAACTCTTATCAAGTATTCTGAAACTAACTTGAACTCTTATCAAGTATTCTGAAACTAACTTGAACTCTTATCAAGTATTCTGAAACTAACTTGAACTCTTATCAAGTATTCTGAAACTAACTTGAACTCTTATCAAGTATTCTGAAACTAACTTGAACTCTTAACAAGTATTCTGAAACTAACTTGAACTCTTATCAAGTATTCTGAAACTAACTTGAACTCTTATCAAGTATTCTGAAACTAACTTGAACTCTTGTCAAGTATTCTGAAACTAACTTGAAACTGAAAATGAAACTGAATTCAAATTAACTGAAACTGGAAAATGACTGCACTTGATCTCAATCAAGTGGAGACTATTATCCTCTGGACTTACTTGAAATACAATCAAGTATCTCTATAACTCTATAAACTCTCTGTAAACTCTCTCTTTCTTAATTTGCGAGTCAATTCAATTCAATAATTTGAAAAAAATTGCAAACAAAAATAAAAAATGTAAACAACATTTCACTCTAATGTACGGGAAGGTACATAAAATAAAATTATTCTATACTGAATATAATAGTGAAAATAACTGTGGCAATTAAATCTGTGGCAATTAAATCTGTGGCAATTAACTTCTGTGAAAATTACTGTTTCACTAAAAAAAAAATGTATCACTGGTGTCTGAAGTGTTCACTGTGTTTTGTGTTAATTCTGGCTCCATACTAAATATTAACTGTTAATAATGCTGTCTTTTCAAATGTTTAATAATTCGTTAAAAAAACAAACTCTGTACTTAACAAAATTTCTACTGGCAAAATCCTCAGAGACGTGTCCTGAAGACGTCTTGCTGGCTACTTCTTCTTGGATGAAAACTAGGCGTGAAGAACTTGGAGTCGTAACACACCGGTTCAAGGGTGGATGTTACGAACTAGAAGTCGTGACACGCCGGTCAAATGGTTTTATCCTGATGCAGGGTAATTACTATCTTGGCCAAAGAGTGGCCTCTTCTTAAAATCTTCTTCTTAAAATCTTCTTAAAATCCGTTCTTAAAATCTTCTTCTTCTCTTCTTAAAATATTCTTCTTCTTAAAATATTCTTCTTCTTAAAATATTCTTCTTCTTAAAATATTCTTCTTAAAATATTCTTCTTCTTAAAATATTCTTCTACTTAAAATATTCTTCTTAAAATATTCTTCTTCTTAAAATATTCTTTTTCTTAAAATCTTTTTCTTATCCTGGGGCAGGGTCGCCAGTTTGTTAACCCCTCCGTCTATGGCCCTTGGGTGGTTCGGATCGACGGGGGTTCTAGTTAGGAGGCAGCATCGGATATTTCTTCTATAACATTCTAATTCTTTTCGGTCGCCTCTTGTTAAACTCTTAGCTACAGACTCGCCAGACTGCTATGCCAATATCTTCTATGGTGCTTGGGTTGTCTCTTTCTCTCGCTTTATGGGTCGACGATTATTAATTCTTCTCTTGCTATAATACTCTGATACTTTCTCTTGGTACTAAACTTATCGATTTTTCTTTTATAACTTATCGACTTAACTGACTAAGTTCTTCTGAAGATAGCCCAACTCAAGGGGAAAAATAAAAAGTTTCTCTTACTCTAATTTACTTCTTAAAAAAAATGTACAGTTAGTTCTCTGAATTTACAGGGGTAGAGGTTCGACCTCTTTCGACCATGGCTGAGGCCGGAATCTAAAAAAAGTTAAGGAGGCAAGGGGCCTCTGCCCCCTCCTCGCAGCGAGGCTGCTAACAAGGGAGGCTCGTAATGAAGTGCCGTAATGAAGTGACTTAATGAAGTGACGTAATTTTACAAATACATGTATAATATAAACCTAAATGTTTTGGGGAAGACAGTTGAAGGTTAAGTTTCCCCCTTTTAAACACATGATCAGATGTTTGAAAGATTCCAAATAAAAATTTTAAAAATAAATATAAAAGTAACAAAAACTAATTTGTATTTTTCGCCGAGTCTACATTTATGAAGGCGATATAATTTCATAGTAGTACATAAGTACAAATTGAGTACATGACTGTGTACGTATTAATTTTGGTTCATTACAATTACGATTACAATTACCAATTAATTCATATTCACTTATTATTGTTTAATTACACTTCTATTAAAGTACATTCTTACATTATATATTAATTCATTACATTCAATTACAGTTTCATTGAAGTACATTACCAGTTATTATTAATTACAGTTTCATTAAAGTACATTACGTCGTTTACCATTCTTAGTTTTTATATTATATATTTATATATGGTTATACTATATGGTTATACTATATGGTTATACTAGATGGTTATACTATATGGTTATTATATTTGGTTATTAGTACAACACAAGTACATGAGACATGACACACATGATATAACATAACGCATGATAAAGTTATAAATTCGAATCGAGCGAAAGGAGACTTTTTTATCTTTGAAGCGTTCGATTCTGCCAGTTAGCGGAATTTGATAACTTACTAAGCATTTTCGAGTTCAATGCGGGAGGTGATATAATAAAAAATAATAATGAAAAAAAATAATACGAGAACGTATTTTTGCGTTTTCGAACGAATGCCTAAAGTTTTGCGTTTCATAGATTGACACGAGTAAAAATGAATATTTAATAAAATTTATATAGGATAATGATCAAGGGAAATTAATGACGGGAAAATGTGACGTATGGATGAATATAGTTGAATAATAATGTTTATACTACATAACACCACAACATTATTATTAAAGAATTTACCATACATTGCATACGGAAGATGTCCATATACTAAGCACGTGATTTAGTGTACAAGGTATGGGAAACGTAAAGAGAAATAAGTTATTTTATGACGTCATAGTGTATAAGTCATTATTAGAAAAGATGAATTAGAGAAATACAGTAATGAATAAAGAAGTACAAATCGAAATTCTATCCAAAACTCGCTTAGGCGATTTTGGTTTCTTATGTAAAAATGAATATGGATTATTCATTGATCATTTTTTACAGTGTTCCCCCTCTAAAATGGCATTAATTAATACAATAATATAATACAATTAATACAATACAATTGAGAAAATAACATCTAACGAATTCAAATTAGATGATGACGAATTCTTTTTTACATTACAAGTTTTATACAGAACAAGTGACTTCGGGTGGTTGTGTACAATGCAGAGTAATCAAATCTTTAAAATGACACTCGCTTAGAGGGCTATTATAAAATATAAAAATTCAAAGATTAAAACTTTAATTTTATGCAAACAGAATAAAAGGATTAATATGTTAATTTTAGACAAACAATTAAGTTAGACAAACAATGATAGTTAAATTTTTTTACAAACTTTTATTTTTCTGTGGGAAAAATTACATTCATAATGAATAGGTAAAAGGGAAAAATATAAATTTTAAAGTTCATGGATTTTCAAGGTTACCATGATAGTACAATTCATAAACTAATTTTATTGACTATTGTAGGTAAAAATAGAATTACGTAATCGATGATGTATAGACCTGTGGTCAAGTGTGTATATATTAGAAAGCAAAAATATATTTTTTAGAAAGCAAAAATGATTAAGACTAAATAGCATAGTTTGCACTTACACGTAATGAAATAGTTTTATTGTGATATCCAATGATTTTAGCATAAGGTTTGTATATATAGTATATATAGTGTGCATACATGCGTTTTTATTGACTGTTGTAGGTACAAATCGAATTACGTAGTGGATGATGTATAGACCTGTGGTCAAATGTGTATTTATGTTTATTGGGTACAGATTGTAGTGGTTGGTGATACGTTCAAAAGGAGAAAGGGGATTTATAGTTGAATAGTTGAAATTATACGTCAGTGTGCAGATGTATCTATAAATATTGGTAAGAAGCATCTGTAGATGAGTGAGTCGGTACAATAGTATGTAGAATATGAGAGTAATTTGTTCATCCCGTGAAGAACTAGATCATTAGGGGTCATTGGTGGATTAGGATTATATATATATATATATATATATATATATATATAATATATATATACTTTAAGGAACAGATAAAATAACTTAATAAATGCATGAGCGAGAATTTATATATAGTAAGCAATAATTATGACGTATTATAATGATGATGTTTGCATACGAGTTTTAATGCAAAAGTGACTGGAGGGACGGAACGTAAATGAATTCGAATATGTGTCAAAAGTAATAAAACTCAATTAGGATTATACATTTTACATAATCAATCAGTTACACGTATAAGGTAATTAAAAAAAAACGAACTTAGAGGACCTTACAATTAATGAAAGTAAATCTAGCGGTATTAAAAATTAAATTTTGAAGATGGAATTAAATTCGACTAGTAACATTCCTAGCTATATATGAACTATATAACCATTAACATTGACCAGAAGTATCGGTACGATAATTGAATTAAAAAAAAATTAAGAATACAAATTAAAAATATAAATCAATTATGCATTTTAATGAGCTAGACATAATTTTATAATACTCTTAAAAATAAAAGTAAATCGAACCTTAGATGAGTTTCGGCCAAGAATAAAAAAGTTATTGAAATGGAAGGAAAGCATTTCGAACAATCTTTTCTTTTAATAATTTCAGGTAAATTTTACATTAAAAATTATTTTTATATAATAAAAAAAATATTAAAAAGGTTTAATAATTTTTGCATGTTAAGTAGAAAAATCATACTCTTTCGTTGAATGTTGATAGAATTTGAATTATTTGATATTTTGACACAATTAATTAAATTCGACTAACACAATTACTCAGTATTCATCGAGTAAAAAAAAAATATAAAAAATATAAAAATTGAAAATAGAAATCAATTATAAACTATAATGAACTAAACATATACTGTAATATAAAAAAACACAACCTAAATTGAGGTTATGTTCCATCGTACCAAAGAGGAATTAACCATGGTTGAACCATTTCTCTGGTTGACACGGTTCAACTGGGGTTGGGGGTGTTAAAATAAAATAAAAAGACAAAGTTTGGAGTAAGACATTCGGGGAAATTGAGTGACTAAGCAGGGGGTATAAGTCTGAAGTTGAAAATTACATTTTTTTTTTTTTAAGATTGCTCGTCACACTACTTTGAACAAAAATTAAAAGAGTTGAAACAAAAAGGAGGGACGGTATGTTCCTCAGCATAGTAATTTAAAAGGAGTCATTGGGACAAGATCGATTAATTAATTATTACACAACTATTATTATCACGTATACATTACAATGATTATCAAAGTCATTAAAAACAATTGTAAAAACTGTTTTGGTTACAAACAATAAAATGTCATTTTACCTATATATTTATATACGCAACAATGGCATGAAAAAGAAAAGACAAATCGGTCCATTTCCCTCTTACAACAAAACAAAGAAAGGTTAACTAAAGACGCAACCCGGTCAATTCAGGTTGAATTAATTTATCTTTTACAACACAAAAAAAGGTTGAATTAAATTCTTAAATTACATTTCCTTAAATTAAATTCTCTTAACTTACAAAGAAAAAGTTGAATTCAATTGACTGCATTGAAATGACTTGGGACTTGAAAACTGACTTAAAATAAAACTCTGACTTCAATTAAAACTGTCTGACATGAACTCTATCAAGTATTCTTGAAACTAACTTGAACTCTTATCAAGTATTCTGAAACTAACTTGAACTCTTATCAAGTATTCTGAAACTAACTTGAACTCTTATCAAGTATTATGAAACTAACTTGAAACTGAAAATGAAACTGACTTGAAATTAACTGAAACTGGAAAATGACTGCACTTGATCTCAATCAAGTGGTGACTATTATCCTCTGGACTTACTTGAAATACAATCAAGTATCTCTATAACTCTATAAACTCTCTGTAAACTCTCTCTTTCTTAATTTGCAAGTCAATTCAATTCAATAATTTGAAAAAAATTGCAAACAAAAATAAAAAATGTAAACAACATTTCACTCTAATGTACGGGAAGGTACATAAAATAAAATTATTCTATACTGAATATAATAGTGAAAATAACTGTGGCAATTAACTCTGTGGCAATTAACTCTGCGGCAATTAACTCTGTGGCAATTAACTCTGTGACAATTAACTCTCTGACAATTAACTCTGTGACAATTAACTCTGTGGCAGTTAACTCTGTTGCAGTTAACTCTGTGAAAATTAATTCTGTGACAATTAACTCTGACAATTAACTGTGACAATTAACTTCTGTGAAAATTACTGTTTCACTAAAAAAAAATGTATCACTGGTGTCTGAAGTGTTCACTGTGTTTTGTGTTAATTCTGGCTCCATACTAAATATTAACTGTTAATAATGCTGACTTTTCAAATGTTTAATAATTCCTTAAAAAAACAAACTCTGTACTTAACAAAATTTCTACTGGCAAAATCCTCAGAAACGTGTCCTGAAGACGTCTTGCTGGCTACTTCTTCTTGGATGAAAACTAGGCGTGGAGAACTTGGAGTCGTAACACACCGGTTCAAGGTTTGATGTTACGAACTAGAAGTCGTGACACGCCGGTCAAATGGTTTTATCCTGATGCTGGGTAATTTCTATCTTGGCCAAAGAGTGGCCTCTTCTTAAATCTTCTTAAATCTTCTTCTTCTTAAGATCTTCTTCTTCTTAAAATCTTCTTCTCTTCTTAAAATATTCTTCTTAAAATCTTTTTCTTATCCTGGGGCAGGGTCGCCAGTTTGTTAACTCCTCCGTCTATGGCCCTTGGGTGGTTCGGATCGACGGGGGTTCTAGTTAGGAGGCAGCAACGGATATTTCTTCTATAAATTCTAATTCTTTTCGGTCGCCTCTTGTTAAACTCTTGGCTACAGACTCGCCAGACTGCTATGCCAATATCTTCTGTGGTGCTTGGGTTGTCTCTTTCTCTCGCTTTATATGTCGATGATTATTAATTCTTCTCTTGCTATAATACTCTGATACTTTCTCTTGGTACTAAACTTATCGATTTTTCTTTTATAACTTTTCGACTTAACTGAATAAGTTCTTATGACGATAGCCCAACTCAAGGGGAAAAATAAAAAGTTTCTCTTACTCTAATTTACTTCTTAAAAAAAATGTACAGTTAGTTCTCTGAATTTACAAGGGTAGAGGATCGACCTCTTTCGACCATGGCTCAGGCCGGAATCTAAAAAAAGTTAAGGAGGCAAGGGGCCTCTGCCCCCTCCTCGCAGCGAGGCTGCTAACAAGGGAGGCTCGTAATGAAGTGCCGTAATGAATTGACGTAATGAAGTGACGTAATTTTACAAATACATGTATAATATAAACCTAAATGTTTGGGGGAAGACAATTGAAGGTTAAGTTTCCCCCTTTTAAACACATGATCAGATGTTTGAAAGATTCCAAATAAAAATTTAAAAAATAAAAATAAAAATAACAAAAACTAATTTGTATTTTTCGCCGAGTCTACATTTATGAAGGCGATATAATTTCATAGTAGTACATAAGTACAAATTGAGTACATGACTGAGTACGTATTAATTTTGGTTCATTACAATTACGATTACAATTACCAATTAATTCATATTCACTTATTATTGTTTAATTACACTTCTATTAAAGTACATTCTTACATTTTATATTAATTCATTACATTCAATTACAGTTTCATTGAAGTACATTACAGGTTATTATTAATTACAGTTTCATTAAAGTACATTACGTCGTTTACCATTCTTAGTGTTTTTATATATTTATATATGGTTATACTATATGGTTATACTATATGGTTATTCTATATTGTTATACTAGACGGATATACTATATGGTTATTATATTTGGTTATTAGTACAACACAAGTACATGAGACATGACACACATGATATAACATAACGCATGATAAATTTATAAATTCGAATCGAGCGAAAGGAGACTTTTTTTATCTTTGAAGCGTTCGATTCTGCCAGTTAGCGGAATTTGATAACTTACTAAGCATTTTCGAGTTCAATGCGGGAGGTGATATAATAAAAAATAATAATGTAAAAAAATAATACGAGAACGTATTTTTGCGTTTTCGAACGAATGCCTAAAGTTTTGCGTTTCATAGATTGACACGAGTAAAAATGAATATTTAATAAAATTTATATAGGATAATGATCAAGGGAAATTAATGACGGGAAAATGTGACGTATGGATGAATATGGTTGAATAATAATGTTTATACTACATAACACCACATTATTATTAAAGAATTTACCATACATTGCATACGGAAGATGTCCATATACTAAGCACGTGATTTAGTGTACAAGGTATGGGAAACGTAAAGAGAATTAAGTTATTTTTTGACGTCATAGTGTATAAGTCATTATTAGAAAAGATGAATTAGAGAAATACAGTAATGAATAAAGAAGTACAAATCGAAATTCTATCCAAAACTCGCTTAGGAGATTTTGGTTTCTTATGTAAAAATGAATATGCATTATTCATTGTTCATTTTTTACAGTGTTCCCCCTCTAAAATGGCATTAATTAATACAATAATATAATACAATTAATACAATACAATTGAGAAAATAACATCTAACGAATTCAAATTAGATGATGACGAATTCTTTTTTACATTACAAGTTTTACACAGAAGAAGTGACTTCGGGTGGTTGTGTACAATGCAGAGTAATCAAATCTTTAAAATGACACTCGCTTAGAGGGCTATTATAAAATATAAAAATTCAAAGATTAAAACTTTAATTTTAAGCAAACAGAATAAAAGGATTAATATGTTAATTTTAGACAAACAATTGAGTTAGACAAACAATGATAGTTAAATTTTTTTACAAACTTTTATTTTTCTGTGGGAAAAATTACATTCATAATGAATAGGTAAAAGGGAAAAATATAAATTTTAAAGTTCATGGATTTTCAAGGTTACCATGATAGTACAATTCATAAACTAATTTTATTGACTATTGTAGGTAAAAATAGAATTACGTAATCGATGATGTATAGACCTGTGGTCAAGTGTGTATTTGGGTGTATTAGGTACAAAGTGCGTATCTTACAATTTCGAGGGACAGATTAGCTGAGAGGATTGTTAAATTAACTGAATAAATGCATAAGCAAGATATATTAGAAAGCAAAAATGATTAAGACTAAATAGCATAGTTTGCACTTACACGTAATGAAATAGTTTTATTGTGATATCCAATGATTTTAGCATAAGGTTTGTATATATAGTATATATAGTGTGCATACATGCGTTTTTATTGACTGTTGTAGGTACAAATCGAATTACGTAGTGGATGATGTATAGACCTGTGGGCAAATGTGTATTTATGTTTATTGGGTACAGATTGTAGTGGTTGGTGATACGTTCAAAAGGAGAAAGGGGATTTATAGTTGAATAGTTGAAATTATACGTCAGTGTGCAGATGTATCTATAAATATTGGTAAGAAGCATCTGTAGATGAGTGAGTCGGTACAATAGTATGTAGAATATGAGAGTAATTTGTTCATCCCGTGAAGAACTAGATCATTAGGGGTCATTGGTGGATTAGGATTACATATATATATAATATATATACACACACTTTAAGGGACAGATAAAATAACTTAATAAATGCATGAGCGAGAATTTATATATAGTAAGCAATAATTATGATGTATTATAATGATGATGTTTGCATACGAGTTTTAATGCAAAAGTGACTGGAGGGACGGATCGTAAATGAATTCGAATATGTGTCAAAAGTAATAAAACTCAATTAGGATTATAGATTTTATATAATTAATCAGTTACACGTATAAGGTAATTAAAAAAACGAACTTAGAGGACCTTACAATTAATGAAAGTAAATCTAGCGGTATTAAAAATTAAATTTTGAAGATGGAATTAAATTCGACTAGTAACATTCCTAGCTATATATAAACTATATAACCATTAACATTGAACAGAAGTATCGGTACGATAATTGAATTAAAAAAAATTAAGAATACAAATTAAAAATATAAATCAATTATGCATTTTAATGAGCTAAACATAATTTTATAATACTCTTAAAAATAAAAGTAAATCGAACCTTAGATGAGTTTCGGCCAAGAATAAAAAATTTATTGAAATGGAAGGAAAGCATTTCGAACAATCTTTTCTTTTAATAATTTCAGGTAAATTTTACATTAAAAATTATTTTTATATAATAAAAAAAATATTAAAAAGGTTTAATAATTTTTGCATAAGTAGAAAAATCATACTTTCGTTGAATGTTGATAGAATTTGAATTATTTGATATTTTGACACAATTAATTAAATTCGACTAACACAATTACTCAGTATTCATCGAGTAAAAAAAAAATATAAAAAATATAAAAATTGAAAATAGAAATCAACTATAAACTATAATGAACTAAACATATACTGTAATATAAAAAAACACAACCTAAATTGAGGTTATGTTCCATCGTACCAAAGAGCAATTAACCATGGTTGAACCATTTCTCTGGTTGACACGGTCCAACTGGGGTTGGGGGGGGGGTGTTAAAATAAAATAAAAAGACAAAGTTTGGAGTACGAAATTCGGGGGAATTGAGTGACTAAGCAGGGGGTATAAGTCTGAAATTGACAATTACATCTTTTTTTTTTAAGATTGCTTGTCACACTACTTTGAATAAAAATTAAAAGAGTCGAAACAAAAAGGAGGGACGGTATGTTCCTCAGCATAGTAATTTAAAAGGAGTCATTGGGACAAGATCGATTAATTAATTATTACACAACTATTATTATCACGTATACATTACAATGATTATCAAAGTCATTACAAACAATTGTAAAAACTGTTTTGGTTACAAACAATAAAATGTCATTTTACCTATATATTTATATACGCAACAATGGCATGAAAAAGAAAAGACAAATCGGTCCATTTCCCTCTTACAACAAAACAAAGAAAGGTTAACTAAAGACGCAACCCGGTCAATTCAGGTTGAATTAAATTCTCTTTTACAACACAAAAAAAGGTTGAATTAAATTCTTAAATTACATTTCCTTAAATTAAATTCTGTTAACTTACAAAGAAAAAGTTGAATTCAATTGACTGCATTGAAATGACTTGGGACTTGAAACCTGACTTAAAATAAAACTCTGACTTCAATTAAAACTGTCTGACTTGAACTCTATCAAGTATTCTTGAAACTAACTTGAACTCTTTTCAAGTATTCTGAAACTAACTTGAACTCTTATCAAGTATTCTGAAACTAACTTGAACTCTTATCAAGTATTCTGAAACTAACTTGAACTCTTATCAGTATTCTGAAACTAACTTGAACTCTTATCAAGTATTCTGAAACTAACTTGAACTCTATCAAGTATTCTGAACTAACTTGAACTCTTATCAAGTATTCTGAAACTAACTTGACCTCTTATCAAGTATTCTGAAACTAACTTGAACTCTTATCAAGTATTCTGAAACTAACTTCAACTCTTATCAAGTATACTGAAACTAACTTGAACTCTTATCAAGTATTCTGAAACTAACTTGAACTCTTATCAAGTATTCTGAAACTAACTTGAACTCTTATCAAGTATTCTGAAACTAACTTGAACTCTTATCAAGTATTCTGAAACTAACTTGAAACTGAAAATGAAACTGACTTGAAATTCACTGAAACTGGAAAATGACTGCACTTGATCTCAATCAAGTGGAGACTATTATCATCTGGACTTACTTGAAATACAATCAAGTATCTCTATAATTCTATAAACTCTCTCTAAACTCTCTCTTTCTTAATTTGCAAGTCAATTCAATTCAATAATTTGAAAAAAATTGCAAACAAAAATAAAAAATGTAAACAACATTTCACTCTAATGTACGGGAAGGTACATAAAATAAAATTATTCTATACTGAATATAATAGTGAAAATAACTGTGGCAATTAACTCTGTGGCAATTAACTGTGACAATTAACTCTGTGACAATTCACTCTGTGGCAGTTAACTCTGTGGCAGTTAACTCTGTGACAATTAACTCTGTGACAATTAATTCTGTGAGAATTAACTCTGTGACAATTAACTCTGTGACAATTAACTTCTGTGAAAATTACTGTTTCACTAAAAAAAAATGTATCACTGGTGTCTGAAGTGTTCACTGTGTTTTGTGTTAATTCTGGCTCTATACTAAATATTAACTGTTAATAATGCTGACTTTTCAAGTGTTTACAAATTTCTTAAAAAAACAAACTGTACTTAACAAAATTTCTACTGGCAAAATCCTCAGAGACGTTTCCTGAAGACGTCTTGCTGGCTACTTCTTCTTGGATGAAAACTAGGCGTGGAGAACTTGGAGTCGTAACACACCGGTTCAAGGGTGGATGTTACGAACTAGAAGTCGTGACACGCCGGTCAAATGGTTTTATCCTGATGCAGGGTAATTTCTATCTTGGCCAAAGAGTGGCCTCTTCTTAAAATCTTCTTCTTCTTAAAATCTTCTTCTTAAAATATTCTTCTTCTTAAAATATTCTTCTTAAAATATTCTTTTTATCCTGGGGCAGGGTCGCCAGTTTGTTAACCCCTCCGTCTATGGCCCTTGGGTGGTTCGGAACGACGGGGGTTCTAGTTACGAGGCAGCAACGGATATTTCTTCTATAACATTCTAATTCTTTTCGGTCGCCTCTTGTTAAACTCTTGGCTACAGACTCGCCAGACTGCTATGCCAATATCTTCTATGGTGCTTGGGTTGTCTCTTTCTCTCGCTTTATGGGTCGACGATTATGAATTCTTCTCTTGCTATAATACTCTGATACTTTCTCTTGGTACTAAACTTATCGATTTTTCTTTTATAACTTATCGACTTAACTGACTAAGTTCTTCTGAAGATAGCCCAACTCAAGGGGAAAAATAAAAAGTTTCTCTTACTCTAATTTACTTCTTAAAAAAAATGTACAGTTAGTTCTCTGAATTTACAGGGGTAGAGGTTCGACCTCTTTCGACCATGGCTCAGGCCGGAATCTAAAAAAAGTTAAGGAGGCAAGGGGCCTCTGCCCCCTCCTCGCAGCGAGGCTGCTAACAAGGGAGGCTCGTAATGAAGTGCCGTAATGAATGACTAATGAAGTGACGTAATTTTACAAATACATGTATAATATAAACCTAAATGTTTGGGGAAAGACAGTTGAAGGTTAAGTTTCCCCCTTTTAAACACATGATCAGATGTTTGAAAGATTCCAAATAAAAATTTAAAAAATAAAAATAAAAATAACGAAAACTAATTTGTATTTTTCGCCGTCTACATTTATGGAGCCGATATAATTTCATAGTAGTACATAAGTACAAATTGAGTACATGACTGAGTACGTATTAATTTTGGTTCATTACAATTACGATTACAATTACCAATTAATTCATATTCACTTATTATTGTTTAATTACAGTTCTATTGAAGTACATTCTTACATTATATATTAATTCATTACATTCAATTACAGTTTCATTGAAGTACATTACAAGTTATTATTAATTACAGTTTCATTAAAGTACATTACGTCGTTTACCATTCTTAGTGTTTTTTATATTTATATATGGTTAATATATGGTTATACTATATGGTTATACTATATGGTTATACTATATGGTTAGACTATATGGTTATACTAGATGGTTACACTATATGGTTATATATTTGGTTATTAGTACAACACAAGTACATGAGACATGACACACATGATATAACATAACGCATGATAAAGTTATAAATTCGAATCGAGCGAAAGGAGACTTTTTTATCTTTGAAGCGTTCGATTCTGCCAGTTAGCGGAATTTGATAACTTACTAAGCATTTTCGAGTTCAATGCGGGAGGTGATATAATAAAAAATAATAATGAAAAAAAATAATACGAGAACGTATTTTGCGTTTCGAATGAATGCCTAAAGTTTTGCGTTTCATAGATTGACACGAGTAAAATGAATATTTAATAAAATTTATATAGGATAATGATCAAGGGAAATTAATGAAGGGAAAATGTGACGTATGGATGAATATGGTTGAATAATAATGTTTATACTACATAACACCACAACATTATTATTAAAGAATTTACCATACATTGCATACGGAAGATGTCCATATACTAAGCACGTGATTTAGTGTACAAGGTATGGGAAACGTAAAGAGAATTAAGTTATTTTATGACGTCAGTGTATAAGTCATTATTAGAAAAGATGAATTAGAGAAATACAGTAATGAATAAAGAAGTACAAATCGAAATTCTATCCAAAACTCGCTTAGGCGATTTTGGTTTCTTATGTAAAAATGAATATGCATTATTCATTGTTCATTTTTTACAGTGTTCCCCCTCTAAAATGGCATTAATTAATACAATAATATAATACAATTAATACAATACAATTGAGAAAATAACATCTAACGAATTCAAATTAGATGATGACGAATTCTTTTTTACATTACAAGTTTTATACAGAACAAGTAACTTCGGGTGGTTGTGTACAATGCAGAGTAATCAAATCTTTAAAATGACACTCGCTTAGAGGGCTATTATAAAATATAAAAATTCAAAGATTAAAACTTTAATTTTATGCAAACAGAATAAAAGGATTAATATGTTAATTTTAGACAAACAATTAAGTTAGACAAACAATGATAGTTAAATTTTTTTACAAACTTTTATTTTTCTGTGGGAAAAATTACATTCATAATGAATAGGTAAAAGGGAAAAATATAAATTTTAAAGTTCATGGATTTTCAAGGTTACCATGATAGTACAATTCATAAACTAATTTTATTGACTATTGTAGGTAAAAATAGAATTACGTAATCGATGATGTATAGACCTGTGGTCAAGTGTGTATTTGGGTGTATTAGGTACAAAGTGTGTATCTTACAATTTCGAGGGACAAATTAGCTGAGAGGATTGTTAAATTAACTGAATAAATGCATAAGCAAGATATATTAGAAAGCAAAAATGATTAAGACTAGCATAGTTTGCACTTACACGTAATGTAATAGTTTTATTGTGATATCCAATGATTTTAGCATAAGGTTTGTATATATAGTATATATAGTGTGCATACATGCGTTTTTATTGACTGTTGTAGGTACAAATCGAATTACGTAGTGGATGATGTATAGACCTGTGGTCAAATGTGTATTTGTGTTTATTGGGTACAGATTGTAGTGGTTGGTGATACGTTCAAAAGGAGAAAGGGATTTATAGTTGAATAGTTGAAATTATACGTCAGTGTGCAGATGTATCTATAAATATTGGTAAGAAGCATCTGTAGATGAGTGGTCGGTACAATAGTATGTAGAATATGAGAGTAATTTGTTCATCCCGTGAAGAACTAGATCATTAGGGGTCATTGGTGGATTAGGATTATATATATATAATATATATATATATATATATATATATACATATATATACTTTAAGGAACAGATAAAATAACTTAATAAATGCATGAGCGAGAATTTATATATAGTAAGCAATAATTATGATGTATTATAATGATGATGTTTGCATACGAGTTTTAATGCAAAAGTGACTGGAGGGACGGAACGTAAATGAATTCGAATATGTGTCAAAAGTAATAAAACTCAATTAGGATTATAGATTTTACATAATTAATCAGTTACACATATAAGGTAATTAAAAAAAACGAACTTAGAGGACCTTACAATTAATGAAAGTAGATCTAGCGGTATTAAAAATTAAATTTTGAAGATGGAATTAAATTCGACTAGTAATATTCCTAGCTATATATGAACTATATAACCATTAATATTGACCAGAAGTATCGGTACGATAATTGAATTAAAAAAAAATTAAGAATACAAATTAAAAATATAAATCAATTATGCATTTTAATGAGCTAAACATAATTTTATAATACTCTTAAAAATAAAAGTAAATCGAACCTTAGATGAGTTTCGGCCAAGAATAAAAAAGTTATTGAAATGGAAGGAAAGCATTTCGAACAATCTTTTCTTTTAATAATTTCAGGTAAATTTTACATTAAAAATTATTTTTATATAAAAAAAATATTAAAAAGGTTTAATAATTTTTGCATGTTGAGTAGAAAAATCATACTTTCGTTGAATGTTGATAGAATTTGAATTATTTGATATTTTGACACAATTAATTAAATTCGACTAACACAATTACTCAGTATTCATCGAGTAAAAAAAAAATATAAAAAATATAAAAATTGAAAATAGAAATCAAGTATAAACTATAATGAACTAAACATATACTGTAATATAAAAAAACACAACCTAAATTGAGGTTATGTTCCATCGTACCAAAGAGGAATTAACCATGGTTGAACCATTTCTCTGGTTGACACGGTTCAACTGGGGTTGGGGGTGTTAAAATAAAATAAAAACAAAGTTTGGAGTACGACATTCGGGGGAATTGAGTGACTAAGCAGGGGGTATAAGTCTGAAATTGACAATTACATCTTTTTTTTTTTAAGATTGCTTGTCACACTACTTTGAACAAAAATTAAAAGAGTCGAAACAAAAAGGAGGGACGGTATGTTCCTCAGCATAGTAATTTAAAAGGAGTCATTGGGACAAGATCGATTAATTAATTATTACACAACTATTATTATCACGTATACATTACAATGATTATCAAAGTCATTACAAACAATTGTAAAAACTGTTTTGGTTACAAACAATAAAATGTCATTTTACCTATATATTTATATACGCAACAATGGCATGAAAGAGAAAAGACAAATCGGTCCATTTCCCTCTTACAACAAAACAAAGAAATGTTAACTAAAGACGCAACCAGGTCAATTCAGGTCGAATTAAATTCTCTTTTACAACACAAAAAAAGGTTGAATTAAATTCTTGAATTACATTTCCTTAAATTAAATTCTCTTAACTTACGAAGAAAAAGTTGAATTCAATTGACTGCATTGAAATGACTTGGGACTTGAAACCTGACTTAAAATAAAACTCTGACTTCAATTAAAACTCTGACTTCAATTAAAACTCTCTGACTTGAACTCAATCAAGTATTCTTGAAACTAACTTGAACTCTTATCAAGTATTCTGAAACTAACTTGAACTCTTATCAAGTATTCTGAAACTAACTTGAACTCTTATCAAGTATTCTGAAACTAACTTGAACTCTTATCAAGTATTCTGAAACTAACTTGAACTCTTATCAAGTATTCTGAAACTAACTTGAACTCTTATCAAGTATTCTGAAACTAACTTGAACTCTTATCAAGTATTCTGAAACTAACTTGAACTCTTATCAAGTATTCTGAAACTAACTTGAACTCTTATCAAGTATTCTGAAACTAACTTGAACTCTTATCAAGTATTCTGAAACTAACTTGAACTCTTATCAAGTATTCTGAAACTAACTTGAACTCTTATCAAGTATACTGAAACTAACTTGAACTCTTATCAAGTATTCTGAAACTAACTTGAACTCTTATCAAGTATTCTGAAACTAACTTGAACTCTTATCAAGTATTCTGAAACTAACTTGAACTCTATCAAGTATTCTGAAACTAATGAAACTGAAATGACTGACTTGAAATTAACTGAAACTGGAAAATGACTGCACTTGATCTCAATCAAGTGGAGATTATTATCCTCTGGACTTACTTGAAATACAATCAAGGATCTCTATAATTCTATAAACTCTCTCTAAACTCTCTCTTTCTTAATTTGCAAGTCAATTCAATTCAATAATTTGAAAAAAATTGCAAACAAAAATAAAAAATGTAAACAACATTTCACTCTAATGTACGGGAAGGTACATAAAATAAAATTATTCTATACTGAATATAATAGTGAAAATAACTGTGGCAATTAACTCTGTGGCAATTAACTCTGTGACAATTAACTCTGTGACAATTCACTCTGTGGCAGTTAACTCTGTGGCAGTTAACTCTGTGACAATTAACTCTGTGACAATTAATTCTGTGAGAATTAACTCTGTGACAATTAACTCTGTGACAATTAACTTCTGTGGAAATTACTGTTTCACTAAAAAAAATGTATCACTGGTGTCTGAAGTGTTCACTGTGTTTTGTGTTAATTCTGGCTCTATACTAAATATTAACTGTTAATAATGCTGACTTTTCAAATGTTTACAAATTTCTTAAAAAAACAAACTGTACTTAACAAAATTTCTACTGGCAAAATCCTCAGAGACGTGTCCTGAAGACGTCTTGCTGGCTACTTCTTCTTGGATGAAAACTAGGCGTGGAGAACTTGGAGTCGTAACACACCGGTTCAAGGGTGGATGTTACGAACTAGAAGTCGTGACACGCCGGTCAAATGGTTTTATACTGATGCAGGGTAATTTCTATCTTGGCCAAAGAGTGTCCTCTTCTTAAAATCTTCTTCTTCTTAAAATCTTCTTCTTCTTAAAATATTCTTCTTCTTAAAATATTCTTCTTCTTAAAATATTCTTCTTATCCTGGGGTAGGGTCGCCAGTTTGTTAACCCCTCCGTCTATGGCCGTTGGGTGGTTCGGATCGACGGGGGTTCTAGTTAGGAGGCAGCAACGGATATTTCTTCTATAACATTATAATTCTTTTCGGTCGCCTCTTGTTAACCTCTTGGCTACAGAATCGCCAGACTGCTATGCCAATATCTTCTATGGTGCTTGGGTTGTCTCTTTCTCTCGCTTTATGGGTCGACGATTATGAATTCTTCTCTTGCTATAATACTCTGATACTTTCTCTTGGTACTAAACTTATCGATTTTTCTTTTATAACTTATCGACTTAACTGACTAAGTTCTTCTGACGATAGCCCAACTCAACGGGAAAAATAAAAAGTTTCTCTTACTCTAATTTACTTCTTAAAAAAAATGTACAGTTAGTTCTCTGAATTTACAGGGGTAGAGGTTCGACCTCTTTCGACCATGGCTCAGGCCGGAATCTAAAAAAAGTTAAGGAGGCAAGGGGCCTCTGCCCCCTCCTCGCAGCGAGGCTGCTAACAAGGGAGGCTCGTAATGAAGTGCCGTAATGAAGTGACTTAATGAAGTGACGTAATTTTACAAATACATGTATAATATAAACCTAAATGTTTGGGGAAAGACAGTTGAAGGTTAAGTTTCCCCCTTTTAAACACATGATCAGATGTTTGAAAGATTCCAAATAAAAATTTAAAAAATAAAAATAAAAATAAAAAACTAATTTGTATTTTTCGCCGAGTCTACATTTATGGAGCCGATATAATTTCATAGTAGTACATAAGTACAAATTGAGTACATGACTGAGTACGTATTAATTTTGGTTCATTACAATTACGATTACAATTACCAATTAATTCATATTCACTTATTATTGTTTAATTACAGTTCTATTGAAGTACATTCTTACATTATATATTAATTCATTACATTCAATTACAGTTTCATTGAAGTACATTACAAGTTATTATTAATTACAGTTTCATTAAAGTACATTACGTCGTTTACCATTCTTAGTGTTTTTATATATTTATATATGGTTATACTATATGGTTATACTATATGGTTATTCTATATTGTTATACTAGACGGATATACTATATGGTTATTATATTTGGTTATTAGTACAACACAAGTACATGAGACATGACACACATGATATAACATAACGCATGATAAATTATAAATTCGAATCGAGCGAAAGGAGACTTTTTTTATCTTTGAAGCGTTCGATTCTGCCAGTTAGCGGAATTTGATAACTTACTAAGCATTTTCGAGTTCAATGCGGGAGGTGATATAATAAAAAATAATAATGAAAAAAAATAATACGAGAACGTATTTTTGCGTTTTCGAATGAATGCCTAAAGTTTTGCGTTTCATAGATTGACACGAGTAAAAATGAATATTTAATAAAATTTATATACGATAATGATCAAGGGAAATTAATGACGGGAAAATGTGACGTATGGATGAATATGGTTGAATAATAATGTTTATACTACATAACACCACAACATTATTATTAAAGAATTTACCATACATTGCATACGGAAGATGTCCATATAGTAAGCACGTGATTTAGTGTAAAAGGTATGGGAAACGTAAAGAGAATTAAGTTATTTTATGACGTCATAGTGTATAAGTCATTATTAGAAAAGATGAATTAGAGAAATACAGTAATGAATAAAGAAGTACAAATCGAAATTCTATCCAAAACTCGCTTAGGCGATTTTGGTTTCTTATGTAAAAATGATATCCATTATTCATTGTTCATTTTTTACAGTGTTCCCTCTCTAAAATGGCATTAATTAATACAATAATATAATACAATTAATACAATACAATTGAGAAAATAACATCTAACGAATTCAAATTAGATGATGACCAATTCTTTTTTACATTACAAGTTTTATACAGAACAAGTATCTTCGGGTGGTTGTGTACAATGCAGAGTAATCAAATCTTTAAAATGACACTCGCTTAGAGGGCTATTATAAAATATAAAAATTCAAAGATTAAAACTTTAATTTTATGCAAACAGAATAAAAGGATTAATATGTTAATTTTAGACAAACAATTAAGTTAGACAAACAATGATAGTTAAATTTTTTTACAAACTTTTATTTTTCTGTGGGAAAAATTACATTCATAATGAATAGGTAAGAGGGAAAAATATAAATTTTAAAGTTCATGGATTTTCAAGGTTACCATGATAGTACAATTCATAAACTAATTTTATTGACTATTGTAGGTAAAAATAGAATTACGTAATCGATGATGTATAGACCTGTGGTCAAGTGTGTATTTGGGTGTATTAGGTACAAAGTGTGTATCTTACAATTTCGAGGGACAGATTAGCTGAGAGGATTGTTAAATTAACTGAATAAATGCATAAGCAAGATATATTAGAAAGCAAAAATGATTAAGACTAAATAGCATAGTTTGCACTTACACGTAATGTAATAGTTTTATTGTGATATCCAATGATTTTAGCATAAGGTTTGTATATATAGTATATATAGTGTGCATACATGCGTTTTTATTGACTGTTGTAGGTACAAATCGAATTACGTAGTGGATGATGTATAGACCTGTGGTCAAATGTGTATTTATGTTTATTGGGTACAGATTGTAGTGGTTGGTGATACGTTCAAAAGGAGAAAGGGGATTTATAGTTGAATAGTTGAAATTATACGTCAGTGTGCAGATGTATCTATAAATATTGGTAAGAAGCATCTGTAGATGAGTGAGTCGGTACAATAGTATGTAGAATATGAGAGTAATTTGTTCATCCCGTGAAGAACTAGATCATTAGGGGTCATTGGTGGATTAGGATTATATATATATATATATATATATATATATATATATACATATTATACTTTAAAGAACAGATAAAATAACTTAATAAATGCATGAGCGAGAATTTATATATAGTAAGCAATAATTATGATGTATTATAATGATGATGTTTGCATACGAGTTTTAATGCAAAAGTGACTGGAGGGACGGAACGTAAATGAATTCGAATATGTGTCAAAAGTAATAAAACTCAATTAGGATTATAGATTTTACATAATTAATCAGTTATACATATAAGGTAATTAAAAAAAACGAACTTAGAGGACCTTACAATTAATGAAAGTAGATCTAGCGGTATTAAAAATTAAATTTTGAAGATGGAATTAAATTCGACTAGTAACATTCCTAGCTATATATGAACTATATAAACATTAACATTGACCAGAAGTATCGGTACGATAGTTGAATTAAAAAAAAATTAAGAATACAAATTAAAAATATAAATCAATTATGCATTTTAATGAGCTAAACTTAATTTTATAATACTCTTTAAAATAAAAGTAAATCGAACCTTAGATGAGTTTCGGCCAAGAATAAAAAAGTTATTGAAATGGAAGGAAAGCATTTCGAACAATCTTTTCTTTTAATAATTTCAGGTAAATTTTACATTAAAAATTATTTTTATATAATAAAAAAAAAATTTAAAAAGGTTTAATAATTTTTGCATGTTAAGTAGAAAAATCATACTTTCGTTGAATGTTGATAGAATTTGAATTATTTGATATTTTGACACAATTAATTAAATTCGACTAACACAATTACTCAGTATTCATCGAGTAAAAAAAAAATAAAAAAAATATAAAAATTGAAAATAGAAATCAAGTATAAACTATAATGAACTAAACATATACTGTAATATAAAAAAACACAACCTAAATTGAGGTTATGTTCCATCGTACCAAAGAGGAATTAACCATGGTTGAACCATTTCTCTGGTTGACACAGTTCAACTGGGGTTGGGGGTGTTAAAATAAAATAAAAAGACAAAGTTTGGAGTACGACATTCGGGGGAATTGAGTGACTAAGCAGGGGGTATAAGTCTGAAATTGACAATTACATCTTTTTTTTTAAGATTGCTTGTCACACTACTTTGAACAAAAATTAAAAGAGTCGAAACAAAAAGGAGGGACGGTATGTTCCTCAGCATAGTAATTTAAAAGGAGTCATTGGGACAAGATCGATTAATTAATTATTACACAACTATTATTATCACGTATACATTACAATGATTATCAAAGTCATTACAAACAATTGTAAAAACTGTTTTGGTTACAAACAATAAAATGACATTTTACCTATATATTTATATACGCAACAATGGCATGAAAAAGAAAAGACAAATCGGTCCATTTCCCTCTTACAACAAAACAAAGAAAGGTTAACTAAAGACGCAACCCGGTCAATTCAGGTTGAATTAAATTCTCTTTTACAACACAAAAAAAGGTTGAATTAAATTCTTAAATTACATTTCCTTAAATTAAATTCTCTTAACTTACAAAGAAAAAGTTGAATTCAATTGACTGCATTGAAATAACTTGGGACTTAAACTCTGACTTGGGACTTAAACTCTGACTTGGGACTTAAACACTGACTTGGGTCTTAAACACTCTGACTTGGGACTTAAACTCTCTGACTTGGGACTTAAACTCTCTGACTTGGGACTTAAACTCTCTGACTTGGAATAAAACTCTCTGACTTGGAATAAAACTCTCTGACTTGGAATAAAACTCCCTGACTTGGAATAAAACTGTCTGACTTGAACTCTATCAAGTATTTCTATAAATCTCTGGGGCGGTTGTCCATCTTGGCGCAACCTTCTGACTTGACCTCTTATCAAGTATTCTGAAACTAACTTGAACTCTTATCAAGTAGTATCTTGAAACTGTAACTTAAACTCTATCAAGTATTCTGAAACTGTAACTTGAACTCTATCAAGTATTCTGAAACTTAAACTGTCTAACTTGAACGCTTGTCAAGTAAAGATTAACTGAAAACGGAAAATGACTGCACTTGATCTCTATCAAGTGAAGACGATTAACCTCTGCTTTGGTTGACCCTCTTGGTGCAACCTTCTGACTTCAAAACTGACTTCAAAACTGACTTCAAAAAATGACTTCAAAATTACTTCAAAAATGACTTCAAAAAATGACTTCAAGTATCTCTCTAAACCTATAAACTCTCTATAAACACTCTCTTTCTTAATTTGCAAGTCAATTCAATTCAATAATTGAAAAAAAAATTGCAAACAAAAATAAAAAATGTAAACAACATTTCACTCTAATGTACGGGAAGGTACATAAAATAAAATTATTCTACACTGAATATAACAGTGAAAATAACTCTCTTGAAATTAACTCTCTTGAAATTAACTCTCTTGAAATTAACTCTCTTGAAATTAACTCTCTTTGAAATTAACTCTCTTTGAAATTAACTCTCTTTGAAATTAACTCTGTTACATTTAACTTCTCTTACATTTAATTTCTCTTACATTTAACTAATGTGAAAATTACTGTTTCACTAAAAAAATGTATCACTTGTGTCTGAAATGTTCACTGTGTTTTGTGTTAATTCTGGCTCAATACTAAATATTAACTGTTAATAATACTGACTTTTCAAGTGTTTATAAATTACTTAAAAAAACAAACTGTACTTAAAATTTTCTATGGCGAAATCCTTGACGTGTCCTGAAGACGTGTCTTCAAAACGTGTCTTGCTGGCTACTTCTTCTTGGATGAAAACTAGGCGTGGAGAACTTGGAGTCGTGACACACCGGTTCAAGGGTGGATGTTACGAACAAGAAGTCGTGACACACCGGTTCAAGGGTGGATGTTACGAACAAGAAGTCGTGACACGCCGGTCAAATGGTTTCATCCTGATGCAGGGTAATTTCTATCTTGGCCAAAGAGTGGCCACTTGTTAAAATCTTCTTGTTAAAATCTTCTTGTTAAAATCTTCTTGTTAAAATCTTCTTGTTAAAATCTTCATAAAATCTTCTTCTTAAAATCTGTTAAGATCCTGGCAGGATCGCCAGACTGTTAACCCCTCCGTCTATGGCCCTGGTTGGTTCGGAATCGACGGGGGGGTTCTGGTTAGGATGCAGCAACGGATATTTCTTCTATAACATTCTAATTCTTTTCGGTAGCCTCTTATTAAACTCTTGGCTACAGACTCGCCAGACTGTTATGCCAATATCTTCTATGGTGCTTGGGTTGTCTCTTTCTCTCGCTTTATGGGTCGACGATTATTAATTCTTCTCTTGCTATAATACTCTGATACTTTCTCTTGGTACTAAACTTATCGATTTTTCTTTTATAACTTATCGACTTAACTGACTAAGTTCCTGAAGAGAACAAGGCTCGAAGGAAAAGATAAAAACTTTCTCTTTTTGTAGTTTACTTCTCAAAATATACAGGTAGTGCTCTGAATTTATAGGGGTAGAGGTTCGACCTCTTTCGACCATGGCTTAGGCCGGAATCTAAAAATTTAAGGAGGCAAGGGGCCTCTGCCCCCTCCTCGCAGCGAGGCTGCTAACAAAGGAGTCCTAATGAAGTGCTATAATGAAGTGACTTAATCAAGTGCCATAATCAAGTGTCGTAATTTTACAAATACATGTATAATATAAACCTAAATGTTTGGGGGAC
>JAJOZX010005485.1:70000-92500 GCA_023014485.1 Bathynomus jamesi | reverse complement strand
AAATAATTCATATATTTCAAACGTTTTTTTTACATAGCACTGTAATGGATGGTATTATGAATTGTTGTAAGTATAATGACTTGTTTTACTGGCAATATTTTGTTTCCAAAAATAGTTATAAGGTTTAATTTTTATGCGTATAAAATTTTGGGCGCTCTCTGCTTCAGCGTATTGCAATCATCTTTTTTCGCATCGTCTGAGTGAAATAGTGTAGTGTACCGTAGATTATTTTAAATTTATATATGGATTGGATATACTGTAAATGGTTATGTATGCATGATTTCGCAAAATTATTATAATTTTAATACATATTGTGTTCATGGGTTATCAGCCAATCATTGTTTGAACACAGATTACGGTTACAAAGAGGGTGGCTTATTTCTACACATTTTCCTGAGGTACTTTATCCATGAATGGGTTAAATTAACTTACCAATTTCACTGTTTTGTCTTATTCACAGATAACTGGTGAACGATGGCGGCATGTACAAGATCGAAGAAATCAATCTGGCTTGTGGGGTCATCAAGTCCTACTATTGCCGGTCAGCAATTACCTTCAAGAGGTGATGTATTGAAGTACCTTTTCCATCTCCACAATGGAGAAGAAATCCTTAGCTGAGAGTGTGTCCTCGACATCACAAGCCATCATTGAAATCTGGGTGACAGAAGGTTTACCGACGAAACATCCGCACGACGTCAAGAAGCACGTCCGGAAATTGGATGACGAATGGCAGGGTTTGAAGAAGAGAATTTCGCGGAAAACGAAGACCAATTTGGACAACCAGGCTGCGTTCAGGTCAAGCTTGAACAACCTTTTCGACATTGGTCACCAAAATGCCCTAAATCTTATCAAAATTCAGGAGGACAAGGACTTCCTGCTTGCTCAAAGGGAGGAGGGTCGGAGAGGAAGGATTGGAAATGTCGACAAGAAGATTGCCAAAAAAGTCGCAAGGGCCCAAGAAAGAACTGCTCAGGAATTGAAGCGGAAAGACAGGCATGTGCAGGAAATGGAAGAAATCTCTGCTACCGTTGTTATGGAAACCTCATCGTCAGCGTCATCAAGTGAGGAAACAAGTCCCGAAAGAAAGCCAGTTACATCGTCGGCTCCAAAACATCGCCGTGGGACGACGGCAATCAGTTCGGAGGTCGCTGCGGCATTGGACCGCACGCGGATGAGCGACAGGGCAGCTGCTCGTGTTCTCATCCCCTTTGGCATGGAAATGGGTCAGGACATAAGTGAGATGTGCCTCAGTCCAAGTGCTATTCGGGCCAGCAGATCCAGGTACAGATCAGCCCACGAAGCAGAGGTGAGGGCTTCCTACAAGCCTGAATGCCCTCTTGTTCTTCACTGGGAAGAAAAAGTTATGGCAGACTTAATGGGAAGAGACAAAATCGACCGTTTAGCCATCTTAGTTACCGGGGATGGGATGAGCAAGATTCTAGCCATCCCCAAACTCCCAGACTCCAAGGCAGAAAGGACAGCAATCGTCATCATCGAAACCATCGAAAACTGGGATCTTGGCCAGAAGATCAAAGCTCTTTGCTTTGACACGACAGCCACCAACACCGGCATCCATGGAGGAGTGTGTGTGCGAGTAGAGCAGGCTCTCGGGCGTGAAATGATTTACTTTGCGTGTCGACATCACGTGCTGGAACTGCTGCTTGAAGCAGTATTTTCTTTCCTTGTTGGAGACCTTTCCAAAGGACCTGAGATTACGATTTTCCAGAGCTTCCGTAATGTTTGGCCGCAACTGAAATTGAATGAATACTCCACTGCGCGGACGAAGAGGACACGGCTGCAGTGATCAGTCCCTGGGCCGAGAAGATGATTCATGAAGCAAATGACCTTCTGAAAGTGAAGCATCCCAGAGATGACTACAAAGAGCTTCTTGAACTTGTAGTCATTTTCTTGGGAGGAGTACCTCACGGACGTCGGAGTCCTGTGTTCATGGCTCCAGGGGCTTTGCACCGAGCACGGTGGATGGCGCGTGGAATTTACTCTTTCAAGATTTGGATGTTCAGATACCAGTTCACGATGCACATGAACCAATGTCCTTAAACATCTCGTGGAGCAAGTAGCAGTGCCCGCCTGATTTCTGGGTTGCGGGACTTCTGTCTCTTCGTTGCTCAAGATTACGTCCTTCCGTAGTTTAGAGCAAGAGAAGCAACAAGCGCTCCACGAAGCGACTTAGCCCTCCTTCAAAAGTTGCAAAACACCAACGCCGCTGGGTACAAGAGTTTTAATCGGCATCTCTGGTACCTCAATGAGGTAAACGTGGGCCTTGCACTATTCGATCCTGCAGTCGATGATGATGAGAAGCGGAAAATGGTAGAGAATATGAATTCCGTTGAAGGGTCAGAAGCTCCCCCCCGACGAGTCTGGATTCCAGATCCAAGAAGAAAGACCCTGGCAGACTTTTGCTCTTCCAATACGTACAATCTGTTCACCCTTCTAGATCTTCCGGTCGATTTCCTGCAAGAGGATCCATCAAACTGGGAAAACAACACCAGCTTTGGTTCAGCAAAGATCAGGGTGGATTCCTTAAATGTAGTGAATGATGCAGCAGAGCGAGGCATAGCATTGATTCAAGAATTCACGAAGGCTGGAAGGACTCGGAACGAAGAGCAGATGCAGTTCATGATTCAAATCGTCGAAGAACATCGTAAAGTCTTGCCGACAGCCTCCAAAGCCACTTTGATGAAAAAATGAACGCCAACACTCGAGGTGCCATGTACTTTAATCGTTAATTATGAATTTAGTGAATATACTCACACGATATATTTGTTCTGAATACTTATTGGAGATGTATATTGGAGAAGCAATTTATCATTTAAACTGAGAATTAAAATTTCCATTGCCCTATAAATTGAAAATACCTATCAGCTGTGGGCAACCTCTAAATGTTGTTGGATTACAAAGAAAATTTGCCTGTTCTGTTTTCTCATGTATCCTCACAAAATAAAGGGTTCCGCTCCCTTGCATTTTCATTTCGCATTTTTCACCATATACCATAAACACACCCTAATATACATATATATATACACACACACATATATATATACATATATACATATATATATATATATATACATATATACACACATATATATATATATATATATATATATATATATATATATATATATATATATACATATATATACATATATATAATATATATATTATATAATATATATATATATATACACACACACACATATATATATATATATATATATGTTAACCCCCCTTTTATGGCTCTGAGTCGGTTCGGATTCGACGGGGGGTTCTGGTTAGGAGGCAAGCAACGGATATTTCTTCTATAACATTCTAATTCTTTTCGATCGCCACTTGTTAAACTCTTGGCTACAGACTCGCCAGACTGTTATGCCGATATCTTCTATGATGCTTGGGTTGTCTCTTAATTTGGGCAACGGGTCGCCAATTTTTAATTCTTCTCTTTTTATAATACTCTGATACTTTCTCTGATACTAAAATTATCGACTTTTCTTTTATAACTTGTCGACTTGACTAAGTTCTGAAGAGAGCACGGCTCGAAGGAAAAGATAAAAACTTTCTCTTACATTTAGTTTACTTCTTAAAAATATACAGGTACTGCTCTGAGTTTACAGGGATAGAGGTTCGACCTCTTTCGACCATGGCTCAGGCCGGAATCTAAAAAAAGTTAAGGAGGCAAGGGGCCTCTGCCCCCCTCCTAATGAGGTGCTAATATGAAGAAATGCAATGAAGAAGAGCCTTAAATGAAGTAGTTCCTGATTTTACAAGTACATGTATAATATAGCCTAAATGTTTGGTGGAGACAGTCGAAGGTTAAGTTTCCCCCCTTTTTTTAAACACATCAGATGTTTTTGAATGATTGCAAATAAGAATTTAAAAAATAAAAATAAAAACTAATTTGTATTTTTCGCCGAGTCTATATTTATGAAGGCGATATCATTTCGTAATAGTACACAAGTACAAATTAAGTACATGACTGAGTACGTATTAATTTTGGTTCATTACAATTACGATTACAATTACCAATTAATTCATATTCACTTGTTGTTTAATTACACTTCCATTTTGAAGTACATTCTTACATGATAAATTAAATCATTACATTTAATTACAGTTTCAATGAAGTACATTACAAGTTATTGTTAATTACAGTTTCATTAAAGTACATTACGTTATATTAAATTAAAGTATTACAGTTAATTACAATTAAACAGTTACTATAACTTTGTTTTGTTTTTACAGTGTTTCTTATTAATAGACAATTAAGATGTTAAATATAATACAACGTACATGGCACTTACGAGATAATTTATTTACGAAATAATATGCTATAAATTTTGGAATCAGAGCGAACGGAGGTATTTTATCTTTGAGGCGCTCGACTCTGTCGTCGTGAGCGGAATTCGATCTTACTAAGCATTTTTTTGAGTTCACCTCGGGAGGTCATATAATTAAAAATAAAAATGAAAAAAATAATACGAGAACGTTTTTTCGCGTTCTCGAACGAACGCCCAAAGTTTCGCGCGTCACAAATTGACACGAGTAAAAAAATGAATATTTAATAAAATTTATATAGAACAATGATCAAGGGAAATCAATGACGGGAGGTGAAATAATAAAAGAAAATAAGACGTAAAAAGAATACATATACGTAATCATGATCGTCAATAGACAGGTACGACTGCACACAGTAGTGTACACATATCATTCGTCACACAATAGGTTGTGTGCGTAATATAGACACGAGTAAACATAGACTGATAAGTTGATAGGGCATAAGTAGACAATAGGTAGATGAATGAATAAGTAATATAATTAATAAAGGATAGCGGTCAAGAAAGAACATGAATGTAAGAATGAGTATGGTTGAATAATAATGTTTATACTACATAACATATAAATAATGACATCTATAGAGTGTTTCGTCCTTAGCATGATGTTAAAGAATTTTCATACATTGGATACTAGATATATGATGACGGGGAAATGTGACGTCATAGTTATTGACTTTTTACGTATAGTACAAATCATTATTAGGAAGATGAATTAAAAAAATACAGGAATGAATAAAGACGTACAAATCGAAATTCTATCCAAAACTCGCTTAGGCGATTTTGGTTTCTTATGTAAAAATGGACATTCGAACATAAAACTATACGGACATAAGTTCGGCATGAAGACAATGAATCCATATAATGATGGTGTAGGAATTGTTCATTGTTCACTTTTTACATATATATATATATATATATATATATATATATATATATATATATATATACGTATATACATATATATATACTATAATATATATATATACATATATATATATATACATATATACTGTATATACATATATATATATATATATATATATATATATATATATATATATATATATATATATATATATATATATATGTTAACCCCCTTTATGGCCCTTTGTCGGTTCGGATTCGAAGGGGGTTCTAGTTAGGAGGCAAGCAACGGATGCTTCTTCTTTATACTTTTCTATAATTCTTTCTAATTCTTTTCTCTCGCTTATTAATTCTTCTCTTTTTATAATTATCGACTTTTCTTTTATAACTTGTCGACTTACTGACTGAGTTCCTGCAGAGAGCACGGCTCGAAGGAAAAAGATAAAAACTTCTTAAAGTGTGGTTTACTTCTTAAAACAGTAGTATCGCTCATTCGACATTTATGGAGGCGATATTATTTCGTATTAGCACATAAGCACAATTTTGAGTGCATGACTGAGCACGTATTAATTTTGGTTCATTACAATTACGATTACAATTATGGATTACAACTACCAATTAATTCATATTCACTTATTATTGTTTTAATTACAATTCCATTAAAGTATATTCTTACATTATAAATTAAATCATTACATTTAATTAGTTTCACTGAAGTACATTACAAGTTATTGTTCATTACAGTTTCATTAAAGTACATTTCATCAATTACATTATATTAAAGGATTACATTTAATTACAATTTTAGCAAATTGTTAATTGACATATCTACTACTGAAATAATCTAAATAGGTGATACCATTGATAAATGAAGGGGAGTTAACCGTTGTTCTATAATTTAAAGGGGATTAACAACAATGTTATATATTTATAGTTAACAATAATTACGCCAAATTATGTTAAATAATATTAGAACCTGGTTGGTTATCAGAGTTTGAAAGTCTAATTAGCCAGCGATGAGGAAAGCGGAGGAAAATACGATATTTATGATAACGTAATACATAAGTAATACGGAATTTGAATGACAGTTAGGTAGAAATAGTAAGTACAAGTAATGAGAACGGGCGGGAATAACTATGTGACGTAAGCCGATAACGAACTAGTGGCCAGGCAGAGAAACAATACAGTATATTATAATAACATAACACATGATAATGTTATAAATTCGAATCAAAGCGAAAGGAGACCTTTTTTTATCTTAGAAGCGTTCAAATTATGCTGTGATGAGTGGAATTTCTGATAATAACTTACTAAGCATTTATGAATATCTTGCGAGGATTGAACGCACTTGAAAGTAAAAATGAAAAAAATAATACGAGAACGTTTTTTCGCGTTCCCGAACGAACTGCGAAAGTTTTTTTGCATTTCATGATTGACACGAGTAAGCTAAAATATGGACGTATGGGGGCGGGGATGAGATGCAAGACAATTCATAATTAATTATAATAACTTTTATAACAAATGGAAAATGGATGATGGATACGACTAAACCATAGAAAGGGTAGATCGTAGGGTTGTGACACGAACAAAAATAGGAAGCTACAAGTAAAATTATTATCCAAACTCGCGTTAAGCGATTTTGGTTCTTATGTAAAAATGGACATTCGAACATAAAACTATTGTTCATTGTTCACTTTTTACATTACTCTCTCCTTTTAAAAATGATATTTATACAATAATTTAATAGGGTACCATTAATACAATACAAATGAGAAAATAACATCATAAGTAATGACGACATTCTTTACAATAGAAATTTTATACAGAATGAGTTCGGGTAGTTGAGTACAATGCAGAGTAATCAAATTTTTAAAATGACACTTGCTTACAAAATATTTAAAAAAAATCAAAGATTAAAACGACTTTTATACAAACAGAATAAAAGGATTAGTACGTTAATTTAGACAAACAATTAAGTTAGACAAAGAATGATATGGTTAAAATTTTTTTTACAAAATTTTATTTTTTTCTTCTGTGGGATAAATTATATTCATAATGAATAGGTAAGAGGGAAAAATATAAATCATACAAGCTATAAGCTAATTTTGATTGACTAGTGTAGGTAAAAATAGAATTACGTAATGGATGATGTATAGACCTGTGGTCTAGTGTGTATTTTTGTGTACTAGGTATAAAGTGTGTAGCTGATAATTTCGAGACAGATTGTTAAATTAACTGTATAAATGCATGAGCGAGAATTTATATATAGTAAGCAAAAAATGATTAAGACTAAATAGCATAAGTTGCACTTACGTAATGAAATAGTTTTTTGTGATATTCAATGATTTTAGCATCAGGTTTGTATATATATAGTATATATATAGTGTGCATGCATTTTTATTGACTGTTGTAGGTACAAATCGAATTACGTAGTGGATGATGTATAGACCTGCGGTCAAATGTGTATTTATGTTTATTGGGTACAAAGTGTGTATTTTATAATTTCGAGACAGATTAAAATTCGACTATAATTTTCGTTTGAATCTTTACAAATGGTACAATAACAATTTAAGGACAGTTACTCATGATTAATTGAGCAAAATAAAAATAAAAAATAAAAATTAAAAATATGAATCAATTATGCATTTCCACGAGCTAAATACAATTTTATAATATTCTAAAAAAAATAAAAGTAAATCGAATCAGATAAATTTCGATCAAGAATAAAAAAGTTATTGAAATGAAAGGGAAGCATTTCGAACAATCTTTTCTTTTAATAATTTCAATTGAATTTTATATTAAAAATTATTTTTATATAATAAAAAAAAATATTAAGAAGGTTTAATAATTTTTTGCCTGTTAAGTAGAAAAATTATACTTTTCCGTTGAATGTTGATAGAATTTGAATTATTTGATATTTTAGTCTGAAAACTTGTTTGCATATAGACAAATACATCTGTTTTATTGCGTAGAAGTTTTATTAAAAATTAAATGACTGAAATTTAGGATATGTGCGGTCATACGGGTAAATTTCCCGATCGTACAGAGCAGGATAAATTAGGTACATGATCGATTAATTGTTACACAACTATTATTATCACGTATACATTACAATAATTACCAAAATCGTTACAAACAATTGTAAAAACTATTTTGGTTACAATTAATGAATTACATAACTATATATCTATATACGTAACCATGGCATGAAAAGAAAAGACAGATAGGTCAATTTTCTTCTCACAAACACAAAAAAAGGTTGAATTAAATTCTTAAATTACATTTTCTTAAATTACAAAGGAAAAGTTGAATTCAATTGACTGCATTGAAAACTAACTTGGGACTTGAAATAAAAATGACTTGGGACATGGAATAAAAATGACTTGGAATAAATCTCTGACTTCAAGTAAAACTCTGACTTGAAATAAACTCTGACTTCGAATCTAACTCTGACTTCGAATCTAACTGAAATCTCTGGGGCGGTTGTCCCTCTTAGATGCAACCTATTGACTTGAACTCTTATCAAGTATCTCTATAAATCTCTGGGGCGGTTGTCCCTCTTAGATGCAACCTATTGACTTGAACTCTTATCAAGTATCTCTATAAATCTCTGGGGCGGTTGTCCCTCTTAGATGCAACCTATTGACTTGAACTCTTATCAAGTATCTCTAAATCTCTGGGGCGGTTGGCCGTTTTGGCGCAACCTTCTAACTTGACCTCTTATCAAGTATTCTGAACTGAAAATGAAACTAAACTGTCTAACTTGAGCGCTTGTCGAGTAAAGATTAATTAAAAATGGAAAATGACTGCATTTGATCTTTATCAAGTGGAGACGATTAACCTCTGGGGTTTGGTTGACCCTCTTGGTGCAACCTTCTGACTTCAAAAAATGACTTAAAAAATGACTTCAAAAAAAAAATGACTTCAAAATTACTTCAAGTATCTCTCTAAATCTATAAACTCTCTCTCTCTTAATTTGCAAGTCAATTCAATTCAGTAATTGGAAAAAAATTTGCAAACAAAAAGAATAAAAAATGTAAACAACATTTCATTCTGATGTACGGGAAGGTACATAAAATAAAATTATTCTATACTGAATATAACAGTGAAAATAACTGAAATTCTCTCTCTGAAATTAACTCTGTTACAATTAACTTTGTTACAATTAACTTTGTTACAATTAACTCTGTTACAATTAACTCTGTTACAATTAACTCTGTTACAATTTCTATTTCACTAAAAAAAAATGTATCACTGGTGTCTGAAATGTTCACTGTGTTTTGTGTTAAATTCTGGCTCCATACTAAATATTAACTGTTAATAATACTGATTTTTCAAATGTTTATAAATTACTTAAAAAAACAAAATGTACTTAACAAAATTTTCTATGGGGAAAATCCTTGAGACGTGTCCTGAAGACGTCTTCCTGGCTACTTCTTCTTGGATGTAAACTAGGCGTGGGGAACTTGGAGTCGTGACACACCGGTCAAGGGTGGATGTTACGAACTAGAAGTCGTGACACGCCGGTCGACTGGTTTTATCCTGATGCAGGGTAATTTCTATTCTTGGCCAAAGAGTGGCCTCTTCTTAAAATCATCTTCTTAAAATAATCTTGTTAAGATCCTGGTAAAGGGTAATTTCTATCTTGGCCAAAGAGTGGCCTCTTCTTAAAAATCTTCTTAAAGTAATCTTCTTATTATCCTGATGCAGGGTAATTTCTATCTTGGCCAAAGAGTGGCCTTTTCTTAAAAATCTTCTTGTTAAACAACTTCTTGTTAAACATCTTCTGGTTAAACATCTTCTGGTTAAAATAATCTTCTTAAGATCCTGGTAAAGGGTCTCCAGACTTGTTAGAATCCTCTTCTTGAGAATCTTCTTAAAATATTCTTCGTCTAAAAATAATTTTTCTTAAAAAAATTCTTCGTCTTAAAATAACTCGTCTTCTTAAAATAATAATTCTTCTTAGAATAATCCTTTTTCTTAAGATAATTCTTTATAATATTCTAAAAAAAATAAAAGTAAATCGAATCAGATAAATTTCGATCAAGAATAAAAAAGTTATTGAAATGAAAGGGAAGCATTTCGAACAATCTTTTCTTTTAATAATTTCAATTGAATTTTATATTAAAAATTATTTTTATATAATAAAAAAAAATATTAAGAAGGTTTAATAATTTTTTGCCTGTTAAGTAGAAAAATTATACTTTTCCGTTGAATGTTGATAGAATTTGAATTATTTGATATTTTAGTCTGAAAACTTCGGATTCGAAGGGGGTTCTAGTTATGAGGCAAGCAACTGATGCTTCTTCTTTATACTTTTCTATAATTCTTTCTAATTCTTTTCTCTCGCTTATTAATTCTTCTCTTTTTATAATTATCGACTTTTCTTTTATAACTTGTCGACTTACTGACTGAGTTCCTGCAGAGAGCACGGCTCGAAGGAAAAAGATAAAAACTTCTTAAAGTGTGGTTTACTTCTTAAAAATTACAGTTGGTACTCTGAATTACAAGGGGTAGAGGTTCGACCTCTTTCGACCATGGCTCAGGCCGGAATCTACAAATACTTAAGTTAAGGAGGCAAGGGGCCTCTGCCCCTCCTAATGAGGTGCTAATATGAAGAAGTCTAATAATGAAGTGTAATCTAGAAGTGCCTTAAATGAAGATGGTACATGCATAATATAGTCTAATGTTTGGGGGAGACAATCGAAGGTTAAGTTTCCCCCCTTTTTAAACACATGATTTCAACTAAAAAGAATAAAAAAGAAAAAAAGAAAAAAAAGAACAGTAGTATCGCTGATTCGACATTTATGGAGGCGATATTATTTCGTATTAGCACATAAGCACAATTCTGAGTACATGACTGAGTACGTATTAATTTTGGTTCATTACAATTACGATTACAATTATGGATTACAACTACCAATTAATTCATATTCACTTATTATTGTTTTAATTACAATTCCATTAAAGTATATTCTTACATTATAAATTAAATCATTACATTTAATTAGTTTCACTGAAGTACATTACAAGTTATTGTTCATTACAGTTTCATTAAAGTACATTACATCAATTACATTATATTAAAGGATTACATTTAATTACAATTTTAGCAAATTGTTAATTGACATATCTACTACTGAAATAATCTAAATAGGTGATACCATTGATAAATGAAGGGGAGTTAACCGTTGTTCTATAATTTAAAGGGGATTAACAACAATATTATATATTTATAGTTAACAATAATTACGCCAAATTATGTTAAATAATATTAGAACCTGGTTGGTTATCAGAGTTTGAAAGTCTAATTAGCCAGCGATGAGGAAAGCGGAGGAAAATACGATATTTATGATAACGTAATACATAAGTAATACGGAATTTGAATGACAGTTAGGTAGAAATAGTAAGTACAAGTAATGAGAACGGGGATAACTATGTGACGTAAGCCGATAACGAACTAGTGGCCAGGCAGAGAAACAATACAGTATATTATAATACATAACACATGATAATGTTATAAATTCGAATCAAAGCGAAAGGAGACCTTTTTTTATCTTAGAAGCGTTCAAATTATGTGATGAGTGGAATTTCTGATAATAACTTACTAAGCATTTATGAATATCTTGCGAGGGTTGAACGCACTTGAAAGTAAAAATGAAAAAAATAATACGAGAACGTTTTTTCGCGTTCCCGAACGAACTGCGAAAGTTTTTTTGCATTTCATGATTGACACGAGTAAGCTAAAATATGGACGTATGGGGGCGGGGATGAGATGCAAGACAATTCATAATTAATTATAATAACTTTTATAACAAATGGAAAATGGATGATGGATACGACTAAACCATAGAAAGGGTAGATCGTAGGGTTGTGACACGAACAAAAATAGGAAGCTACAAGTAAAATTATTATCCAAACTCGCGTTAAGCGATTTTGGTTCTTATGTAAAAATGGACATTCGAACATAAAACTATTGTTCATTGTTCAATTTTTACATATATATACATATATATACAATATATATATATATATATATATATACATATATATATATATATATATATATATATATATATATATATATATATATATAATATATATATATATATATATATATATATATATATATATATATATATATATATATACATATATAATGTTAACCCCTCCGTCTATGGCCCTTGGGTGGTTCGGATCGACGGAGGTTCTAGTTAGGAGGGAGCAACGGATATTTCTTCTATAACATTCTAATTCTTTTCAGTCGCCTCTTGTTAAACTCTTGGCTACAGACTCGCCAGACTGTTATGCCAATATCTTCTATGGTGCTTGGGTTGTCTCTTTCTCTCGCTTTATGGGTCGACGATTATTAATTCTTCTTTTGCTATAATACTGATACTTTCTCTTGGTACTAAACTTATCGATTTTTTCTTTTATAACTTATCGACTTAACTGACTAAGTTCTTCTGAAGATAGCACAACTCAAGTGTATATTTATGTTTATTGGGTACAGATTGTAGTGGTTGGTGATACGTCCAAAAGGAGAAAGGGGATTTATAGTTGAACAGTTGAAGTTATACGTCAGTGTGCATATGCATCTATAAATATTGGTAAGAAGCATCTGTAGATGAGTGAGTCGGTACAATAGAATGTAGAATATGAGAGTAATTTGTTCATCCCGTGAAGAACTAGATCATTAGGGGTCATTGGTGGATTAGGATTTTATATATATATATATATATATATATATATATATATATATATATATATATATATATATATATATATACTTTACGGAACAGATAAAATAACTTAATAAATGCATGAACGAGAATTTATATATAGTAAGCAATAATTATGATGTATTATAATGATGATGTTTGCATACGAGTTTTAATGCAAAAGTGACTGGAGGGACGGAACGTAAATGAATTCGAATATAGGTCAAAAGTAATAAAATTCAATTAGGATTATAGATTTTACATAATTAATCAGTTACACGTATAAGGTAATTAAAAAAAAACGAACTTAGAGGACCTTACAATTAATGAAAGTAAACCTAGCGGTATTAAAAATTAAATTTTGAAGATGGAATTAAATTCGACTAGTAACATTCCTAGCTATATATGAACTATATAACCATTAACATTAACCAGAAGTATGGGTAGGATAATTGAATTAAGAAAATTGAGAATACAAATTAAAAATAGAAATCAATTATGCATTTCAACGAGCTAAACATAATTTTTATAATATTTTAAAAAAATAAAAGTAAATCGAGCCATAGATGAATTTCGACCAAGAATAAAAAAGTTATTGAAATGGAAGGAAAGCATTTCGAACAATCTTTTCTTTTAATAATTTCAGGTAAATTTTACATTAAAAATTATTTTTATATAATAAATAAAATATAAAAAAGGTTTAGTAATTTTTGCATGTTAAGTAGAAAAATCATACTCTTTCGTTAAATGTTGATAGAATTTGAAATGTTTGATATTTTAGTCTGAAATTGACAATTACGTTGTTTTTTTTTTGTTTTTTTTTAAAGAAGAGAGATTGCTTGTCACACTACTTAGAACAAAAAATTAAAAGAGTTCAACAAACGGAGGGACGGCATGTTCCTCATATACATTACAATAATTACCAAAATCGTTACAACCTTTGTTAAAACGGTTTTGTTACAAATAATAAAATACATAACTATATATTTATATACGCAACAATGGCATGAAAAGAAAAGATAGATCGGTCAATTTCCTTCTTACAAACAAAAAAAAGTTAAACTAAAGACAAACCGGTCAATTTAGGTTGAATTTAATTCTCTTTTACAAAAAAAATAAGGTTGAATAAAATTCTTAAATTACATTTTCTTAAATTAAATTCTCTTAAATTACAAAGAAAAAGTTGAATTCAATTGACTGCATTGAAAACTGACTTGGGACTCGAAATAAAACTGACTTGGGACTCGAAATAAAACTGACTTGGGACTCGAAATAAAACTGACTTGGGACTCGAAATAAAACTGACTTGGGACTCGAAATAAAACTGACTTGGGACTCGTAATAAAACTGACGGACTCGAAATAAAACTGACTTGGGACTCGAAATAAAACTGACTTGGGACTCGAAATAAAACTGACTTGGGACTCGAAATAAAACTGACTTGGGTCTCGAAAATAAAACTGACTTGGGATAAAACTGTCTGACTTGAACTCTATCAAGTATTCTGAAACTAACTTGAACTCTATCGAGTATTCTGAAACTAACTTGAACTCTATCGAGTATTCTGAAACTAACTTGAAACTGTTTTCAAGTATCTCTATAACTCTATAAACTCTCTGTAAACTCTCTTTCTTAATTTTGCAAGTCAATTCAATTCAATAATTTGAAAAAAATTGTAAACAAAAATAAAAAATGTAAACAATATTTCACTCTAATGTACGCGAAGGTATGTACTATTATGTTTGGTACATAAAACAAAATTATTCTATGCTGAATATAATAGTAAAAATAACTGAAATTAACTCTCTGAAATTAATTCTCTCTGAAATTAATTCTCTCTGAAATTAATTCTCTCTGAAATTAATTCTCTTACTTTTAACTTCTCTTACTTTTAACTTCTCTTACTTTTAACTTCTCTTACTTTTAACTCCTCTTACTTTTAACTTCTCTTACTTTTAACTTCTGTGACTCTTAACTTCTCTTACATTTAACTTCTGTGACTTAATTTCTGTGAAAATTACTGTTTCACTAAAAAAAATGTATCACTGGTGTCTGAAATGTTCACTGTGTTTCTTGTAAATTCTGACTTGACACTAAATATTAATTGTTAATAATAATGACTTTTCAAATGTTTAGAAATTATTTTAAAAAAGAGTTTTGTACTTAACAAGATTTCTACGGCGAAATCCTTAGAGACGTGTCCAGAAGACGTGTCTTGCTGGCCACTTGTTCTTGGATGAAAACTAGGCGTGGAGAACTTGGAGTCGTGACGCACCGGTTCAAGGGTGGATGTGACGAACTAGAAGTCGTGACACGCCGGTCAACTGGGTGTTGGTTCTGGTTCCAGGGTCTGGAAGACTGGAAGAATCCTGGAGTCGTGAAGATCCTGGTTAAAGGGTCGCCAGACTGCTATGCCCTCCGTCTATCGCCCTTGGGTGGTTCGGACCGACGGGGGTTCTAGTTAGGAGGCACCAACGGATATTTCTTCTAACATTCTAATTCTTTTCGGTCGCCTCTTGTTAAACTCTTGGCTACAGACTCGCCAGACTGTTATGCCAATATCTTCTACGGTGCTTGGGTTGTCTCTTTCTCTCGCTTTATGGGTCGACGATTATTAATTCTTCTCTTGCTATAATACTCTGATACTTTCTCTTGGTACTAAACTTATCGATTTTTTCTTTTATAACTTATCGACTTATTAAGTTCTTCTGAAGATAGCCCAACTCAAGGGGAAAAATAAAAAGTTTCTCTTACTCTAATTTACTTCTTAAAAATTTACAGTTAGTGCTCTGAATTTACAAGGGTAGAGGTTCGACCTCTTTCGACCATGGCTCAGGCCGGAATCTAAAAAAATTAAGGAGGCAAGGGGCCTCTGCCCCCTCCTCGCAGCGAGGCTGCTAACAAGGGAGGCTCGTAATGAAGTGACTTAATGAAGCGTTATATAAACCTAAATGTTTGGGAGAAGACAGTTGAAGGTTAAGTTTCCCCCTTTTAAACACATGATCAGATGTTTGAAAGATTCCAAATAAAAATTTTAAAAAATAAAAATAAAAACTAATCGTATATTTTTGCCGAGTCTTCATTTGTGAAGACGATATCATTTCGTAATAGTACATAGGTACAATTTAAGTACAACTGAGCACATTTTCGTTTTGGTCTATTACAATTATGATTACAATTAACAATTAATTCATATTCACTTATTGTTTAATTACACTTCCATTTAAAGTACATTCTTACATTGCCGTATATATTAAATCATTACATTTAATTACAGTTTCAATGAAGTACATTACAAGTTATTATTAATTACAGTTTCATTAAAGTACATTACGTTATATTAAATTAAAGTATTACAGTTAATTACAATTAAACAGTTACTATAACTTTGTTTTGTTTTTTTACAGTGTTTCATATTAATAGACAATTAAGATGTTAGAAATATAATACAAAGTACATGGCACATACGGTAGGATTTATATACAACATAATATGTTATAATATGTTATAAATTTAAAATCAGAGGGACAGGAGGTTTCACGTTTTCAGATGTTTGATTTATGCTGATTTGCGAATTGCGTACACTTGCATAAGCGTTTATGAATATCTTGCGAGGGGTAAACGCACTTGAAAAAAAATAATAAAAAAAACAATACGAGAACGTATTTGAGCGTTTTCGAACGAATGCAAAAGTTTTGCGTTTCATTGATTGACACGAGTAAAAATGAATATTTAGTAAAATTTATATAGGATAATGATCAAGGGAAATTAATGACGGGAAAATGTGACGTATGGATGAATATGGTTGAATAATAATATTTATACTACATAACACCACAACATTATTACTAAAGAATTTACCATACATTGAATACGGAAGATGTCCAAATACTAAGCACATGATTCAGTGTACAAGGTATGGGAAACGTAAAGAGAATTAAGTTATTTTATAACGTCATAGTGTATAAGTCATTATTAGAAAAGATGAATTAGGGAAATACAGTAATGAATAAAGAAGTACAAATCGAAATTCTATCCAAAACTCGCTTAGGCGATTTTGGTTTCTTATGTAAAAATGAATATTGATTATTCACTGTTCATTTTTTACATTGTTCCCCCTCTAAAATGGCATTAATTAATACAATAATATAATACTATTAATACAATACAATTTAGAAAATAACATCTAACGAATTCAAATTAGATGATGACGAATTCTTTTTTACATTACAAGTTTTATACAGAACAAGTGAGTTATTATATAATATAAAAAAATTCAAAGATTAATACTTTAATTTAGACAAACAATTAAGTTCGACAAAGAATGATATTGTTAAATTTTAGCAAAATTTTATTTTTCTGTGGGGAAAATTACATTCATAATGAATAGATAAAAGGGAAAAATATAAATTTTAAAGTTCATGGATTTTTCAAGGTTACCATGATAATACAATTCATAAACTAATTTTTTATTGACTATTGTAGGTAAAAAATCGAATTACGTAATGGATGATGTATAGAACTGTGGTCTAGTGTGTATTTTTGTGTACTAGGTACAAAGTGTGTATCTTACAATTTCGAGGGACAGATTAGCCGATAGGATTGTTCAAGTAACTGAATAAATGCATGAGCAAGATATATTAGAAAGCAAAAATGATTAAGATTAAATTAAATAGTTAGCACTTACGCGCAATGAAATAGTTTATTGTGATATCCAATGATTTTAGCATAAGGTTTGTATATATAGTATATATAGTGTGCATACATGCATTTTTATTGACTGTTGTAGGTACAAATCGATTTACGTAGTGGATGATGTATAGACCTGTGGTCAAGTGTATATTTATGTTTATTGGGTACAGATTGTAGTGGTTGGTGATACGTCCAAACGGAGAAAGGAGATTTATAGTTGAACAGTTGAAGTTATACGTCAGTGTGCATATGCATCTATAAATATTGGTAAGAAGCATCTGTAGATGAGTGAGTCGGTACAATAGTATGTAGAATATGAGAGTAATTTGTTTATCCCGTTAAGAACTAGATCATTAGGGGTCATTGGTGGATTAGGATTATATATTTATTATATATATATATATATATATATATATATATATATACTTTACGGAACAGAAAATAACTTAATAAATGCATGAACGAGAATTTATATATAGTAAGCAATAATTATGATGTATTATAATGATGATGTTTGCATACGAGTTTTAATGCAAAAGTGACTGGAGGGACGGAACGTAAATGAATTCGAATATAGGTCAAAAGTAATAAAATTCAATTAGGATTATAGATTTTACATAATTAATCAGTTATACGTATAAGGTAATTAAAAAAAAACGAACTTAGACGACCTTACAATTAATGAAAGTAAATCTAGCGGTATTAAAAATTAAATTTTGAAGATGGAATTAAATTCGACTAGTAACATTCCTAGCTATATATGAACTATATAACCATTAACATTAACCAGAAGTATCGGTACGATAATTGAATTAAGAAAATTGAGAATACAAATTAAAAATAGAAATCAATTATGCATTTCAACGAGCTAAACATAATTTTTATAATATTTAAAAAAAATAAAAGTAAATCGAGCCATAGATGAATTTCGACCAAGAATAAAAAAGTTATTGAAATGGAAGGAAAGCATTTCGAACAATGTTTTCTTTTAATAATTTCAGGTAAATTTTACATTAAAAATTATTTTTATATAATAAAAAAAAATATAAAAAAGGTTTAATAATTTTTGCATGTTATGTAGAAAAATCATACTCTTTCGTTAAATGTTGATAGAATTTGAAATGTTTGATATTTTAGTCTGAAATTGACAATTACGTTGTTTTTTTTTGTTTTTTGTTAAAGAAGAGAGATTGCTTGTCACACTACTTAGAACAAAAAATTAAAAGAGTTCAACAAACGGAGGGACGGCATGTTCCTCATATACATTACAATAATTACCAAAATCGTTACAACCTTTGTAAAAACGGTTTTGTTACAAATAATAAAATACATAACTATATATTTATATACGCAACAATGGCATGAAAAGAAAAGATAGATCGGTCAATTTCCTTCTTACAAACAAAAAAAAGTTAAACTAAAGACAAACCGGTCAATTTAGGTTGAATTTATTTCTCTTTTACAAAAAAAATAAGGTTGAATAAAATTCTTAAATTACATTTTCTTAAATTAAATTCTCTTAAATTACAAAGAAAAAGTTGAATTCAATTGACTGCATTGAAAACTGACTTGGGACTCGAAATAAAACTGACTTGGGACTCGAAATAAAACTGACTTGGGACTCGAAATAAAACTGACTTGGGACTCGAAATAAAACTGACTTGGGACTCGAAATAAAACTGACTTGGGACTCGAAATAAAACTGACTTGGGACTCGTAATAAAACTGACTTGGGACTCGAAATAAAACTGACTTGGGACTCGAAATAAAACTGACTTGGGACTCGAAATAAAACTGACTTGGGACTCGAAATAAAACTGACTTGGGACTCGAAATAAAACTGACTTGGGTCTCGAAAATAAAACTGACTTGGGATAAAACTGTCTGACTTGAACTCTATCAAGTATTCTGAAACTAACTTGAACTCTATCGAGTATTCTGAAACTAACTTGAAACCTATCGAGTATTCTGAAACTAACTTGAAACTGTTTTCAAGTATCTCTATAACTCTATAAACTCTCTGTAAACTCTCTTTCTTAATTTTGCAAGTCAATTCAATTCAATAATTTGAACAAAATTGTAAACAAAAATAAAAAATGTAAACAATATTTCACTCTAATGTACGCGAAGGTATGTACTATTATGTTTGGTACATAAAACAAAATTATTCTATGCTGAATATAATAGTAAAAATAACTGAAATTAACTCTCTGAAATTAATTCTCTCTGAAATTAATTCTCTCTGAAATTAATTCTCTCTGAAATTAATTCTCTCTGAAATTAATTCTCTTACTTTTAACTTCTCTTACTTTTAACTTCTCTTACTTTTAACTCCTCTTACTTTTAACTTCTCTTACTTTTAACTTCTGTGACTCTTAACTTCTCTTACATTTAACTTCTGTGACTTTTAATTTCTGTGAAAATTACTGTTTCACTAAAAAAAATGTATCACTGGTGTCTGAAATGTTCACTGTGTTTCTTGTAAATTCTGACTTGACACGAAATATTAATTGTTAATAATAATGACTTTTCAAATGTTTAGAAATTATTTTAAAAAAGAGTTTTGTACTTAACAAGATTTCTACGGCGAAATCCTTAGAGACGTGTCCAGAAGACGTGTCTTGCTGGCCACTTGTTCTTGGATGAAAACTAGGCGTGGAGAACTTGGAGTCGTGACGCACCGGTTCAAGGGTGGATGTGACGAACTAGAAGTCGTGACACGCCGGTCAACTGGGTGTTGGTTCTGGTTCCAGGGTCTGGAAGACTGGAAGAATCCTGGAGTCGTGAAGATCCTGTTTAAAGGGTCGCCAGACTGCTATGCCCTCCGTCTATGGCCCTTGGGTGGTTCGGACCGACGGGGGTTCTAGTTAGGAGGCACCAACGGATATTTCTTCTATAACATTCTAATTCTTTTCGGTCGCCTCTTGTTAAACTCTTGGCTACAGACTCGCCAGACTGTTATGCCAATATCTTCTACGGTGCTTGGGTTGTCTCTTTCTCTCGCTTTATGGGTCGACGATTATTAATTCTTCTCTTGCTATAATACTCTGATACTTTCTCTTGGTACTAAACTTATCGATTTTTTCTTTTATAACTTATCGACTTAACTGACTAAGTTCTTCTGAAGATAGCCCAACTCAAGGGGAAAAATAAAAAGTTTCTCTTACTCTAATTTACTTCTTAAAAATTTACAGTTAGTGCTCTGAATTTACAAGGGTAGAGGTTCGACCTCTTTCGACCATGGCTCAGGCCGGAATCTAAAAAAATTAAGGAGGCAAGGGGCCTCTGCCCCCTCCTCGCAGCGAGGCTGCTAACAAGGGAGGCTCGTAATGAAGTGCCGTAATGAAGTGACTTAATGAAGCGTTATATAAACCTAAATGTTTGGGAGAAGACAGTTGAAGGTTAAGTTTCCCCCTTTTAAACACATGATCAGATGTTTGAAAGATTCCAAATAAAAATTTTAAAAATAAAAATAAAAACTAATCGTATATTTTTGCCGAGTCTTCATTTGTGAAGACGATATCATTTCGTAATAGAACATAGGTACAATTTAAGTACACAACTGAGCACATTTTCGTTTTGGTCTATTACAATTATGATTACAATTAACAATTAATTCATATTCACTTATTGTTTAATTACACTTCCATTTAAAGTACATTCTTACATTACCGTATATATTAAATCATTACATTTAATTACAGTTTCAATGAAGTACATTACAAGTTATTATTAATTACAGTTTCATTAAAGTACACTACGTTATATTAAATTAAAGTATTACAGTTAATTACAATTAAACAGTTACTATAACTTTGTTTTGTTTTTTTACAGTGTTTCATATTAATAGACAATTAAGATGTTAGAAATATAATACAAAGAACATGGCACATACGGTATGGATTTATATACAACATAATATGTTATAATGTTATAAATTTGAAATCAGAGGGACAGGAGGTTTCACGTTTTCAGATGTTTGATTTATGCTGATTTGCGAATTGCGTACACTTGCATAAGCGTTTATGAATATCTTGCGAGGGGTGAACGCACTTGAAAAAAAAATAATAAAAAAAACAATACGAGAACGTATTTCAGCGTTTTCGAACGAATGCAAAAGTTTTGCGTTTCATAGATTGACACGAGTAAAAATGAATATTTAATAAAATTCATATAGGATAATGATCAAGGGAAATTAATGACGGGAAAATGTGACGTATGGATGAATATGGTTGAATAAAAATATTTATACTACATAACACCACAACATTATTACTAAAGAATTTACCTTACATTGAATACGGAAGATGTCCAAATACTAAGCACATGATTCAGTGTACAAGGTATGGGAAACGTAGAGAGAATTAAGTTATTTTATAACGTCATAGTGTATAAGTCATTATTAGAAAAGATGAATTAGAGAAATACAGTAATGAATAAAGTACAAATCGAAATTCTATCCAAAACTCGCTTAGGCGATTTTGGTTTCTTATGTAAAAATGAATATTGATTATTCATTGTTCATTTTTTACATTGTTCCACCTCTAAAATGGCATTAATTAATACAATAATATAATACAATTAATACAATACAATTTAGAAAATAACATCTAACGAATTCAAATTAGATGATGACGAATTCTTTTTTACATTACAAGTTTTATACAGAACAAGTGAGTTATTATATAATATAAAAAAATTCAAAGATTAATACTTTAATTTAGACAAACAATTAAGTTAGACAAAGAAAGATATTGTTAAATTTTTAGCCAAATTTTATTTTTCTGTGGGGAAAATTACATTCATAATGAATAGGTAAAAGGGAAAAATATAAATTTTAAAGTTCATGGATTTTTCAAGGTTACCATGAT
>JAJOZX010005485.1:37500-62500 GCA_023014485.1 Bathynomus jamesi | reverse complement strand
CTGCCCTATGTGGGAGAATTTCGATTTGTGATTGAGTGAGGTCCGTAGCATAATGGTAGAGCGTCCGACCGGCAATTGGAAGGCCCTGGGTTCGATTCCGGGCGGTTCGCCTCATTTTTCATTATTCGTTATCTCTCTCCTCGTGTGCAGAAACGTTCCTTAACACTTATGTCGTTTCTATTCATTTATATACTGCGCGGTCATTGCAGTTATATGCGTATATATATATATGTACGTATATATATGTGTATGTATATATATATAATGTATATATATATGTATATATATATATGTACACACACATATATATATATATAAATATGTACACACATATATATATATATATATAATTTATATATATATATATATATGTTATAATGTTATAATGTTATAATGTTTCAGACCAACAAAGACCCCAGGATCCACTCATGGCTGGTCTACCTAACTGTGTTCGTGTATTGTGTATGTCCTCCGTGGTGGCGGAGGGGACCTACAATTTACGTGGTTCCGAACCACAAGAACATAAGAAATTTATGGAAAAACTGCCGTAAATGGCAACGACCAATTTTTACGAAACTAAATAATTATCAATTTAAAAACTAATTAATTATCGATTTAAAACTAAAGATAGAATCTCTGATCCAGAGGATCAAGTCATAATAGACTACTATCCACAAATATGTTACACTCTATATCTATTTATAAAGGACATGCAAATATATCGCATCCAAAGAATCCAGTCAATTTCATTACCTTATCCATCAAGTCACGGTCCATATCGATAGCGGACCAAGTCAAAATTTACAATCACATACATTACAATATATACACTTACGAGAAAAAGAGTAGGTGTGGCTGTAAAGACTGTACAGTAATGTAGAAATGTGCGTGCACCCATTTTGGGTCTCCCATTTAAAGGTGTTTGTGGGGCAAGTGAAGATCATGAGTCCTTCAACACCTCACAGTACTATGGGGGGCACCGCTCGGCAGAGGAATCCCTTTAAATGGGGTGTGTAAGGACAGAGAGCATCCCCCAACCCAAGACGCTGCCTCCCTATATCCCACAACACTTGTGTTGAGCTGTGGGATCTATCCCCAGAAAGCCTTAATTTTACTACCTTAAACTATACCCTTTCTATCAACATATGCGTCTAATCGATTTTTAAACATGTTTATAGGCGTGCTACTAATTACTTCTACCGGCAAACTATTCCAGCTATTTACTATTCTATGCGTAAAAAAGTTTTTCGCAACTTCTGTCTCGAACCTTCTACTTGTCAACTTACACCCGTTATTTCTAGTCCTATTATATTGAGATATTTCGAAAAAGCTATCTCTATCTACGTTATCAAACCCATTCATAATTTTGAAAACCTCAATTAGATCACCCATTAACCTCCTAGTCTCGAGTGCAGTGAATTTTAACTCTTTAAGCCTATCCTCGTACGACTTTGACCTAAGCGACGGAATCATCTTAGTTGCTCGTCTTTGAACTCTTTCGATTTTGTCTATATCTTTGCGCATATACGGATTCCAAAATTGGACCGCGTACTCCAAATGGGGTCTAACTAATGATTTATAAAGTGGAACTATAATATCGCGCGATTTGTACACAAATTTTCGAGCTATAAAACCTAACACTTTGTTCGCCTTATTGACCGCTGCTGTACTTTGTTTCGCTACTTTTAAATCACCAGTGACTATAACTCCTAAATCTTTTTCCTGCTCTACGCTTGTTAAATCTTTCCCTGACATACTATACGCAAATTTACCGTTACGCGAACCTATATGCAAAATTTTGCACTTATCAACGTTAAATCTCATTTGCCATGTGACTAACCAATCAACGATTTTATTCAGATCTTCCTGAATTTTACCTCTATCTTCGTCATTAATCGCCCTACCACCCAGCTTCGTGTCATCCGCAAACTTTGAAACTGTACTGACTAGGCCGACATCTAAATCGTTAATATATATAAGAAAAAGCAAGGGGCCCAATACAGAACCCTGAGGAACGCCACTCGCTACATTAGCCCAGCACGACTCCGCTCCATCAACGACCACCCTCTGTTTCCTGCCTCGCAACCACTCTTCAAGCCAATTTATTACTACACCCTGATTCCATGAGCCTTAGTTTTTTCAATGAGTCTTTTGTGCGGCACGGTGTCAAACGCTTTTTGAAAATCTAAATACACTACATCAACCACCCGATGTCTATCGTAAACGTCAACCATATATATATGTATATATATATATATATATATATATATGAATAGAAACGATTTGCGAGGGTGCCCTCTCAGGGCATTGGTTTCTGCCGTATGTGGGAGAATTTCGATTTGTGATTGAGTGAGGTCCGTAGCATAATGGTAGAGCATCCAACCGGCAATTGGAAGGCCCTGGGTTCGTTTCCCGGGCGGTTCGCCTCATTTTTCATTATCGTTATCTCTCCTCCTCGTGTGCAGAAACGTTCCTTAACACTTATGTCGTTTCTATTCATTTATATACTGCGCGGTCATTGCAGTTATATGCATATATATATATATATATATGTATATATATGTATATATATATATATATATGTATATATATATATATATATATATATATATATATATATATAAAATATATATATATATGTTATAATGTTATAATGTTTCAGACCAACAAAGACCCTAGGATCCACTCATGGCTGGTCTACCTAACTGTGTTCGTAATCGTGTATTGTGTATGTCCTCCGTGGTGGCGGAGGGGACCTACAATTTACGTGGGTTCCTAACCACAAGAACATAAGAAACTTATTTAAAAACTGCCGGTAAATTGGCAACGACCAATTTTTACGAAACTAAATAATTATCAATTTAAAAATAATTAATTATCGGTTTAAAACTAAGATAGAATCTCTCGGTCCAGAGGAGCAAGTCATAATAGACTACTATCCACAAATATGTTACATTCTATATCTATTTATAACGGACATGCAAATATATCAGATCCAAAGAATCCAGTCAATTTCATTACGGTATCCATCAAGTCACGGTCCATATCGATTTGGGACTAAGTCAAAATTTACAACCATATACATTATCAATTTAAAAATAATTAATTATCAATTTAAAACTAAAGATAGAATCTCTCGATCCAGAGGATCAAGTCATAATAGACTACTCTCCACAAATATGTTACACTCTATATCTATTACATAACGGACATGCAAATATATCAGATCCAAAGAATCCAGTCAATTTCATTACGGTATTCATCAAGTCACGGTTCATATCGATTGCGGACCAAGTCAAATTTACAACCATATACATTACAATATATACACTTACGAGGAAAAGTGTAGGTGTGGCTGTAAAGACTGTACAGTAATGTAGAAATGTGTGTGCACCCATTATGGGTCTCCCATTTAAAGGTGTTTGTGGGGCAAGTGAAGATCATGAATTTTTCAATACCTCACAGTACTATGGGGGGCACCGCTCGGCAGAGGAATCTCTTTAAATGGGGTGTGTAAGGACAGAGAGTATCCCCTAACCCAAGACGCTGCCTCCCTATATCCCACAACACTTGTGTTGAGCTGTGGGATCTATCCCCACAAAGCCTTAATTTTACTACCTTAAACTATACCCTTTCTATCAACATGCGCGTCCAATCGATTCTTAAACATGTTTATAGACGTGCTACTAATTACTTCTACCGGCAAACTATTCCAGCTATTTACTATTCTATGCGTAAAAAAGTTTTTCGCAACTTCTGTCTCGAACCTTCTACTTGTCAACTTACACCCGTTATTTCTAGTCCTATTATATTGAGATATTTCGAAAAAGCTATCTCTATCTACGTTATCAAACCCATTCATAATTTTGAAAACCTCAATTAGATCACCCCTTAACCTCCTAGTCTCGAGTGTAGTCAATTTTAACTCTTTAAGCCTATCCTCGTACGACTTTGACCTAAGAGACGGAATCATCTTAGTTGCTCGTCTTTGAACTCTTTCGATTTTGTCTATATCTTTGCGCATATGCAGATTCCAAAATTGGACCGCGTACTCCAAATGGGGTCTAACTAATGATTTAAAGAGGAACTATAATATCGCGCGATTTGTACTCAAATTTCGAGCTATAAAACCTAACACTTTGTTCGCCTTATTGACCGCCGCTGTACTTTGTTTCGCTACTTTTAAATCACCAGTGACTATAACTCCTAAATCTTTTTCCTGCTCTACGCTTGTTAAATCTTTCCCTGACATACTATACGCAAATTTACCGTTACGCGAACCTATATGCAAAATTTTGCACTTATCAACGTTAAATCTCATTTGCCATGTGACTAACCAATCAACGATTTTATTCAGATCTTCCTGAATTTTACCTCTATCTTCGTCATTAATCGCCCTACCACCCAGCTTCGTGTCATCCGCAAACTTTGAAACTGTACTGACTAGGCCGACATCTAAATCGTTAATATATATAAGAAAAAGCAAGGGGCCCAATACAGAACCCTGAGGAACGCCACTCGCTACATTAGCCCAGCACGACTCCGCTCCATCAACGACCACCCTCTGTTTCCTGCCTCGCAACCACTCTTCAAGCCAATTTATTACTACACCCCTGATTCCATGAGCCTTAGTTTTTTCAATGAGTCTTTTGTGCGGCACGGTGTCAAACGCTTTTTGAAAATCTAAATACACTACATCAACCACCCGATGTCTATCGTAAACGTCAACCATAATATATGTATATATATATATATATATATATATGAATAGAAACGATTTGCGAGGGTGCCCTCTCAGGGCATTGGTTTCTGCCGTATGTGGGAGAATTTCGATTTGTGATTGAGTGAGGTCCGTAGCATAATGGTAGAGCATCCAACCGGCAATTGGAAGGCCCTGGGTTCGTTTCCCGGGCGGTTCGCCTCATTTTTCATTATTCGTTATCTCTCCTCCTCGTGTGCAGAAACGTTCCTTAACACTTATGTCGTTTCTATTCATTTATATACTGCGCGGTCATTGCAGTTATATGCATATATATATAATATATGTATATATATATATATATATATATATGTATGTATATATATATATATATATATATATAAAATATATATATATATGTTATAATGTTATAATGTTTCAGACCAACAAAGACCCTAGGATCCACTCATGGCTGGTCTACCTAACTGTGTTCGTAATCGTGTATTGTGTATGTCCTCCGTGGTGGCGGAGGGGACCTACAATTTTACGTGGGTTCCTAACCACAAGAACATAAGAAACTTATTTAAAAACTGCCGGTAAATTGGCAACGACCAATTTTTACGAAACTAAATAATTATCAATTTAAAAATAATTAATTATCGGTTTAAAACTAAAGATAGAATCTCTCGGTCCAGAGGAGCAAGTCATAATAGACTACTATCCACAAATATGTTACATTCTATATCTATTTATAACGGACATGCAAATATATCAGATCCAAAGAATCCAGTCAATTTCATTACGGTATCCATCAAGTCACGGTCCATATCGATTTGGGACTAAGTCAAAATTTACAACCATATACATTATCAATTTAAAAATAATTAATTATCAATTTAAAACTAAAGATAGAATCTCTCGATCCAGAGGATCAAGTCATAATAGACTACTCTCCACAAATATGTTACACTCTATATCTATTACATAACGGACATGCAAATATATCAGATCCAAAGAATCCAGTCAATTTCATTACGGTATTCATCAAGTCACGGTTCATATCGATTGCGGACCAAGTCAAATTTACAACCATATACATTACAATATATACACTTACGAGGAAAAGTGTAGGTGTGGCTGTAAAGACTGTACAGTAATGTAGAAATGTGTGTGCACCCATTATGGGTCTCCCATTTAAAGGTGTTTGTGGGGCAAGTGAAGATCATGAATTTTCAATACCTCACAGTACTATGGGGGCACCGCTCGGCAGAGGAATCTCTTTAAATGGGGTGTGTAAGGACAGAGAGTATCCCCTAACCCAAGACGCTGCCTCCCTATATCCCACAACACTTGTGTTGAGCTGTGGGATCTATCCCCACAAAGCCTTAATTTTACTACCTTAAACTATACCCTTTCTATCAACATGCGCGTCCAATCGATTCTTAAACATGTTTATAGACGTGCTACTAATTACTTCTACCGGCAAACTATTCCAGCTATTTACTATTCTATGCGTAAAAAAGTTTTTCGCAACTTCTGTCTCGAACCTTCTACTTGTCAACTTACACCGTTATTTCTAGTCCTATTATATTGAGATATTTCGAAAAAGCTATCTCTATCTACGTTATCAAACCCATTCATAATTTTGAAAACCTCAATTAGATCACCCCTTAACCTCCTAGTCTCGAGTGTAGTCAATTTTAACTCTTTAAGCCTATCCTCGTACGACTTTGACCTAAGAGACGGAATCATCTTAGTTGCTCGTCTTTGAACTCTTTCGATTTTGTCTATATCTTTGCGCATATGCGGATTCCAAAATTGGACCGCGTACTCCAAATGGGGTCTAACTAATGATTTATAAAGAGGAACTATAATATCGCGCGATTTGTACTCAAAATTTCGAGCTATAAAACCTAACACTTTGTTCGCCTTATTGACCGCCGCTGTACTTTGTTTCGCTACTTTTAAATCACCAGTGACTATAACTCCTAAATCTTTTTCCTGCTCTACGCTTCTTAAATCTTTCCCTGACATACTATACGCAAAATTACCGTTACGCGAACCTATATGCATAATTTTGCACTTATCCACGTTAAATCTCATTTGCCATGTGATTGACCAATCAACGATTTTATTCAGATCTTCCTGAATTTTACCTCTATCTTCGTCATTAATCGCCCTACCACCCAGCTTCGTGTCATCCGCAAACTTTGAAACTGTACTGACTAGGCCGATATCTAAATCGTTAATATATATAAGAAAAAGCAAGTGGCCCAATACAGAACCCTGAGGAACGCCACTCGCTACATTAGCCCAACACGACTCCGCTCCATCAACGACCACCCTCTGTTTCCTGCCTCGCAACCATTCTTCTAGCCAATTTATTACTACACCCCTGATTCCATGAGCCTTAGTTTTTTCAATCAGTCTTTTGTGCGGCACGGTGTCAAACGCTTTTTGAAAATCTAAATACACTACATCAACCGCCCGATGTCTATCGTAAAGGTTAACCACGCTCTGGAAAAATTCTAAAAGATTAGTTAAGCAAGATTTGTTTCGCCTAAAACCGTGCTGCGTATTTCTAACCAGATTATGCACTTCTAAGTGTTCGACTATACGATCCCTAATTATTGATTCCAGTAGCTTACCTACAACAGACGTTAAACTGATTGGCCTATAATTTCCCGCCGCACCTTTATCGCCTTTCTTAAAGATAGGTGTTACGTTTGCTAACTTGAAATTATCTGGTACGCACCCCTCACAAATAGACGCATTAAAAATTTTTTTAGCGGCACAACAATGCTATCTTTTAATATATATATATATATATATATATATATGTGTATATATATATATATATATATATATGTATATGTATATGTATATATATGTATACGTATATGTATATATATATATATATATGTATATGTATATGTATAATATATATGTATATATATATATGTATATGTATATATATATATATATATATGTATATGTATATGTATATGTATATATATATTATGTACATATATATGTATATGTGTATATATATATGTATATGTATATGTATATATATATATATATGTATATGTAAAAAATGAACAATAAATAATCAATATTCATTTATACATAAGAAACAAAAATCGCCTAAGCGAGTTTTGGATAGAATTTCGATTAGTACTTCTTTATTCATTACTGTATTTCCCTAATTCATCTTTTCTAATAATAACTTATACACTATGACGTTATAAAATAACTTAATTCTCTCTACGTTTCCCATATCTTGTACACTGAATCATGTGCTTAGTATTTGGACATCTTCCGTATTCAATGTATGGTAAATTCTTTAGTAATAATGTGTGGTGTTATGTAGTATAAATATTATTATTCAACCATATTCATCCATACTTCACATTTTCCCGTCATTAATTTCCCTTGAACATTATCCTACATAAATTTTATTAAATATTCATTTTTACTCGTGTCAATCTATGAAACGCAAAACTTTTTATTTTTATTTTTTAAAATTTTTATTTGGAATCTTTCAAACATCTGATCATGTGTTTAAAAGGGGGAAACTTAACCTTCAACTGTCTTCCCCCAAACATTTAGGTTTATATAACGCTTCATTAAGTGACTTCATTACGGCACTTCATTACGAGCCTCCCTTGTTAGCAGCTTCGCTGCGAGGAGGGGGCAGAGGCCCCTTGCCTCCTTAATTTTTTTAGATTCCGGCCTGAGCCATGGTCGAAAGAAGTCGAACCTCTACCCTTGTAAATTCAGAGCACTAACTGTAAATTTTTAAGAAGTAAATTAGAGTAAGAGAAACTTTTTATTTTTCCCCTTGAGTTGGGCTATCTTCAGAAGAACTTAGTCAGTTAAGTCGATAAGTTATAAAAGAAAAAATCGATAAGTTTATTACCAAGAGAAAGTATCAGAGTATTATAGCAAGAGAAGAATTAATAATCGTCGACCCATAAAGCGAGAGAAAGAGACAACCCAAGCACCATAGAAGATATTGGCATAACAGTCTGGCGAGTCTGTAGCCAAGAGTTTAACAAGAGACGACCGAAAAGAATTAGAATGTTATAGAAGAAATATCCGTTGCTGCCTCCTAACTAGAACCCCCGTCGATCCGAACCACCCAAGGGCCATAGACGGAGGGCATAACAGTCTGGCGACCCTTTAACCAGGATCTTCACGACTCCAGGATTCTTCCAGTCTTCCAGACCCTGGAACCAGAACCAACACCCAGTTGACCGGCGTGTCACGACTTCTAGTTCGTCACATCCACCCTTGAACCGGTGCGTCACGACTCCAAGTTCTCCACGCCTAGTTTTCATCCAAGAACAAGTGGCCAGCAAGACACGTCTTCAGGACACGTCTCTAAGGATTTCGCCGTAGGAATCTTGTTAAGTACAAAACTCTTTTTTAAAATAATTTCTAAACATTTGAAAAGTCATTATTATTAACAATTAATATTTAGTATCAAGTCAGAATTTACAAGAAACACAGTGAACATTTCAGACACCAGTGATACATTTTTTTAGTGAAACAGTAATTTTCACAGAAGTTAAAAGTCACAGAAGTTAAATGTAAGAGAAGTTAAAAGTCACAGAAGTTAAAAGTAAGCGAAGTTAAAAGTAAGAGACGTTAAAAGTAAGAGAAGTTAAAAGTAAGAGAATTAATTTCAGAGAGAATTAATTTCAGAGAGAATTAATTTCAGAGGGAATTAATTTCAGAGAGTTAATTTCAGTTATTTTTACTATTATATTCAGTATAGAATAATTTTATTTTATGTACCAAACATAATAGTACAGTACCTTCGCGTACATTAGAGTGAAATATTGTTTACATTTTTTATTTTTGTTTACAATTTTTTTCAAATTGTTGAATTGAATTGACTTGCAAAATTAAGAAAGAGAGTTTACAGAGAGTTTATAGAGTTATAGAGATACTTGAAAACAGTTTCAAGTTAGTTTCCGAATACTAGATAGAGTTCAAGTTAGTTTCCGAATACTTGATAGAGTTCAAGTTAGTTTCAGAATACTTGATAGAGTTCAAGTTAGTTTCAGAATACTTGATAGAGTTCAAGTTAGTTTCAGAATACTTGATAGAGTTCAAGTTAGTTTCAGAATACTTGATAGAGTTCAAGTTAGTTTCAGAATACTTGATGGAGTTCAAGTTAGTTTCAGAATACTTGATAGAGTTCAAGTTAGTTTCAGAATACTTGATAGAGTACAAGTTAGTTTCAGAATACTTGATAGAGTTCAAGTTAGTTTCAGAATACTTGATAGAGTTCAAGTTAGTTTCAGAATACTTGATAGAGTTCAAGTTAGTTTCAGAATACTTGATAGAGTTCAAGTTAGTTTCAGAATACTTGATGGAGTTCAAGTTAGTTTCAGAATACTTGATAGAGTTCAAGTTAGTTTCAGAATACTTGATAGAGTTCAAGTCAGACAGTTTTATCCCAAGTCAGTTTTATTTTCGAGTCCCAAGTCTGTTTTATTTCGAGTCCCAATTCAGTTTTATTTCGAGTCCCAAGTCAGTTTTATTTCGAGTCCCAAGTCAGTTTTATTACGAGTCCCAAGTCAGTTTTATTTCGAGTCCCAAGTCAGTTTTATTTCGAGTCCCAAGTCAGTTTTATTTCGAGTCCCAAGTCAGTTTTCAATGCAGTCAATTGAATTCAACTTTTTTTTTGTAATTTAAGATAATTTAATTTAAGGAAATGTAATTTAAGAATTTAATTCAACCTTTTTTTTTGTTGTAAAAGAGAATTAAATTCAACCTAAATTGACCGGTTTGTGTCTTTAGTTTAACTTTTTTTGTTTGTAAGAAGGAAATTGACCGATCTGTCTTTTCTTTTCATGCCATTGTTGCGTATATAAATATATAGTTATGTATTTTATTATTTGTAACAAAACCGTTTTTACAAAGGTTGTAACGATTTTGGCAATTATTGTAATGTATATGAGGAACATGCCGTCCCTCCGTTTGTTGAACTCTTTTAATTTTTTGTTCTAAGTAGTGTGATAAGCAATCAATCTCTCTTCTTTTAAAAAAAAAAAAAAAAAAAAAAAAATGTAATTGTCAATTTCAGACTAAAATATCACACATTTCAAATTCTATCAACATTTAACGAAAGAGTTTGATTTTTCTACTTAACATGCAAAAATTATTAAACCTCTTTTATATTTTTTTTTATTATATAAAAATAATTTTTAACGTAAAATTTACCTGAAATTATTAAAAGAAAAGATTGTTCGAAATGCTTTCCTTCCATTTCAATAACTTTTTTATTCTTGGTCGAAATTCATCTATGGCTCGATTTACTTTTATTTTTTTTAAATATTATAAAAATTGTTTAGCTCGTTGAAATGCATAATTGATTTCTATTTTTAATTTGTATTCTCAATTTTCTTAATTCAATTATCGTACCGATACTTCTGGTTAATGTTAATGGTTATATAGTTCATATATAGCTAGGAATGTTACTAGTCGAATTTAATTCCATCTTCAACATTTAATTTTTAATACCGCTAGATTTACTTTCATTAATTGTAAGGTCCTCTAAGTTCGTTTTTTTTTAATTACCTTATACGTGTAACTGATTAATTATGTAAAATCTATAATCCTAATTGAATTTTATTACTTTTGACATATATTCGAATTCATTTACGTTCCGTCCCTCCAGTCACTTTTGCATTAAAACTCGCATGCAAACATCATCATTATAATACATCATAATTATTGCTTACTATATATAAATTCTCGTTCATGCATTTATTAAGTTATTTTATCTGTTCCTTAAAGTATATATATATATATATATATATATATATATATATATATATATATATAATCCTAATCCACCAATGACCCCTAATGATCTAGTTCTTCACGGGATGAACAAATTACTCTCATATTCTACATACTATTGTACCGACTCACTCATCTACAGATGCTTCTTACCAATATTTATAGATGCATATGCACACTGACGTATAACTTCAACTGTTCAACTATAAATCCCCTTTCTCCTGTACCCAATAAACATAAATATACACTTGACCACAGGTCTATACATCATCCACTACGTAATTCGATTTGTACCTACAACAGTCAATAAAAATGCATGTATGCCCACTATATATACTATATATACAAACCTTATGCTAAAATCATTGGATATCACAATAAACTATTTCATTGCGCGTAAGTGCTAAGTATGTAATTTAATCTTAATCATTTTTGCCTTCTAATATATCTTGCTCATGCATTTATTCAGTTACTTGAACAATCCTATCGGCTAATCTGTCCCTCGAAATTGTATGATACACACTTTGTACCTAGTACACAAAAATACACACTAGACCACAGGTCTATACATGTTAACCCCTCCGTCTATGGCCCTGAGTCGGTTCGGATCGACGGGGGTTCTAGTTAGGAGACAAGCAACGGATATTTCTTCTATAACATTCTAATTCTTTTCGGTCGCCACTCTGTTAAACTCTTGGCTACAGACTCGCCAGACTGTTATGCCAATATCTTCTATGGTGCTTGGGTTGTCTCTTAATTTGGGCAAAGGGTCGTCAATTTTTAATTCTTCTATGTCTATAATACTCTCATACTTTCTCTGATACTAACATTATCGACTTTTCTTTTATAACTTGTCGACTTAACTGACTAAGTTCCTGAAGAGAGCAAGGCTCGAAGGAAAATATAAAAACTTTCTCTTGCTGTAATTTACTTCTTAAAAATTTACAGTTAGTGCTCTGAATTTACAAGGGTAGAGGTTCGACCTCTTTCGACCATGGCTCAGGCCGGAATCTAAAAAAAGTTAAGGAGGCAAGGGGCCTCTGCCCCCTCCTCGCAGCAAGGCTGCTAACAAGGGAGGCTCGTAATGAAGTGCCGTAATGAAGTACTAATCTGAATTGACTTAACTGAAGAAGTGCCTTAATTTTTACAAATACATGTATAATATAAACTTAAATGTTTGGTGGGGAAGACAGTCGAAGGTTAAGTTTCCCCATTTTAAACACATGATCAGATGTTTGAAAGATTGCAAATAAAATTTTTTAAAAAAATAAAAATAAAAACTAATTTGTATTTTTCGCCGAGTCTACATTTATGAAGGCGATATCATTTCGTAATAGTACACATAAGTACAAATTAAGTACACGACTGAGTACGTATTAATTTTGGTTCATTACAATTACGATTACAATTATGGATTACTTCACATACGCTTATGATTGTCCATTACAGTTCTATTAAGTACATTCTTACATTATAAATTAAATCATTACATTTAATTACAGTTTCATTGAAGTACATTACAAGTTATTATTAATTAGTTTCATTAAAGTACATTACGTTATATTAAATTAAAGTATTACAGTTAATTACAATTAAACAGTTACTATAATTTTGTTTTGTTTTTACAGTGTTTCATATTAATAGACAATTAAGATGTTAGAAATATAATACAAAGTACATGGCACACATGATATAGATTTATATACATAATATGTTATAATATCTTTAACATGTTATAAATTTGAAATCAGAGCGAACGGAGATATTTTATCTTTGAGGCGTTCGAATCTGTCGTCGTGAGCGGAATTCGATCTTAGTAAGCATTTATGAATATCTTGAGGGGTGAACGCACTTGAAAAAAATAATTAAAAAAAACAATACGAGAACGTATTTTTGCGTTTTCGAACGAAGGCCTAAAGTTTCGCGCTTCACAAATTGACACGAGTAAAAAATGAATATTTAATAAAATTTATATAGGATAATGATCAAGGGGAATTAATGACGGGAAAACGTGACGTATGGATGAATATGGTTGAATAATAATGTTTATACTACAGTGCCCGCGAAAAGTATCCGATCACCCTTGAAATTTGTATTTTTTACATAAAAAACAATGTTTAAATGTATACTAACCTTATATTAGTATTTTGTCATCTGTCCTTTGGTTTGGATGACTTGTTCTAGACGTTTTGGCATGGATTTAATCAAGTTTTGACAAACTTCCACTGATATTTCCTTGCACCATACCTTTTTGATGGCCTCTTGTAATTTTTCGACTGAGCCAGTGTCGTGGCATTCAACCTTATTTTTTATTATTAGCCACAGATTTTCTATCGGATTGAGATCTGGACTATTACCAGGCCAATCCAAAATATCAAATTTATTGTCAGTAATCCATTTTGTCACTATTTTGGCCCTGTGACATGGTGCACCATCATGCATGTATGTTTTTGTCCTTTGGATTGCCATTGCCATTGGAAGTTTATCCTGTAGCATTGCTAAATACCGTGCACCATTCATAGTTGTGTTCTTCGGAAGAAAATATAAGTTTCCACGCCCATAGTAACCGAAACAACCCCAAACCATCACACTTGGAGGGTGTTTCATTGTCTTTAGGGTGTATTTAGGGTCCATCCTATTTGAGCCAATAGGCCGGCGAACCTTTTTTGGACAACTTCTGAATGTCAAAAATGTCGACTCATCGCTAAATAAAACCTTCTTCCAGTCATCAACAGTCCAATGAATGTATTTTTTACAAAATGCGACACGTTTTTTACGCATTTTTTCATTAATGAACGGTTTCTTAGCAGCATGGCGAGATGGTAATCCGAGTTCTTTTTGGAGCCGCTCCTGGATAGTTCGTTCAGAAACACCAGATAACAAATTATTCATATTAAATTTTATTTCTTTCGCAGTTATTGTTGGGTTTTTCAATACTAAACGTTTCATAAGTTTGTCTGTTCGCGAATTTGTTTTTCTCGGTCTGCCAGATCGTTTTTTAGGGACTGGCGTGGTTAGGCCACCATTGTTTTTAGCCCGTGAAACCCATAAATTAACGGTACTTTGGGATATGTTTAATTCCTTAGCTATCTGTCTCTGTGATTTCCCACATGCATGCAAAGCAACAATAGCACCTCGACAATCACTCTTAAGTTGTTTTTTAGCACACATTATATATAAATTTTATTTACACCACTTTCTGTAAAAAAAAAAAAAATATCAAGAAATTTACACAAACAGTGAAATCTGACAAATTTGAGACACAGCCACCCGCAACGAAGGCTACCAGAACACTAATTTGAGAATGCGTTGGATAGCTCTCATATCAGCGAGCAACCTCAAAGTTACCAGATGTCGCTAGAACAAATAGAAAGTGAATTACCTGTCTCTGAATATCAAGGGAAAATATTGTATTTTCTTGAGTGATCGGATACTTTTCGCGGGCACTGTACATAACACCACAACCTTATTACTAAAGAATTTACCATACATTGAATACGGAAGATGTCCAAATACTAAGAACGTGATTCAGTGTACAAAGTATGGGAAACGTAAAGAGAATAAAGTTATTTTATGACGTCATAGTGTATAAGTCATTATTAGAAAAGATGAATTAGAGAAATACAGTAATGAATAAAGAAGTATAAATCGAAATTCTATCCAAAACTCGCTTTGGCGATTTTGGTTTCTTATGTAAAAATGGACATTCGAACATAAAAACTATACGAACATAAGTACTGCATGAAGACAATGAATCCATATAATGATGGTATAGGAATTGTTCATTGTTCACTTTTTACAGTGTTTCCCCCTCCAAAATGGTATTAATACAATAATATAATACAATTAATACAATACAAATGAGAAAATAACATCCTAACTGGGTACCATTAATACAATACAATGAGAAAATAACATCCTAACTACTTCAAGTTAGATGACGAATTTTTCTTTACATTACAAATTTTTATACAGAACAAGTATTATATAATATAAAAAAAAATTCAAAGGTTAATACTTTAATTTAGACAAACAATTAAGTTAGACAAACAATGATATGGTTAAAAAATTTTACCAAATTTATTTTTTTTCTGTGGGATAAATTATGTACATAATGAATAGAGTAGATAAAAGGGAAAAATGTAAATCGTACAATCTATAAGCTAATTTTTATTGACTATTGTAGGTAAAAATAGAATTACGTAATGGATGATGTATAGACCTGTGGTCTAGTGTGTATTTGGGTGTATTAGGTGCAAAGTGTGTATTTTACAATTTCGAGGGACAGATTTGCTGATAGGATTGTTCAAGTAACTGAATAAATGCATGAGCAAGATATATTAGAAAGCAAAAATGGTTAAGACTAAATAGCATAGTTTGCACTTACGTAATGAAATAGTTTTTTTGATATTCAATGATTTTAGCATAAGGTTTGTATGTATATATTATATATAGTGTGCATACATGCGTGTGTATGTGTAGGGATTTGGAAGGTTTTTGAATGAACAAAGTTTAAAAATAATGTATAATAATTTAAGATGGGTTTAGGGTTATAAAATATTTTAAGTTAAAGTCAATCATTGTTATTATTATTATTATTATTATTATAAAATCCTTTAAGTTCAAGGTAGTATTTAAGTATTTAATTAAATCAGTTACACGAATTAAGGTAATAAAAAAAGACGTACTTAGAAGACCTTACGAGTAATGATGACAGTAACTCTCACGGTTTTAAAATTGAATTTCGACACACAATTAAATTCGACTACTAAAATTCATAACCATATACTCTAGTAGTATGTCAATTTGACAATAATTTTCGTTTGATACCTTACAAATGGTACAATAACAATTTAAGGACAGTTACTCACGATTAATTGAACAAAAGAAAATTAAAAATACAAATTAAGAATAGAGATCAATTATGCATTTTAATGAGCTAACATAATTTTATAATATTCTTAAAAATAAAAGTAAATCGAACCATAGATGAATTTCGACCAAGAATAAAAAGTTATTGAAATGGAAGGGAAGCATTTCGAACAATCTTTTCTTTTAATAATTTCAATTAAATTTTACATTAAAAATTATTTTTATATAATAAAAAAATATATTAAAAAGGTTTAATAATTTTTGCATGTTAAGTAGAAAAATTATACTCTTTCGTTGAATGTTGATAGAATTTGAATTATTTGATTTTTTAATCTGAAAACTTGTTTGCATATAGACAAATACATCTGTTTTATTGTGTAGAAGTTTTATTAAAAATTAATTACTGAAATTTAGGGTATGTGCGGTCATACGGGTAAATTTCCCGATCGTACAGAGCAGGATAAATTAGGTACATGATCGATTAATTGTTACGCTATTTCTGTCATCATATAATCAAAATAATTATAAAACTCGTTAAAAACTTTTGTAAAAACGGTTTTGGTCGACACTGGGTTCAACTGGGGTTGGGGTGTTAAAATAAAAAAAAAATAAAAAAACAAAGTTTGGAGTACTACATTCGGGGGAATTGAGTGACTAAGCGGGGGATATAAGTCTGAAATTGACAATAAGTCTTTCGTGAGCACTTTGCTCTTTAAAAAAAGATTGCTTGTCACACTACTTAGAACAAAAAATTAAAAGAGTTGAAACAAAACGGAGGGACGGTATGTTCCTCAGCATAGTAATTTAAAAGGAGTCATTGGGACAAGATCGATTAATTAATTATTACACAACTATTATTATCACATATACATTACAATGATTACCAAAATCGTTGCAACCTTTGTAAAAACGGTTTTGTTACAAACAATAAAATGTCATTTTACCTATATATTTATATACGCAACAATGGCATGAAAAAGAAAAGACAAATCAGTCAATTTCCTTCTCACAAACAAAAAAAAAGGTTAAACTAAAGACGCAACCCGGTCAATTCAGGTTGGATTAAATTCTCTTTTACAACAAAAACAAGGTTGAATTAAATTCTTAAATTACATTTTCTTAAATTAAATTCTCTTAACTTACAAAGAAAAAGTTGAATTCAATTGACTGCATTGAAATGACTTGGGACTTGAAAACTAACTTCGACTTAAAAACTAACTTTGACTTGAAAACTAACTTCGACTTGAAAAATAACTTCGACTTGAAAAATAACTTCGACTTAAAAACTAACTCGCAATTAACTGAAAATGGAAAATGACTGCACTTGATCTCTATTCAAGTGGAGACGATTAACCTTTGTTTTGGTTGACCCTCTTGGTGCAACTGACTTACTTGAAATGCACTCAAGTATCTCTATAACTTAAACTGTCTAACTTGAAAGCTTGTCAAGTATTTCTATAAATCTCTGGGGCGGTTGTCCATCTTGGCGCAACCTTCTGACTTGACCTCTTATCAAGTAGTATCTTGAAACTGTCTAACTTGAAATTAACTGAAAATGGAAAATGACTGCACTTGATCTCTATCAAGTGGAGACGATTAACCTCTGTTTTGGTTGACCCTCTTGGTGCAACCGACTTACTTGAAATGCAATCAAGTATCTCTATAACTTCAACTGTCTAGCTTGAAATTAACTGAAAATGGAAAATGACTGCACTTGATCTTTATGAAGTGGAGACGATTAACCTCTGTTTTGGTTGACCCTCTTGGTGCAACCTTCTGATTTCAAAAACTGACTTCAAAAAATGACTTCAAAAAAATGACTTCAAAAAATGACTTCAAAATTACTTCAAGTATCTCTCTAAATCTATAAACTCTCTGTAAACTCTCTGTAAACTCTCTGTCTCTTAATTTGCAAGTCAATTCAATTCAATAATTTGAAAAAATTTGCAAACAAAAATATAAAATGTAAACAACATTTCACTCGAATGTACTGGAAGGTACGATACTATTATGTTTGATACATAAAATAAAATTATTCTATATTGAATATAACAGTGAAAATAACTCTTGAAATTAACTCTCTTGAAATTAATTCTCTTGAAATTAACTCTCTTGAAATTAACTCTCTTTGAAATTAACTCTCTTTGAAATTAACTCTCTTTGAAATTAACTCTATTTGAAATTAACTCTATTTGAAATTAACTCTCTTTGAAATTAACTCACTTTGAAATTAACTCTCTCTGAAATTAACTCTCTTTGAAATTAACTCTCTTTGAAATAAACTCTCTTTGAAATTAACTCTGTGACAATTAACTGCTGTGAAAATTACTGTTTCACTAAAAAAAAGTGTATCACTGTTGTCTGAAGTGTTCACTGTGTTTTGTGTTAAATTCTGGCTCCATACTAAATATTAACTGTTAATAATGCTGACTTTTCAAGTGTTTATAAATTTCTTAAAAACAAACAAACTCTGTACTTAACAAAATTTCCTTGAGACGTGTCTTGAAGACGTCTTGCTGGCTACTTCTTCTTGGATGAAAGCTAGGCGTGGAGAACTTGGAGTCGTGACACACCGGTTCAAGAGTGGATGTTACGAACTAGAAGTCGTGACACGCCGGTCAAATGGTTTTATCCTGATGCAGGGTAATTTTATCTTGGCCAAAGAGTGGCCTCTTCTTAAAATCTTCTTCTACAAATCTTCTTCTTATCGTGGTAAAGGGTCGCCACTCTGTTATCCTCCTTCTTATATGTCCCTCTGGGGTGTCTCGTATCGACGAGGCGTTCTTGTTGTGAGGCAAGCAACGGATATTTCTTCTATAACATTCTAATTCTTTTCGGTCGCCACTCTGTTAAACTCTTGGCTACAGACTCGCCAGACTGTTATGCCAATATCTTCTATGGTGCTTGGGTTGTCTCTTAATTTGGGCAAAGGGTCGCCAATTTTTAATTCTTCTCTTTCTATAATACTCTGATACTTTCTCTGATACTAAAATTATCGACTTTTCTTTTATAACTTGTCGACTTAACTGACTAAGTTCCTGAAGAGAGCAAGGCTCGAAGAAAAAATAAAAACTTTCTCTTGCTGTAATTTACTTCTTAAAAATTTACAGTTAGTGCTCTGAATTTACAAGGGTAGAGGTTCGACCTCTTTCGACCATGGCTCAGGCCGGAATCTAAAAAAAGTTAAGGAGGCAAGGGGCCTCTGCCCCCTCCTCGCAGCAAGGCTGCTAACAAGGGAGGCTCGTAATGAAGTGCCGTAATGAAGTACTAATCTGAAGTGACTTAACTGAAGAAGTGCCTTAATTTTTACAAATACATGTATAATATAAACTTAAATGTTTGGGGGGGGAAGACAGTCGAAGGTTAAGTTTCCCCCTTTTAAACACATGATCAGATGTTTGAAAGATTGCAAATACAAATTTAAAAAAAAATAAAAATAAAAACTAATTTGTATTTTTCGCCGAGTCTACATTTATGAAGGCGATATCATTTCGTAATAGTACACATAAGTACAAATTAAGTACACGACTGAGTAGGTATTAATTTTGGTTCATTACAATTACGATTACAATTATGGATTACTTCACATACGCTTATGATTGTTCATTACAGTTCTATTAAAGTACATTCTTACATTATAAATTAAATCATTACATTTAATTACAGTTTCATTGAAGTAAATTACAAGTTATTATTAATTAGTTTCATTAAAGTACATTACGTTATATTAAATTAAAGTATTACAGTTAATTACAATTAAACAGTTACTATAATTTTGTTTTGTTTTTACAGTGTTTCATATTAATAGACAATTAAGATGTTAGAAATATAATACAAAGTACATGGCACACATGATATAGATTTATATACATAATATGTTATAATATGTTTAACATGTTATAAATTTGAAATCAGAGCGAAAGGAGATATTTTATCTTTGAGGCGTTCGAATCTGTCGTCGTGAGCGGAATTCGATCTTAGTAAGCATTTATGAATATCTTGAGGGGTGAACGCACTTGAAAAAAAATAATAAAAAAAACAATACGAGAACGTATTTTTGCGTTTTCGAACGAAGGCCTAAAGTTTCGCGCTTCAAAAATTGACAGGAGTAAAAAATGAATATTTAATAAAATTTATATAGGATAATGATCAAGGGGAATTAATGACGGGAAAACGTGACGTATGGATGAATATGGTTGAATAATAATGTTTATACTACAAAACACCACAACCCTATTACTAAAGAATTTACCATACATTGAATACGGAAGATGTCCAAATACTAAGAACGTGATTCAGTGTACAAAGTATGGGAAACGTAAAGAGGATAAAGTTATTTTATGACGTCATAGTGTATAAGTCATTATTAGAAAAGATGAATTAGAGAAATACAGTAATGAATAAAGAACTATAAATCGAAATTCTATCCAAAACTCGCTTAGGCGATTTTGGTTTCTTATGTAAAAATGGACATTCGAACATAAAAACTATACGAACATAAGTACTGCATGAAGACAATGAATCCATATAATGATGGTATAGGAATTGTTCATTGTTCACTTTTTACATACACCATCCATTATGTAATTCGATTTTTTACCTACAATAGTCAATAAAAAATTAGTTTATGAATTGTATTATCATGGTAACCTTGAAAAATCCATGAACTTTAAAATTTATATTTTTCCCTTTTACCTATTCATTATGAATGTAATTTTCCCCACAGAAAAATAAAATTTTGCTAAAAATTTAACAATATCATTCTTTGTCTAACTTAATTGTTTCTCTAAATTAAAGTATTAATCTTTGAATTTTTTTATATTATATAATAACTCACTTGTTCTGTATAAAACTTGTAATGTAAAAAAGAATTCGTCATCATCTAATTTGAATTCGTTAGATGTTATTTTCCAAATTGTATTGTATTAATTGTATTATATTATTGTATTAATTAATGCCATTTTAAAGGGGGGAACAATGTAAAAAATGAACAATGAATAATCAATATTCATTTTTACATAAGAAACCAAAATCGCCTAAGCGAGATTTGGATAGAATTTCGGTTTGTACTTCTTTATTCATTACTGTATTTCCCTAATTCATCTTTTCTAATAATGACTTATACACTATGACGTTATAAAATAACTTAATTCTTTCTACGTTTCCCATACCTTGTACACTGAATCATGTGCTTAGTATTTGGACATCTTCCGTATTCAATGTATGGTAAATTCTTTAGTAATAATGTTGTGGTGTTATGTAGTATAAATATTATTATTCAACCATATTCATCCATACTTCATATTTTCCCGTCATTAATTTCCCTTGATCATTATCCTATATAAATTTTTTTAAATATTCATTTTTACTCGTGTCAATCTATGAAACGCAAAACTTTTGCATTCGTTCGAAAACGCTCAAATACGTTCTCGTATTGTTTTTTTATTATTTTTTTTCAACTGCGTTCACCCCTCGCAAGATATTCATAAACGCTTATGCAAGTGTACGCAATTCGCAAATCAGCATAAATCAAACATCTGAAAACGTGAAACCTCCTGTCCCTCTGATTTCAAATTTATAACATATTATAACATATTATGTTGTATATAAATCCATAACGTATGTGCCCATTTACGTTGTATTATATTTCTAACATCTTAATTGTCTATTAATATGAAACACTGTAAAAAAACAAAACAAAGTTATAGTAACTGTTTAATTGTAATTAACTGTAATACTTTAATTTAATATAACGTAATGTACTTTAATGAAACTGTAATTAATAATAACTTGTAATGTACTTCATTGAAACTGGAATTAAATGTAATGATTTAATATATACGGTAATGTAAGAATGTACTTTAAATGGAAGTGTAATTAAACAATAAGTCAATATGAATTAATTGGTAATTGTAATCATAATTGTAATAGACCAAAACGAAAATGTGCTCAGTGGTGTACTTAAATTGTACCTATGTACTATTACGAAATGATATCGTCTTCACAAATGAAGACTCGGCAAAAATATACGATTAGTTTTTATTTTTATTTTTTTTTATTTTTATTTTGTATCTTTCAAACATCTGATCATGTGTTTAAAAGGGGGAAACTTAACCTTCAACTGTCTTCCCCCAAACATTTAGGTTTATATAACGCTTCATTAAGTCACTTCATTACGGCACTTCATTACGAGCCTCCCTAGTTAGCAGCCTCGCTGCGAGGAGGGGGCAGAGGCCCCTTGCCTCCTTAATTTTTTTAGATTCCGGCCTGAGCCATGGTCGAAAGAGGTCGAACCTCTACCCTTGTAAATTCAGAGCACTAACTGTAAATTTTTAAGAAGTAAATTAGAGTAAGAGAAACTTTTTATTTTTCCCCTTGAGTTGGGCTATCTTCAGAAGAACTTAGTCAGTTAAGTCGATAAGTTATAAAAGAAAAAATCGATAAGTTTAGTACCAAGAGAAAGTATCAGAGTATTATAGCAAGAGAAGAATTAATAATCGTCGACCCATAAAGCGAGAGAAAGAGACAACCCAAGCACCATAGAAGATATTGGCATAACAGTCTGGCGAGTCTGTAGCCAAGAGTTTAACAAGAGGCGACCGAAAAGAATTAGAATGTTATAGAAGAAATATCCGTTGCTGCCTCCTAACTAGAACCCCCGTCGATCCGAACCACCCAAGGGCTATAGACGGAGGGCATAACAGTCAGGCGACCCTTTAACCAAGATCTTCACGACTCCAGGATTCTTCCAGTCTTCCAGACCGTGGAACCAGAACCAACGCCCAGTTGACCGGCGTGTCACGACTTCAAGTTCGTCACATCCACCCTTGAACCGGTGCGTCACGACTCCAAGTTCTCCACGCCTAGTTTTCATCCAAGAACAAGTGGCCAGCAAGACACGTCTTCAGGACTCGTCTCTAAGGATTTCGCCGTAGGAATCTTGTTAAGTACAAAACTCTTTTTTAAAATAATTTCTAAACATTTGAAAAGTCATTATTATTAACAAATAATATTTAGTATCAAGTCAGAATTTACAAGAAACACAGTGAACATTTCAGACACCAGTGATACATTTTTTTTAGTGAAACAGTAATTTTCACAGAAGTTAAAAGTCACAGAAGTTAAAAGTAAGAGAAGTTAAAAGTAAGAGAAGTTAAAAGTAAGATAATTAATTTCAGAGAGAATTAACTTCAGAGAGAATTAATTTCAGAGAATTAATTTCAGAGAGAATTAATTTCAGAGAGTTAATTTCAGTTATTTTTACTATTATATTCAGTATAGAATAATTTTATTTTATGTACCAAACATAATAGTACGGTACCTTCGCGTACATTAGAGTGAAATATTGTTTCCATTTTTCATTTTTGTTTACAATTTTTTTCAAATTATTGAATTGAATTGACTTGCAAAATTAAGAAAGAGAGTTTACAGAGAGTTTATAGAGTTATAGAGATACTTGAAAACAGTTTCAAGTTAGTTTCCGAATACTTGATAGAGTTCAAGTTAGTTCCGAATACTTGATAGAGTTCAAGTTAGTTTCAGAATACATGATAGAGTTCAAGTTTGTTTCAGAATACTTGATAGAGTTCAAGTTAGTTTCAGAATACTGGATAGAGTTCAAGTTAGTTTCAGAATACTCGATAGAGTTCAAGTTAGTTTCAGAATACTCGATAGAGTTCAAGTTAGTTCCAGAATACTTGATAGAGTTCAAGTTAGTTTCAGAATACTCGATAGAGTTCAAGTTAGTTTCAGAATACTCGATAGAGTTCAAGTTAGTTTCAGAATACTTGATAGAGTTCAAGTCAGTCAGTTTTATCCCAAGTCAGTTTTATTTTCGAGTCCCAAGTCAGTTTTATTTCGATTCCCAAGTCAGTTTTATTTCGAGTCCCAAGTCAGTTTTATTTCGAGTCCCAAGTCAGTTTTATTTCGAGTCTCAAGTCAGTTTTCAATGCAGTCAATTGAATTCAACTTTTTTTTGTAATTTAAGAGAATTTAATTTAAGAAAATGTAATTTAAGAATTTAATTCAACCTTTTTTTTTGTTGTAAAAGAGAATTAAATTCAACCTAAATTGACCGGTTTGTGTCTTTAGTTTAACTTTTTTTTGTTTGTAAGAAGGAAATTGACCGATCTGTCTTCTTTTCATGCCATAGTTGCGTATATAAATATAGTTATGTATTTTATTATTTGTAACAAAACCGTTTTTACAAAGGTTGTAACGATTTTGGTAATTATTGTAATGTATATGAGGAACATGCCGTCCCTCCGTTTGTTGAACTCTTTTAATTTTTTGTTCTAAGTAGTGTGACAAGCAATATCTCTTCTTTTTAAAAAAAAAAAAAAAAAAAAAACGTAATTGTCAATTTTAGACTAAAATATCAAACATTTCAAATTCTATCAACATTTAACGAAAGAGTATGATTTTTCTACTTAACATGCAAAAATTATTAAACCTTTTTTATATTTTTTTTTATTATATAAAAATAATTTTTAATGTAAAATTTACCTGAAATTATTAAAAGAAAAGATTGTTCGAAATGCTTTCCCTCCATTTCAATAACTTTTTTATTCTTGGTCGAAATTCATCTATGGCTCGATTTACTTTTATTTT
>JAJOZX010005485.1:0-32500 GCA_023014485.1 Bathynomus jamesi | reverse complement strand
AAATTCGAATCAAAGCGAAAGGAGACTTTTTAACTTTGAGCGTTCGAATTCTGCTGCGATGAGCGGAATGTGATCTTGCTAAGCATTTATTCGAGTTCATCTCGGGAGGTCAATATAATTAAAAATAAAAATGAAAAAAATAATACGAGAACGTTTTTTCGCGTTCCCGAACGAACTGCGAAAGTTTTGCATTTCATGATTGACACGAGTAAAGATGATTATTAATAAAAATTACATACGATAATGGTCAAGCTAAAATATGGACGTATGGGGGCGGGGATGAGATGCAAGACAATTATAATTAATTATAATAACTTTTATAACAAATGGATAATGGATACGACTAAACCATAGAAAGGGTAGATCGTAGGGTTGTGACATGAACAAAAATAGGAAGCTACAAATAAAATTATTATCCAAACTCGCGTTAAGCGATTTTGGTTCTTATGTAAAAATGGACAATGAATTCATATAATGATGGTGTAGGAATTGTTCATTGTTCACTTTTTACATTACTCTCCCCTTTTAAAAATGATATTTATACAATAATTTAATAGGGTACCATTAATACAATACATATGAGAAAATAACATCCTAACAGGGTACCATTAATACAATACAATGAGAAAATAACATCCTAACAGGGTACCATTAGTTACAATACAATGAGAAAATAACATCCTAACAGGGTACCATTAGTTACAATACAAATTTTATACAGAACGATTTCGCGTGGTCGAGTACAATGCAGAGTATCCAAATTTTTTTAAATGACACTTGCTTACAAAATATTAAAAAATCAAAGATTAATACTTTAATTTAGATAAACAATTAAGCTAGACAACCAATGATATTGTTAAATTTTTTTACAAAATTTTATTTTTCTGTGGGAAAAATTACGTACATAATGAATAGAGTAGATAAAAGGGAAAAACGTAAATCGTACAATCTATAAGCTAATGTTTATTGACTATTGTAAGTAAAAAAAATCGAATTACATAATGGATGATGTATAGACCTGTGGTCAAATGTGTAGGGATTTGGAAGGTTTTTTTGAATTAACAAAGTTTAAAAATGATGTATAATAATTTAAGATGGGTTTAGGGTTATATATATATATATATACATTTACGTTAAGGAATAGATAAAACAACTTAATAAATGCATGAATGCAAAAATGCATGAATGCATGAATGCAAAAATGATTAAGACTAAATTACGCGCAATGAAATAGTTTATTGTGATATCCAATGATTTGAGCATGAGGTTTGTATATATAGTATATATAGTGTGCATGCATTTTTATTGACTGTTGTAGGTACAAATCGAATTACGTAGTGGATGATGTATAGACCTGTGGTCAAATGTGTAGGGATTTGGAAGGTTTTTTTTGAATTAACAAAGTTTAAAAATGATATATAATAATTTAAGATGGGTTATAAAATCTTTTAAGTTTAAGTCAATTATTGTTATTGTTATTATTATTATCATTATTATTATTACAAAATCCTTTAAGCTCAAGGTCAATTATTATAAAATCTAATTACAGGTAAATTTTTCATAAAAATTATTTTTATATAAAAAAAAATATATTAAAAAGGTTTTAATAATTTTTGCTTGTTAAGTAGAAAAATCATACTTCGTTGAATGTTGATAGAATTTTATTATTTGATTTTTTAATCTGAAGACTTGTTTGCATATAGACAAATACATGTTTTATTGCGTAGAAGTTTTTATTAAAAATTAAATGACTGAAATTTAGGGTATGTGCGGTCATACGGGTAAATTTCCCGATCGTACAGAGCAGGATAATTTAGGTACATGATCGATTAATTGTCACGCTATTTCTGTCATCATATAATCAAAATAATTATAAAACTCGTTAAAAACTTTTGTAAAAACGGTTTTGTTACAATTAATGAATTACATAACTATATATTTATACATAACAATGCATGAAAAGGGAAAGACAAATCAGTGAATTTCCGTCTTTCAAACAAACAAAAAAGGTTAAACCAAAGACGCAAATCGGTCAATTTTGGTTGAATTTTTAATTCTCTTTTACAACAAAAAAAGGTTGAATTCAATTGACTGCATTGAAAACTAACTTGGGACTCAAAATAAAATGACTTGGGACTCGGAATAAAAATGACTTGAAATAAATCTCTCTGACTTGAAATAAATCTCTCTGACTTGAAATAAATCTCTGACTGACTCTTGAGCTAATGACTTCAAATAAACTCTCTGACTTCAAGTAAAACTCTGACTTGAGCTAAAACTGTCTGACTTCAAATAAAACTCTCTGACTTGAACTCTATCAAGTAGTATCTTGAAACTGAAAATGAACTGACTTGAACTCTTATCAAGTAGTATCTTGAAACTGAAAATGAAACTGACTTGAACTCTTATCAAGTAGTATCTTGAAACTGAAAATGAAACTGACTTCAACTCTTATCAAGTAGTATCTTGAAACTGAAAATGAAACTACTGACTTGAACTCTTATCAAGTAGTATCTTGAAACTGTAACTTGAACTCTTATCAAGTATTCTTGAAACTTAACTGTCTAACTTGAAACTGCTTCAAGTATTTCTATAAATCTCTAAACTCTCTCTCTTAATTTGCAAGTCAATTCAATTCAGTAATTGAAAAAAATTTGCAAACAAAAATATAAAACGTAAACAACATTTCACTCTAATGTACGGGAAGGTACATAAAATAAAATTATTCTATACTGAATATAACAGTGAAAATAACTGAAATTCTCTCTCTGAAATTAACTCTGTTACAATTAACTTTGTTACAATTAACTTTGTTACAATTAACTCTGTTACAATTAACTCTGTTACAATTAACTCTGTTACAATTAACTCTGTTACAATTAACTCTGTGTTACAATTTCTATTTCACTAAAAAAAAAAATGTATCTGGTGTCTGAAATGTTCACTGTGTTTTGTGTTAAATTCTGGCTCCATACTAAATATTAACTGTTAATAGTACTGATTTTTTTTTCAAGTGTTTATAAATTTTCTTAAAAAAAACAACTCTTACTTAACAAGATTCCTACGGCGAAATCCTTAGAGACATGTCCTGAAGACGTCTTGCTGGCTACTTGTTCCTGGGTGAAAACTAGGCGTGAAGAACTTGGAGTCGTGACACACCGGTCAAGGGTGGATGTTACGAACTAGAAGTCGTGACACGCCGGTCGACTGGTTTTATCCTGAGGCAGGGTAATTTCTATCTTGGCCAAAGAGTGGCCTCTTCTTAAAATAATCTTCTTATCCTGATGCAGGGTAATTTCTATTCTTGGCCAAAGAGTGGCCTCTTCTTAAAATAGTCTTCTTAAAATCTTCTTTTTATCCTGATGCAGGGTAATTTCTATCTTGGCCAAAGAGTGGCCTCTTGTTAAACATCTTCTTGTTAAACATCTTCTTGTTAAACATCTTCTTGTTAAACATCTTCTGGTTAAAATCTTCTGGTTAAAATCTTCTTGATAGTAGGGTCGCCAATTTTTGTTTATCCTGGCTATAGGTCGCAACTTTTTGTTTATCCTGGCTGGGTCTGGGGTGTCTCGTATAGACGAGGCGTTCTTGTTAAGGGCAAGGGGGCTCTGCCCCCTCCCCTGCAGCGAGGCTGCAGTCCAAAGAAGAGTCTCGAATGAAGTTCTCTGATGAAGAGGTAATCTGAAGTCTAATAATGAAGTGCAATAAATGAAGTCCTATAATGAAGTGAAGTATTTTTCAAATATACGTATAATATAACTTAAATGTTTGGGGGAGAACAGTTGAAGGTTAAATTTCCCCCTTTTTAAACACATGATTTCAGCTAAAAAGAATAAAAAATATAAAAATAAAAAAGAACAGTAGTATCGCTGATTCTACATTAATGGAGGCGATATCATTTCGTATTAGCACATAAGCACAATTTTGAGTACATGACTGAGTACGTATTAATTTTGGTTCATTACAATTACGATTACAATTACTAATTAATTCATATTCACTTATTATTGTTTTAATTACAATTCCATTAAAGTACATTCTTACATGATAAATTAAATCATTACATTTAATTACAGTTTCACTGAAGTACATTAAAAGTTATTGTTAATTTAAAGTATTACAGTTAATTACAATTTAAACAGTTACTATAACTTTGTCTTGTTTTTACAGTGTTTCATATTAATAGACAATTAAGATGTTAGAAATATAATACAAAGTACATGGCACTTACGAGATAATTTATTTTACGAAATAATATGCTATAATGTTATAAATTCGAATCAGAGCGAAAGGAGACCTTTTTTATCTTAGAAGCGTTCAAATTCTGCTGTGATGAGCGGAATTTCTGATAATAACTTACTAAGCATTTATGAATATCTTGCGAGGGTTGAACGCACTTGAAAGTAAAAATGAAAAAAATAATACGAGAACGTTTTTTCGCGTTCCCGAACGAACTGCGAAAGTTTTGCATTTCATGATTGACACGAGTAAAGATGATTATTTAATAAAAATTACATACGATAATGGTCAAGCTAAAATATGGACGTATGGGGCGGGGATGAGATGCAAGACAATTCATAATTAATTATAATAACTTTTATAACAAATGGATAATGGATACGACTAAACCATAGAAAGGGTAGATCGTAGGGTTGTGACATGAACAAAAATAGGAAGCTACAAATAAAATTATTATCCAAACTCGCGTTAAGCGATTTTGGTTCTTATGTAAAAATGGACAATGAATTCATATAATGATGGTGTAGGAATTGTTCATTGTTCACTTTTTACATTACTCTCCCCTTTTAAAAATGATATTTATACAATAATTTAATAGGGTACCATTAATACAATACAATGAGAAAATAACATCCTAACAGGGTACCATTATACAATACAATGAGAAAATAACATCCTAACAGGGTACCATTAGTTACAATACAAATTTTATACAGAACGATTTCGCGTGGTCGAGTACAATGCAGAGTATCCAAATTTTTTTTAAATGACACTTGCTTACAAAATATTTAAAAAATCAAAGATTAATACTTTAATTTAGATAAACAATTAAGCTAGACAACCAATGATATTGTTAAATTTTTTTACAAAATTTTATTTTTCTGTGGGAAAAATTACGTACATAATGAATAGAGTAGATAAAAGGGAAAAACGTAAATCGTACAATCTATAAGCTAATGTTTATTGACTATTGTAAGTAAAAAAAATCGAATTACATAATGGATGATGTATAGACCTGTGGTAAAATGTGTAGGGATTTTGAAGGTTTTTTTGAATTAACAAAGTTTAAAAATGATGTATAATAATTTAAGATGGGTTTATGGTTATATATATATATATATACATTTACGTTAAGGAATAGATAAAACAGCTTCATAAATGCATGAATGCAAAAATGCATGAATGCATGAATGCAAAAATGATTAAGACTAAATTACGCGCAATGAAATAGTTTATTGTGATATCCAATGATTTGAGCATGAGGTTTGTATATATAGTATATATAGTGTGCATGCATTTTTATTGACTGTTGTAGGTACAAATCGAATTACGTAGTGGATGATGTATAGACCTGTGGTCAAATGTGTAGGGATTTGGAAGGTTTTTTTTGAATTAACAAAGTTTAAAAATGATATAATAATTTAAGATGGGTTATAAAATCTTTTAAGTTTAAGTCAATTATTGTTATTGTTATTATTATTATCATTATTATATTACAAAATCCTTTAAGCTCAAGGTCAATTATTATAAAATCTAATTACAGGTAAATTTTTCATTAAAAATTATTTTTTATATAATAAAAAAATATATTAAAAAGGTTTTAATAATTTTTGCTTGTTAAGTAGAAAAATCATACTTCTTCGTTGAATGTTGATAGAATTTAATTATTTGATTTTTTAATCTGAAGACTTGTTTGCATATAGACAAATACATGTTTTATTGCGTAGAAGTTTTTATTAAAAATTAAATGTCTGAAATTTAGGGTATGTGCGGTCATACGGGTAAATTTCCCGATCGTACAGAGCAGGAAAATTTAGGTACATGATCGATTAATTGTCACGCTATTTCTGTCATCATATAATCAAAATAATTATAAAACTCGTTAAAAACTTTTGTAAAAACGGTTTTGTTACAATTAATGAATTACATAACTATATATTTATATACATAACAATGCATGAAAGGGAAAGACAAATCAGTGAATTTCCGTCTTTCAAACAAACAAAAAGGTTAAACCAAAGACGCAAATCGGTCAATTTTGGTTGAATTTTTAATTCTCTTTTACAACAAAAAAGGTTGAATTCAATTGACTGCATTGAAAACTAACTTGGGACTCAAATAAAATGACTTGGGACTCGGAATAAAAATGACTTGAAATAAATCTCTCTGACTTGAAAAATCTCTCTGACTTGAAATAAATCTCTCTGACTTCAAGTAAAACTCTGACTTGAGCTAAAACTGTCTGACTTCAAATAAAACTCTCTGACTTGAACTCTATCAAGTAGTATCTTGAAACTGAAAATGAACTGACTTGAACTCTTATCAAGTAGTATCTTGAAACTGAAAATGAAACTGACTTGAACTCTTATCAAGTAGTATCTTGAAACTGAAAATGAAACTGACTTCAACTCTTATCAAGTAGTATCTTGAAACTGAAAATGAAACTACTGACTTGAACTCTTATCAAGTAGTATCTTGAAACTGTACTTGAACTCTTATCAAGTATTCTTGAAACTTAACTGTCTAACTTGAAACTGCTTCAAGTATTTCTATAAATCTCTAAACTCTCTCTCTTAATTTGCAAGTCAATTCAATTCAGTAATTGAAAAAAATTTGCACAAAAATATAAAACGTAAACAACATTTCACTCTAATGTACGGGAAGGTACATAAAATAAAATTATTCTATACTGAATATAACAGTGAAAATAACTGAAATTCTCTCTCTGAAATTAACTCTGTTACAATTAACTTTGTTACAATTAACTTTGTTACAATTAACTCTGTTACAATTAACTCTGTTACAATTAACTCTGTGTTACAATTTCTATTTCACTAAAAAAAAAAATGTATCTGGTGTCTGAAATGTTCACTGTGTTTTGTGTTAAATTCTGGCTCCATACTAAATATTAACTGTTAATAGTACTGATTTTTTTTTCAAGTGTTTATAAATTTTCTTAAAAAAAACAACTCTTACTTAACAAGATTCCTACGGCGAAATCCTTAGAGACATGTCCTGAAGACGTCTTGCTGGCTACTTGTTCCTGGGTGAAAACTAGGCGTGAAGAACTTGGAGTCGTGACACACCGGTCAAGGGTGGATGTTACGAACTAGAAGTCGTGACACGCCGGTCGACTGGTTTTATCCTGAGGCAGGGTAATTTCTATCTTGGCCAAAGAGTGGCCTCTTCTTAAAATAATCTTCTTATCCTGATGCAGGGTAATTTCTATTCTTGGCCAAAGAGTGGCCTCTTCTTAAAATAGTCTTCTTAAAATCTTCTTTTTATCCTGATGCAGGTAATTTCTATCTTGGCCAAAGAGTGGCCTCTTGTTAAACATCTTCTTGTTAAACATCTTCTTGTTAAACATCTTCTTGTTAAACATCTTCTGGTTAAAATCTTCTGGTTAAAATCTTCTTGATAGTAGGGTCGCCAATTTTTGTTTATCCTGGCTATAGGGTCGCAACTTTTTGTTTATCCTGGCTGGGTCTGGGTGTCTCGTATAGACGAGGCGTTCTTGTTAAGGGGCAAGGGGGCTCTGCCCCCTCCCCTGCAGCGAGGCTGCAGTCCAAAGAAGAGTCTCGAATGAAGTTCTCTGATGAAGAGGTAATCTGAAGTCTAATAATGAAGTGCAATAAATGAAGTCCTATAATGAAGTGAAGTATTTTTCAAATATACTTATAATATAACTTAAATGTTTGGGGGAGAACAGTTGAAGGTTAAATTTCCCCCCTTTTTAAACACATGATTTCAGCTAAAAAGAATAAAAAATATAAAAATAAAAAAGAACAGTAGTATCGCTGATTCTACATTAATGGAGGCGATATCATTTCGTATTAGCACATAAGCACAATTTTGAGTACATGACTGAGTACGTATTAATTTTGGTTCATTACAATTACGATTACAATTACTAATTAATTCATATTCACTTATTATTGTTTTAATTACAATTCCATTAAAGTACATTCTTACATGATAAATTAAATCATTACATTTAATTACAGTTTCACTGAAGTACATTAAAAGTTATTGTTAATTTAAAGTATTACAGTTAATTACAATTTAAACAGTTACTATAACTTTGTCTTGTTTTTACAGTGTTTCATATTAATAGACAATTAAGATGTTAGAAATATAATACAAAGTACATGGCACTTACGAGATAATTTATTTTACGAAATAATATGCTATAATGTTATAAATTCGAATCAGAGCGAAAGGAGACCTTTTTATCTTAGAAGCGTTCAAATTCTGCTGTGATGAGCGGAATTTCTGATAATAACTTACTAAGCATTTATGAATATCTTGCGAGGGTTGAACGCACTTGAAAGTAAAAATGAAAAAATAATACGAGAACGTTTTTTCGCGTTCCCGAACGAACTGCGAAAGTTTTGCATTTCATGATTGACACGAGTAAAGATGATTATTTAATAAAAATTACATACGATAATGGTCAAGCTAAAATATGGACGTATGGGGGCGGGGATGAGATGCAAGACAATTCATAATTAATTATAATAACTTTTATAACAAATGGATAATGGATACGACTAAACCATAGAAAGGGTAGATCGTAGGGTTGTGACATGAACAAAAATAGGAAGCTACAAATAAAATTATTATCCAAACTCGCGTTAAGCGATTTTGGTTCTTATGTAAAAATGGACAATGAATTCATATAATGATGGTGTAGGAATTGTTCATTGTTCACTTTTTACATTACTCTCCCCTTTTAAAAATGATATTTATACAATAATTTAATAGGGTACCATTAATACAATACATATGAGAAAATAACATCCTAACAGGGTACCATTAATACAATACAATGAGAAAATAACATCCTAACAGGGTACCATTAGTTACAATACAATGAGAAAATAACATCCTAACAGGGTACCATTAGTTACAATACAAATTTTATACAGAACGATTTCGCGTGGTCGAGTACAATGCAGAGTATCCAAATTTTTTTTAAATGACACTTGCTTACAAAATATTTAAAAAATCAAAGATTAATACTTTAATTTAGATAAACAATTAAGCTAGACAACCAATGATATTGTTAAATTTTTTTACAAAATTTTATTTTTCTGTGGGAAAAATTACGTACATAATGAATAGAGTAGATAAAAGGGAAAAACGTAAATCGTACAATCTATAAGCTAATGTTTATTGACTTTGTAAGTAAAAAAAATCGAATTACATAATGGATGATGTATAGACCTGTGGTCAAATGTGTAGGGATTTGGAAGGTTTTTTTGAATTAACAAAGTTTAAAAATGATGTATAATAATTTAAGATGGGTTTAGGGTTATATATATATATATATATACATTTACGTTAAGGAATAGATAAAACAACTTAATAAATGCATGAATGCAAAAATGCATGAATGCATGAATGCAAAAATGATTAAGACTAAATTACGCGCAATGAAATAGTTTATTGTGATATCCAATGATTTGAGCATGAGGTTTGTATATATAGTATATATAGTGTGCATGCATTTTTATTGACTGTTGTATGTACAAATCGAATTACGTAGTGGATGATGTTGACCTGTGTTCAAATGTGTAGGGATTTGGAAGGGTTTTTTTTGATTAACAAAGTTTAAATGATGTATAATAATTTAAGATGGGTTATAAATCTTTTAAGTTTAAGTCAATTATTGTTATTGTTATTATTTTATATTATTATTATTACAAATCTTTAAGCTCAAGGTCAATTATTATAAATCTAATTACAGGTAATTTTCATCAAAAATTATTTTATATAATAAAAAAAATATATTAAAAAGGTTTTAATAATTTTTGCTTTTAAGTAGAAATCATACTTCGTTGAATGTTGATAGAATTTGAATTATTTGATTTTTTAATCTGAAGACTTGTTTGCATATAGACAAATACATCTGTTTTATTGCGTAGAAGTTTTTATTAAAATTAAATGACTGAAATTTAGGGTATGTGCGGTCATACGGTAAATTTCCCGATCGTACAGAGCAGATAATTTAGGTACATGATCGATTAATTGTCACGCTATTTCTGTCATCATATAATCAAAATAATTATAAAACTCGTTAAAAACTTTTGTAAAACGGTTTTGTTACAATTAATGAATTACATAACTATATTTTATATACATAACAATGCATGAAAGGGAAAGACAAATCAGTGAATTTCCGTCTTTCAAACAAACAAAAGGTTAAACCAAAGACGCAAATCGGTCAATTTTGGTTGAATTTTAATTCTCTTTTACAACAAAAAAGGTTGAATTCAATTGACTGCATTGAAAACTAACTTGGGACTCAAAATAAAATGACTGGGACTCGGAATAAAAATGACTTGAAATAAATCTCTCTGACTTGAAATAAATCTCTCTGACTTGAAATAAATCTCTCTGACTTCAAGTAAAACTCTGACTTGAGCTAAAACTGTCTGACTTCAAATAAAACTCTCTGACTTGAACTCTATCAAGTAGTATCTTGAAACTGAAAATGAACTGACTTGAACTCTTATCAAGTAGTATCTTGAAACTGAAAATGAAACTGACTTGAACTCTTATCAAGTAGTATCTTGAAACTGAAAATGAAACTGACTTCAACTCTTATCAAGTAGTATCTTGAAACTGAAAATGAAACTACTGACTTGAACTCTTATCAAGTAGTATCTTGAAACTGTAACTTGAACTCTTATCAAGTATTCTTGAAACTTAACTGTCTAACTTGAAACTGCTTCAAGTATTTCTATAAATCTCTAAACTCTCTCTCTTAATTTGCAAGTCAATTCAATTCAGTAATTGAAAAAAATTTGCAAACAAAAATATAAAACGTAAACAACATTTCACTCTAATGTACGGGAAGGTACATAAATAAAATTATTCTATACTGAATATAACAGTGAAAATAACTGAAATTCTCTCTCTGAAATTAACTCTGTTACAATCAATTAACTGTTACAATTAACTCTGTTACAATTAAACTCTCTGTTACAATTAACTCTGTGTTACAATTTCTATTCACTAAAAAAAAAATGTATCTGGTGTCTGAAATGTTCACTGTGTTTTTGTTAAATTCTGGCTCCATACTAAATATTAACTGTTAATAGTACTGATTTTTTTTTCAAGTGTTTATAAATTTTCTTAAAAAAAACAACTCTTACTTAACAAGATTCCTACGGCGAAATCCTTAGAGACTGTCCTGAAGACGTCTTGCTGGCTACTTGTTCCTGGGTGAAAACTAGGCGTGAAGAACTTGGAGTCGTGACACACCGGTCAAGGGTGGATGTTACGAACTAGAAGTCGTGACACGCCGGTCGACTGGTTTTATCCTGAGGCAGGGTAATTTCTATCTTGGCCAAAGAGTGGCCTCTTCTTAAATAATCTTCTTATCCTGATGCAGGGTAATTTCTATTCTTGGCCAAAGAGTGGCCTCTTCTTAAAATAGTCTTCTTAAAATCTTCTTTTTATCCTGATGCAGGGTAATTTCTATCTTGGCCAAAGAGTGGCCTCTTGTTAAACATCTTCTTGTTAAACATCTTCTTGTTAAACATCTTCTTGTTAAACATCTTCTGGTTAAAATCTTCTGGTTAAAATCTTCTTGATAGTAGGGTCGCCAATTTTTGTTTATCCTGGCTATAGGGTCGCAACTTTTTGTTTATCCTGGCTGGGTCTGGGGTGTCTCGTATAGACGAGGCGTTCTTGTTAAGGGCAAGGGGGCTCTGCCCCCTCCCCTGCAGCGAGGCTGCAGTCCAAAGAAGAGTCTCGAATGAAGTTCTCTGATGAAGAGGTAATCTGAAGTCTAATAATGAAGTGCAATAAATGAAGTCCTATAATGAAGTGAAGTATTTTTCAAATATACGTTAATATAACTTAAATGTTTGGGGGAGAACAGTTGAAGGTTAAATTTCCCCCCTTTTTAAACACATGATTTCAGCTAAAAAGAATAAAAAATAAAAAATAAAAAAGAACAGTAGTATCGCTGATTCTACATTAATGGAGGCGATATCATTTCGTATTAGCACATAAGCACAATTTTGAGTACATGACTGAGTACGTATTAATTTTGGTTCATTACAATTACGATTACAATTACTAATTAATTCATATTCACTTATTATTGTTTTAATTACAATTCCATTAAAGTACATTCTTACATGATAAATTAAATCATTACATTTAATTACAGTTTCACTGAAGTACATTAAAAGTTATTGTTAATTTAAAGTATTACAGTTAATTACAATTTAAACAGTTACTATAACTTTGTCTTGTTTTTACAGTGTTTCATATTAATAGACAATTAAGATGTTAGAAATATAATACAAAGTACATGGCACTTACGAGATAATTTATTTTACGAAATAATATGCTATAATGTTATAAATTCGAATCAGAGCGAAAGGAGACCTTTTTTATCTTAGAAGCGTTCAAATTCTGCTGTGATGAGCGGAATTTCTGATAATAACTTACTAAGCATTTATGAATATCTTGCGAGGGTTGAACGCACTTGAAAGTAAAAATGAAAAAATAATACGAGAACGTTTTTTCGCGTTCCCGAACGAACTGCGAAAGTTTTGCATTTCATGATTGACACGAGTAAAGATGATATTTAATAAAAATTACATACGATAATGGTCAAGCTAAAATATGGACGTATGGGGGCGGGGATGAGATGCAAGACAATTCATAATTAATTATAATAACTTTTATAACAAATGGATAATGGATACGACTAAACCATAGAAAGGGTAGATCGTAGGGTTGTGACATGAACAAAAATAGGAAGCTACAAATAAAATTATTATCCAAACTCGCGTTAAGCGATTTTGGTTCTTATGTAAAAATGGACAATGAATTCATATAATGATGGTGTAGGAATTGTTCATTGTTCACTTTTTACATTACTCTCCCTTTTAAAAATGATATTTATACAATAATTTAATAGGGTACCATTAATACAATACATATGAGAAAATAACATCCTAACAGGGTACCATTAATACAATACAATGAGAAAATAACATCCTAACAGGGTACCATTAGTTACAATACAATGAGAAAATAACATCCTAACAGGGTACCATTAGTTACAATACAAATTTTATACAGAACGATTTCGCGTGGTCGAGTACAATGCAGAGTATCCAAATTTTTTTAAATGACACTTGCTTACAAAATATTTAAAAAATCAAAGATTAATACTTTAATTTAGATAAACAATTAAGCTAGACAACCAATGATATTGTTAAATTTTTTTACAAAATTTTATTTTTCTGTGGGAAAAATTACGTACATAATGAATAGAGTAGATAAAAGGGAAAAACGTAAATCGTACAATCTATAAGCTAATGTTTATTGACTATTGTAAGTAAAAAAAATCGAATTACATAATGGATGATGTATAGACCTGTGGTCAAATGTGTAGGGATTTGGAAGGTTTTTTTGAATTAACAAAGTTTAAAAATGATGTATAATAATTTAAGATGGGTTTAGGGTTATATATATATATATATATACATTTACGTTAAGGAATAGATAAAACAACTTAATAAATGCATGAATGCATGAATGCAAAAATGATTAAGACTAAATTACGCGCAATGAAATAGTTTATTGTGATATCCAATGATTTGAGCATGAGGTTTGTATATATAGTATATATAGTGTGCATGCATTTTTATTGACTGTTGTAGGTACAAATCGAATTACGTAGTGGATGATGTATAGACCTGTGGTCAAATGTGTAGGGATTTGGAAGGGTTTTTTTGAATTAACAAAGTTTAAAAATGATGTATAATAATTTAAGATGGGTTATAAAATCTTTTAAGTTTAAGTCAATTATTGTTATTGTTATTATTATTATCATTATTATTATTACAAAATCCTTTAAGCTCAAGGTCAATTATTATAAAATCTAATTACAGGTAAATTTTTCATCAAAAATTATTTTTATATAAAAAAAAATATATTAAAAAGGTTTTAATAATTTTTGCTTGTTAAGTAGAAAAATCATACTTCGTTGAATGTTGATAGAATTTGAATTATTTGATTTTTTAATCTGAAGACTTGTTTGCATATAGACAAATACATCTGTTTTATTGCGTAGAAGTTTTTATTAAAAATTAAATGACTGAAATTTAGGGTATGTGCGGTCATACGGGTAAATTTCCCGATCGTACAGAGCAGGATAATTTAGGTACATGATCGATTAATTGTCACGCTATTTCTGTCATCATATAATCAAAATAATTATAAAACTCGTTAAAAACTTTTGTAAAAACGGTTTTGTTACAATTAATGAATTACATAACTATATATTTATATACATAACAATGCATGAAAAGGGAAAGACAAATCAGTGAATTTCCGTCTTTCAAACAAACAAAAAAGGTTAAACCAAAGACGCAAATCGGTCAATTTTGGTTGAATTTTTAATTCTCTTTTACAACAAAAAAAGGTTGAATTCAATTGACTGCATTGAAAACTAACTTGGGACTCAAAATAAAATGACTTGGGACTCGGAATAAAAATGACTTGAAATAAATCTCTCTGACTTGAAATAAATCTCTCTGACTTGAAATAAATCTCTCTGACTTCAAGTAAAACTCTGACTTGAGCTAAAACTGTCTGACTTCAAATAAAACTCTCTGACTTGAACTCTATCAAGTAGTATCTTGAAACTGAAAATGAACTGACTTGAACTCTTATCAAGTAGTATCTTGAAACTGAAAATGAAACTGACTTGAACTCTTATCAAGTAGTATCTTGAAACTGAAAATGAAACTGACTTCAACTCTTATCAAGTAGTATCTTGAAACTGAAAATGAAACTACTGACTTGAACTCTTATCAAGTAGTATCTTGAAACTGTAACTTGAACTCTTATCAAGTATTCTTGAAACTTAACTGTCTAACTTGAAACTGCTTCAAGTATTTCTATAAATCTCTAAACTCTCTCTCTTAATTTGCAAGTCAATTCAATTCAGTAATTGAAAAAAATTTGCAAACAAAAATATAAAACGTAAACAACATTTCACTCTAATGTACGGGAAGGTACATAAAATAAAATTATTCTATACTGAATATAACAGTGAAAATAACTGAAATTCTCTCTCTGAAATTAACTCTGTTACAATTAACTTGTTACAATTAACTTTGTTACAATTAACTCTTGTTACAATTAACTCTGTTACAATTAATCTACAATTAACTCTGTTATTAACTCTGTGTTACAATTTCTATTTCACTAAAAAAAAAAATGTATCTGGTGTCTGAAATGTTCACTGTGTTTTGTGTTAAATTCTGGCTCCATACTAAATATTAACTGTTAATAGTACTGATTTTTTTTTCAAGTGTTTATAAATTTTCTTAAAAAAAACAACTCTTACTTAACAAGATTCCTACGGCGAAATCCTTAGAGACATGTCCTGAAGACGTCTTGCTGGCTACTTGTTCCTGGGTGAAAACTAGGCGTGAAGAACTTGGAGTCGTGACACACCGGTCAAGGGTGGATGTTACGAACTAGAAGTCGTGACACGCCGGTCGACTGGTTTTATCCTGAGGCAGGGTAATTTCTATCTTGGCCAAAGAGTGGCCTCTTCTTAAAATAATCTTCTTATCCTGATGCAGGGTAATTTCTATTCTTGGCCAAAGAGTGGCCTCTTCTTAAAATAGTCTTCTTAAAATCTTCTTTTTATCCTGATGCAGGGTAATTTCTATCTTGGCCAAAGAGTGGCCTCTTGTTAAACATCTTCTTGTTAAACATCTTCTTGTTAAACATCTTCTTGTTAAACATCTTCTGGTTAAAATCTTCTGGTTAAAATCTTCTTGATAGTAGGGTCGCCAATTTTTGTTTATCCTGGCTATAGGGTCGCAACTTTTTGTTTATCCTGGCTGGGTCTGGGGTGTCTCGTATAGACGAGGCGTTCTTGTTAAGGGGCAAGGGGGCTCTGCCCCCTCCCCTGCAGCGAGGCTGCAGTCCAAAGAAGAGTCTCGAATGAAGTTCTCTGATGAAGAGGTAATCTGAAGTCTAATAATGAAGTGCAATAAATGAAGTCCTATAATGAAGTGAAGTATTTTTCAAATATACTTATAATATAACTTAAATGTTTGGGGGAGAACAGTTGAAGGTTAAATTTCCCCCCTTTTTAAACACATGATTTCAGCTAAAAAGAATAAAAAATATAAAAATAAAAAAGAACAGTAGTATCGCTGATTCTACATTAATGGAGGCGATATCATTTCGTATTAGCACATAAGCACAATTTTGAGTACATGACTGAGTACGTATTAATTTTGGTTCATTACAATTACGATTACAATTACTAATTAATTCATATTCACTTATTATTGTTTTAATTACAATTCCATTAAAGTACATTCTTACATGATAAATTAAATCATTACATTTAATTACAGTTTCACTGAAGTACATTAAAAGTTATTGTTAATTTAAAGTATTACAGTTAATTACAATTTAAACAGTTACTATAACTTTGTCTTGTTTTTACAGTGTTTCATATTAATAGACAATTAAGATGTTAGAAATATAATACAAAGTACATGGCACTTACGAGATAATTTATTTTACGAAATAATATGCTATAATGTTATAAATTCGAATCAGAGCGAAAGGAGACCTTTTTTATCTTAGAAGCGTTCAAATTCTGCTGTGATGAGCGGAATTTCTGATAATAACTTACTAAGCATTTATGAATATCTTGCGAGGGTTGAACGCACTTGAAAGTAAAAATGAAAAAAATAATACGAGAACGTTTTTTCGCGTTCCCGAACGAACTGCGAAAGTTTTGCATTTCATGATTGACACGAGTAAAGATGATTATTTAATAAAAATTACATACGATAATGGTCAAGCTAAAATATGGACGTATGGGGGCGGGGATGAGATGCAAGACAATTCATAATTAATTATAATAACTTTTATAACAAATGGATAATGGATACGACTAAACCATAGAAAGGGTAGATCGTAGGGTTGTGACATGAACAAAAATAGGAAGCTACAAATAAAATTATTATCCAAACTCGCGTTAAGCGATTTTGGTTCTTATGTAAAAATGGACAATGAATTCATATAATGATGGTGTAGGAATTGTTCATTGTTCACTTTTTACATTACTCTCCCCTTTTAAAAATGATATTTATACAATAATTTAATAGGGTACCATTAATACAATACATATGAGAAAATAACATCCTAACAGGGTACCATTAATACAATACAATGAGAAAATAACATCCTAACAGGGTACCATTAGTTACAATACAATGAGAAAATAACATCCTAACAGGGTACCATTAGTTACAATACAAATTTTATACAGAACGATTTCGCGTGGTCGAGTACAATGCAGAGTATCCAAATTTTTTTTAAATGACACTTGCTTACAAAATATTTAAAAAATCAAAGATTAATACTTTAATTTAGATAAACAATTAAGCTAGACAACCAATGATATTGTTAAATTTTTTTACAAAATTTTATTTTTCTGTGGGAAAAATTACGTACATAATGAATAGAGTAGATAAAAGGGAAAAACGTAAATCGTACAATCTATAAGCTAATGTTTATTGACTATTGTAAGTAAAAAAAATCGAATTACATAATGGATGATGTATAGACCTGTGGTCAAATGTGTAGGGATTTGGAAGGTTTTTTTGAATTAACAAAGTTTAAAAATGATGTATAATAATTTAAGATGGGTTTAGGGTTATATATATATATATATATACATTTACGTTAAGGAATAGATAAAACAACTTAATAAATGCATGAATGCAAAAATGCATGAATGCATGAATGCAAAAATGATTAAGACTAAATTACGCGCAATGAAATAGTTTATTGTGATATCCAATGATTTGAGCATGAGGTTTGTATATATAGTATATATAGTGTGCATGCATTTTTATTGACTGTTGTAGGTACAAATCGAATTACGTAGTGGATGATGTATAGACCTGTGGTCAAATGTGTAGGGATTTGGAAGGGTTTTTTTGAATTAACAAAGTTTAAAAATGATGTATAATAATTTAAGATGGGTTATAAAATCTTTTAAGTTTAAGTCAATTATTGTTATTGTTATTATTATTATCATTATTATTATTACAAAATCCTTTAAGCTCAAGGTCAATTATTATAAAATCTAATTACAGGTAAATTTTTCATCAAAAATTATTTTTATATAATAAAAAAAATATATTAAAAAGGTTTTAATAATTTTTGCTTGTTAAGTAGAAAAATCATACTTCGTTGAATGTTGATAGAATTTGAATTATTTGATTTTTTAATCTGAAGACTTGTTTGCATATAGACAAATACATCTGTTTTATTGCGTAGAAGTTTTTATTAAAAATTAAATGACTGAAATTTAGGGTATGTGCGGTCATACGGGTAAATTTCCCGATCGTACAGAGCAGGATAATTTAGGTACATGATCGATTAATTGTCACGCTATTTCTGTCATCATATAATCAAAATAATTATAAAACTCGTTAAAAACTTTTGTAAAAACGGTTTTGTTACAATTAATGAATTACATAACTATATATTTATATACATAACAATGCATGAAAAGGGAAAGACAAATCAGTGAATTTCCGTCTTTCAAACAAACAAAAAAGGTTAAACCAAAGACGCAAATCGGTCAATTTTGGTTGAATTTTTAATTCTCTTTTACAACAAAAAAAGGTTGAATTCAATTGACTGCATTGAAAACTAACTTGGGACTCAAAATAAAATGACTTGGGACTCGGAATAAAAATGACTTGAAATAAATCTCTCTGACTTGAAATAAATCTCTCTGACTTGAAATAAATCTCTCTGACTTCAAGTAAAACTCTGACTTGAGCTAAAACTGTCTGACTTCAAATAAAACTCTCTGACTTGAACTCTATCAAGTAGTATCTTGAAACTGAAAATGAACTGACTTGAACTCTTATCAAGTAGTATCTTGAAACTGAAAATGAAACTGACTTGAACTCTTATCAAGTAGTATCTTGAAACTGAAAATGAAACTGACTTCAACTCTTATCAAGTAGTATCTTGAAACTGAAAATGAAACTACTGACTTGAACTCTTATCAAGTAGTATCTTGAAACTGTAACTTGAACTCTTATCAAGTATTCTTGAAACTTAACTGTCTAACTTGAAACTGCTTCAAGTATTTCTATAAATCTCTAAACTCTCTCTCTTAATTTGCAAGTCAATTCAATTCAGTAATTGAAAAAAATTTGCAAACAAAAATATAAAACGTAAACAACATTTCACTCTAATGTACGGGAAGGTACATAAAATAAAATTATTCTATACTGAATATAACAGTGAAAATAACTGAAATTCTCTCTCTGAAATTAACTCTGTTACAATTAACTTTGTTACAATTAACTTTGTTACAATTAACTCTGTTACAATTAACTCTGTTACAATATCTGTTAAATACTGTTACATTAATGTTACAATTTCTATTTCACTAAAAAAAAATGTATCTGGTGTCTGAAATGTTCACTGTGTTTTGTGTTAAATTCTGGCTCCATACTAAATATTAACTGTTAATAGTACTGATTTTTTTTTCAAGTGTTTATAAATTTTCTTAAAAAAAACAACTCTTACTTAACAAGATTCCTACGGCGAAATCCTTAGAGACATGTCCTGAAGACGTCTTGCTGGCTACTTGTTCCTGGGTGAAAACTAGGCGTGAAGAACTTGGAGTCGTGACACACCGGTCAAGGGGGATGTTACGAACTAGAAGTCGTGACACGCCGGTCGACTGGTTTTATCCTGAGGCAGGGTAATTTCTATCTTGGCCAAAGAGTGGCCTCTTCTTAAAATAATCTTCTTATCCTGATGCAGGTAATTTCTATTCTTGGCCAAAGAGTGGCCTCTTCTTAAAATAGTCTTCTTAAAATCTTCTTTTTATCCTGATGCAGGGTAATTTCTATCTTGGCCAAAGAGTGGCCTCTTGTTAAACATCTTCTTGTTAAACATCTTCTTGTTAAACATCTTCTGGTTAAAATCTTCTGGTTAAAATCTTCTTGATAGTAGGGTCGCCAATTTTTGTTTATCCTGGCTATAGGGTCGCAACTTTTTGTTTATCCTGGCTGGGTCTGGGGTGTCTCGTATAGACGAGGCGTTCTTGTTAAGGGCAAGGGGGCTCTGCCCCCTCCCCTGCAGCGAGGCTGCAGTCCAAAGAAGAGTCTCGAATGAAGTTCTCTGATGAAGAGGTAATCTGAAGTCTAATAATGAAGTGCAATAAATGAAGTCCTATAATGAAGTGAAGTATTTTTCAAATATACTTATAATATAACTTAAATGTTTGGGGGAGAACAGTTGAAGGTTAAATTTCCCCCTTTTTAAACACATGATTTCAGCTAAAAAGAATAAAAAATATAAAAATAAAAAGAACAGTAGTATCGCTGATTCTACATTAATGGAGGCGATATCATTTCGTATTAGCACATAAGCACAATTTTGAGTACATGACTGAGTACGTATTAATTTTGGTTCATTACAATTACGATTACAATTACTAATTAATTCATATTCACTTATTATTGTTTTAATTACAATTCCATTAAAGTACATTCTTACATGATAAATTAAATCATTACATTTAATTACAGTTTCACTGAAGTACATTAAAAGTTATTGTTAATTTAAAGTATTACAGTTAATTACAATTTAAACAGTTACTATAACTTTGTCTTGTTTTTACAGTGTTTCATATTAATAGACAATTAAGATGTTAGAAATATAATACAAAGTACATGGCACTTACGAGATAATTTATTTTACGAAATAATATGCTATAATGTTATAAATTCGAATCAGAGCGAAAGGAGACCTTTTTTATCTTAGAAGCGTTCAAATTCTGCTGTGATGAGCGGAATTTCTGATAATAACTTACTAAGCATTTATGAATATCTTGCGAGGGTTGAACGTACTTGAAAGTAAAAATGAAAAAAATAATACGAGAACGTTTTTTCGCGTTCCCGAACGAACTGCGAAAGTTTTGCATTTCATGATTGACACGAGTAAAGATGATTATTTAATAAAAATTACATACGATAATGGTCAAGCTAAAATATGGACGTATGGGGGCGGGATGAGATGCAAGACAATTATTAATTATAATAACTTTTATAACAAATGGATAATGGATACGACTAAACCATAGAAAGGGTAGATCGTAGGGTTGTGACATGAACAAAATAGGAACTACAAATAAAATTATTATCCAAACTCGCGTTAAGCGATTTTGGTTCTTATGTAAAAATGGACAATGAATTCATATAATGATGGTGTAGGAATTGTTCATTGTTCACTTTTTACATTACTCTCCCCTTTTAAAATGATATTTATACAATAATTTAATAGGGTACCATTAATACAATACATATGAGAAAAATAACATCCTAACAGGGTACCATTAATACAATACAATGAGAAAATAACATCCTAACAGGGTACCATTAGTTACAATACAATGAGAAAATAACATCCTAACAGGGTACCATTAGTTACAATACAAATTTTATACAGAACGATTTCGCGTGGTCGAGTACAATGCAGAGTATCCAAATTTTTTTTAAATGACACTTGCTTACAAATATTTAAAAAATCAAAGATTAATACTTTAATTTAGATAACAATTAAGCTAGACAACCAATGATATTGTTAAATTTTTTTACAAAATTTTATTTTTCTGTGGGAAAAATTACGTACATAATGAATAGAGTAGATAAAAGGGAAAAACGTAAATCGTACAATCTATAAGCTAATGTTTATTGACTATTGTAAGTAAAAAAAATCGAATTACATAATGGATGATGTATAGACCTGTGGTCAAATGTGTAGGGATTTGGAAGGTTTTTTTGAATTAACAAAGTTTAAAAATGATGTATAATAATTTAAGATGGGTTTAGGGTTATATATATATATATATATATACATTTACGTTAAGGAATAGATAAAACAACTTAATAAATGCATGAATGCAAAAATGCATGAATGCATGAATGCAAAAATGATTAAGACTAAATTACGCGCAATGAAATAGTTTATTGTGATATCCAATGATTTGAGCATGAGGTTTGTATATATAGTATATATAGTGTGCATGCATTTTTATTGACTGTTGTAGGTACAAATCGAATTACGTAGTGGATGATGTATAGACCTGTGGTCAAATGTGTAGGGATTTGGAAGGGTTTTTTGAATTAACAAAGTTTAAAAATGATGTATAATAATTTAAGATGGGTTATAAAATCTTTTAAGTTTAAGTCAATTATTGTTATTGTTATTATTATTATCATTATTATTATTACAAAATCCTTTAAGCTCAAGGTCAATTATTATAAAATCTAATTACAGGTAAATTTTTTCATCAAAAATTATTTTATATAATAAAAAAAATATATTAAAAAGGTTTTAATAATTTTTGCTTGTTAAGTAGAAAATCATACTTCGTTGAATGTTGATAGAATTTGAATTATTTGATTTTTTAATCTGAAGACTTGTTTGCATATAGACAAATACATCTGTTTTTATTGCGTAGAAGTTTTTATTAAAAATTAAATGACTGAAATTTAGGGTATGTGCGGTCATACGGGTAAATTTCCCGATCGTACAGAGCAGGATAATTTAGGTACATGATCGATTAATTGTCACGCTATTTCTGTCATCATATAATCAAAATAATTATAAAACTCGTTAAAAACTTTTGTAAAAACGGTTTTGTTACAATTAATGAATTACATAACTATATATTTATATACATAACAATGCATGAAAAGGGAAAGACAAATCAGTGAATTTCCGTCTTTCAAACAAACAAAAAAGGTTAAACCAAAGACGCAAATCGGTCAATTTTGGTTGAATTTTTAATTCTCTTTTACAACAAAAAAGGTTGAATTCAATTGACTGCATTGAAAACTAACTTGGGACTCAAAATAAAATGACTTGGGACTCGGAATAAAATGACTTGAAATAAATCTCTCTGACTTGAAATAAATCTCTCTGACTTGAAATAAATCTCTCTGACTTCAAGTAAACTCTGACTTGAGCTAAAACTGTCTGACTTCAAATAAAACTCTCTGACTTGAACTCTATCAAGTAGTATCTTGAAACTGAAAATGAACTGACTTGAACTCTTATCAAGTAGTATCTTGAAACTGAAAATGAAACTGACTTGAACTCTTATCAAGTAGTATCTTGAAACTGAAATGAAACTGACTTCAACTCTTATCAAGTAGTATCTTGAAACTGAAAATGAAACTACTGACTTGAACTCTTATCAAGTAGTATCTTGAAACTGTAACTTGAACTCTTATCAAGTATTCTTGAAACTTAACTGTCTAACTTGAAACTGCTTCAAGTATTTCTATAAATCTCTAAACTCTCTCTCTTAATTTGCAAGTCAATTCAATTCAGTAATTGAAAAAAATTTGCAAACAAAAATATAAAACGTAAACAACATTTCACTCTAATGTACGGGAAGGTACATAAAATAAAATTATTCTATACTGAATATAACAGTGAAATAACTGAAATTCTCTCTCTGAAATTAACTCTGTTACAATTAACTTTGTTACAATTAACTTTGTTACAATTAACTCTGTTACAATTAACTCTGTTACAATATTAACTGTTAATAGTACTGATTTTTTTTTCAAGTGTTTATAAATTTTCTTAAAAAAAACAACTCTTACTTAACAAGATTCCTACGGCGAAATCCTTAGAGACATGTCCTGAAGACGTCTTGCTGGCTACTTGTTCCTGGGTGAAAACTAGGCGTGAAGAACTTGGAGTCGTGACACACCGGTCAAGGGTTGATGTTACGAACTAGAAGTCGTGACACGCCGGTCGACTGGTTTTATCCTGAGGCAGTGTAATTTCTATCTTGGCCAAAGAGTGGCCTCTTCTTAAAATAATCTTCTTATCCTGATGCAGGGTAATTTCTATTCTTGGCCAAAGAGTGGCCTCTTCTTAAAATAGTCTTCTTAAAATCTTCTTTTTATCCTGATGCAGGGTAATTCCTATCTTGGCCAAAGAGTGGCCTCTTGTTAAACATCTTCTTGTTAAACATCTTCTTGTTAAACATCTTCTGGTTAAAATCTTCTGGTTAAAATCTTCTTGATAGTAGGGTCGCCAATTTTTGTTTATCCTGGCTATAGGGTCGCAACTTTTTGTTTATCCTGGCTGGGTCTGGGGTGTCTCGTATAGACGAGGCGTTCTTGTTAAGGGGCAAGGGGCTCTGCCCCCTCCCCTGCAGCGAGGCTGCAGTCCAAGAAGAGTCTCGAATGAAGTTCTCTGATGAAGAGGTAATCTGAAGTCTAATAATGAAGTGCAATAAATGAAGTCCTATAATGAAGTGAAGTATTTTTCAAATATACGTATAATATAACTTAAATGTTTGGGGGAGAACAGTTGAAGGTTAAATTTCCCCCTTTTTAAACACATGATTTCAGCTAAAAAGAATAAAAAATAAAAAATAAAAAAGAACAGTTTATCGCTGATTCTACATTAATGGAGCGATATCATTCGTATTAGCACATAAGCACAATTTTGAGTACATGACTGAGTACGTATTAATTTTGGTTCATTACAATTACGATTACAATTACTAATTAATTCATATTCACTTATTATTGTTTTAATTACAATTCCATTAAAGTACATTCTTACATGATAAATTAAATCATTACATTTAATTACAGTTTCACTGAAGTACATTAAAAGTTATTGTTAATTTAAAGTATTACAGTTAATTACAATTTAAACAGTTACTATAACTTTGTCTTGTTTTTACAGTGTTTCATATTAATAGACAATTAAGATGTTAGAAATATAATACAAAGTACATGGCACTTACGAGATAATTTATTTTACGAAATAATATGCTATAATGTTATAAATTCGAATCAGAGCGAAAGGAGACCTTTTTATCTTAGAAGCGTTCAAATTCTGCTGTATGAGCGGAATTTCTGATAATAACTTACTAAGCATTTATGAATATCTTGCGAGGTTGAACGCACTTGAAAGTAAAAATGAAAAAAATAATAAGAACGTTTTTTTCGCGTTCCCGAACGAACTGCGAAAGTTTTGGCATTTCATGATTGACACGAGTAAAGATGATTATTTAATAAAATTACATACGATAATGGTCAAGCTAAAATATGGACGTATGGGGCGGGGATGAGATGCAAGACAATTCATAATTAATTATAATAACTTTTATAACAAATGGATAATGGATACGACTAAACCATAGAAAGGGTAGATCGTAGGGTTGTGACATGAACAAAATAGGAAGCTACAAATAAAATTATTATCCAAACTCGCGTTAAGCGATTTTGGTTCTTATGTAAAATGGACAATGAATTCATATAATGATGGTGTAGGAATTGTTCATTGTTCACTTTTTACATTACTCTCCCCTTTTAAAAATGATATTTATACAATAATTTAATAGGGTACCATTAATACAATACATATGAGAAAATAACATCCTAACAGGGTACCATTAACCCTTTCGCCCACGAATTATGACATAGGGTAAAAAAGAAATTTGCCTTTATGTGTGGTTATATAAGAATCAATATGGTTTATTTTTCAGCTACACAATTGTCTACCCAGTGAGTGAAAGGGTTAATACAATACAATGAGAAAATAACATCCTAACAGGGTACCATTAGTTACAATACAATGAGAAAATAACATCCTAACAGGGTACCATTAGTTACAATACAAATTTTATACAGAACGATTTCGCGTGGTCGAGTACAATGCAGAGTATCCAAATTTTTTTAAATGACACTTGCTTACAAAATATAAAAAAATCAAAGATTAATACTTTAATTTAGATAAACAATTAAGCTAGACAACCAATGATATTGTTAAATTTTTTTACAAAATTTTATTTTTCTGTGGGAAAAATTACGTACATAATGAATAGAGTAGATAAAAGGGAAAAACGTAAATCGTACAATCTATAAGCTAATGTTTATTGACTATTGTAAGTAAAAAAAATCGAATTACATAATGGATGATGTATAGACCTGTGGTCAAATGTGTAGGGATTTGGAAGGTTTTTTTGAATTAACAAAGTTTAAAAATGATGTATAATAATTTAAGATGGGTTTAGGGTTATATATATATATATTATATATATATATATAGCAAATAACTGCAATGACCGCGCAGTATATAAATGAATAGAAACGACATAAGTATTAAGGAACGTTTCTGCACACGAGGAGGAGAGATAACGAAATAATGAAAAATGAGGCGAACCGCGGTTCGCCTCATTTTTCATTATTTCGTTATCTCTCCTCCTCGTGTGCAGAAACGTTCCTTAATACTTATGTCGTTTCTATTCATATATATATATATACATTTACGTTAAGAAATAGATAAAACAACTTAATAAATGCATGAATGCAAAAATGCATGAATGCATGAATGCAAAAATGATTAAGACTAAATTACGCGCAATGAAATAGTTTATTGTGATATCCAATGATTTGAGCATGAGGTTTGTATATATAGTATATAGTGTGCATGCATTTTTATTGACTGTTGTAGGTACAAATCGAATTACGTAGTGGATGATGTATAGACCTGTGGTCAAATGTGTAGGGATTTGGAAGGGTTTTTTTGAATTAACAAAGTTTAAAAATGATGTATAATAATTTAAGATGGGTTATAAAATCTTTTAAGTTTAAGTCAATTATTGTTATTGTTATTATTATTATCATTATTATTATTACAAAATCCTTTAAGCTCACGGTCAATTATTATAAAATCTAATTACAGGTAAATTTTTCATTAAAAATTATTTTTATATAATAAAAAAATATTAAAAAGGTTTTAATAATTTTTGCTTGTTAAGTAGAAAAATCATACTTCTTCGTTGAATGTTGATAGAATTTGAATTATTTGATTTTTAATCTGAAGACTTGTTTGCATATAGACAAATACATCTGTTTTATTGCGTAGAAGTTTTATTAAAAATTAAATGACTGAAATTTAGGGTATGTGCGGTCATACGGGTAAATTTCCCGATCGTACAGAGCAGGATAATTTAGGTACATGATCGATTAATTGTCACGCTATTTCTGTCATCATATAATCAAAATAATTATAAAACTCGTTAAAAACTTTTGTAAAAACAGTTTTGTTACAATTAATGAATTACATAACTATATATTTATATACATAACAATGCATGAAAAGGGAAAGACAAATCAGTAAATTTCCGTCTTTCAAACAAAAAAAAGGTTAAACCAAAGACGCAAATCGGTCAATTTTGGTTGAATTTTTAATTCTCTTTACAACAAAAAAAGGTTGAATTCAATTGACTGCATTGAAAACTAACTTGGGACTCAAAATAAAATGACTTGGGACTCGGAATAAAAATGACTTGAAATAAATCTCTCTGACTTGAAATAAATCTCTCTGACTTGAAATAAATCTCTCTTACTTGAAATAAATCTCTCTGACTTCAAGTAAAACTCTGACTTGAGCTAAAACTGTCTGACTTCAAATAAAACTCTCTGACTTGAACTCTATCAAGTAGTATCTTGAAACTGAAAATGAACTGACTTGAACTCTTATCAAGTAGTATCTTGAAACTGAAAATGAAACTGACTTGAACTCTTATCAAGTAGTATCTTGAACTGAAAATGAAACTGACTTCAACTCTTATCAAGTAGTATCTTGAAACTGAAATGAAACTACTGACTTGAACTCTTATCAAGTAGTATCTTGAAACTGTAACTTGAACTCTTATCAAGTATTCTTGAAACTTAACTGTCTAACTTGAAACTGCTTCAAGTATTTCTATAAATCTCTAAACTCTCTCTCTTAATTTGCAAGTCAATTCAATTCAGTAATTGAAAAAAATTTGAAACAAAAATATAAAACGTAAACAACATTTCACTCTAATGTACGGGAAGGTACATAAACAAAATTATTCTATACTGAATATAACAGTGAAAATAACTGAAATTCTCTCTCTGAAATTAACTCTGTTACAATTATCTTTGTTACAATTAACTCTGTTACAATTAACTCTGTGTTACAATTTCTATTTCACTAAAAAAAAAATGTATCTGGTGTCTGAAATGTTTAGTGTGTTTTGTGTTAAATTCTGGCTCCATACTAAATATTAACTGTTAATAGTACTGATTTTTTTTCAAGTGTTTATAAATTTTCTTAAAAAAAACAACTCTTACTTAACAAGATTCCTACGGCGAAATCCTTAGAGACGTGTCCTGAAGACGTCTTGCTGGCTACTTGTTCCTGGGTGAAAACTAGGCGTGAAGAACTTGGAGTCGTGACACACCGGTCAAGGGTGGATGTTACGAACTAGAAGTCGTGACACGCCGGTCGACTGGTTTTATCCTGAGGCAGGGTAATTTCTATCTTGGCCAAAGAGTGGCCTCTTCTTAAAATAATCTTATCCTGATGCAGGGTAATTTCTATTCTTGGCCAAAGAGTGGCCTCTTCTTAAAATAGTCTTCTTAAAATCTTCTTTTTATCCTGATGCAGGGTAATTTCTATCTTGGCCAAAGACTGGCCTCTTGTTAAACATCTTCTTGTTAAACATCTTCTTGTTAAACATCTTCTTGTTAAACATCTTCTGGTTAAAATCTTCTGGTTAAAATCTTCTTGATAGTAGGGTCGCCAATTTTTGTTTATCCTGGCTATAGGGTCGCAACTTTTGTTTATCCTGGCTGGGTCTGGGGTGTCTCGTATAGACGAGGCGTTCTTGTTAAGGGGCAAGGGGGCTCTGCCCCCTCCCCTGCAGCGAGGCTGCAGTCCAAAGAAGAGTCTCGAATGAAGTTCTCTGATGAAGAGGTAATCTGAAGTCTAATAATGAAGTGCAATAAATGAAGTCCTATAATGAAGTGAAGTATTTTTCAAATATACGTATAATATAACTTAAATGTTTGGGGAGAACAGTTGAAGGTTAAATTTCCCCCTTTTTAAACATGATTTCAACTAAAAAGAATAAAAAATATAAAATAAAAAGAACAGTTATCGCTGATTCTACATTAATGGAGCGATATCATTTCGTATTAGCACATAAGCACAATTTTGAGTACATGACTGAGTACGTATTAATTTTGGTTCATTACAATTACGATTACAATTACTAATTAATTCATATTCACTTATTATTGTTTTAATTACAATTCCATTAAAGTACATTCTTACATGATAAATTAAATCATTACATTTAATTACAGTTTCACTGAAGTACATTAAAAGTTATTGTTAATTTAAAGTATTACAGTTAATTACAATTTAAACAGTTACTATAACTTTGTCTTGTTTTTACAGTGTTTCATATTAATAGACAATTAAGATGTTAGAAATATAATACAAAGTACATGGCACTTACGAGATAATTTTTTACGAAATAATATGCTATAATGTTATAAATTCGAATCAGAGCGAAAGGAGACCTTTTTTATCTTAGAAGCGTTCAAATTCTGCTGTATGAGCGGAATTTCTGATAATAACTTACTAAGCATTTATGAATATCTTGCGAGGGTTGAACGTACTTGAAAGTAAAAATGAAAAAAATAATAAGAGAACGTTTTTTCGCGTTCCCGAACGAACTGCGAAAGTTTTGCATTTCATGATTGACACGAGTAAAGATGATTATTTAATAAAAATTACATACGATAATGGTCAAGCTAAAATATGGACGTATGGGGGCGGGGATGAGATGCAAGACAATTCATAATTAATTATAATAACTTTTATAACAAATGGATAATGGATACGACTAAACCATAGAAAGGGTAGATCGTAGGGTTGTGACATGAACAAAAATAGGAAGCTACAAATAAAATTATTATCCAAACTCGCGTTAAGCGATTTTGGTTCTTATGTAAAAATGGACAATGAATTCATATAATGATGGTGTAGGAATTGTTCATTGTTCACTTTTTACATTACTCTCCCCTTTTAAAAATGATATTTATACAATAATTTAATAGGGTACCATTAATACAATACATATGAGAAAATACATCCTAACAGGGTACCATTAATACAATACAATGAGAAAATAACATCCTAACAGGGTACCATTAGTTACAATACAATGAGAAAATAACATCCTAACAGGGTACCATTAGTTACAATACAAATTTTATACAGAACGATTTTGCGTGGTCGAGTACAATGCAGAGTATCCAATTTTTTTTAAATGACACTTGCTTACAAAATATTTAAAAAATCAAAGATTAATACTTTAATTTAGATAAACAATTAAGCTAGACAACCAATGATATTGTTAAATTTTTTTACAAAATTTTATTTTTCTGTGGGAAAAATTACGTACATAATGAATAGAGTAGATAAAAGGGAAAAACGTAAATCGTACAATCTATAAGCTAATGTTTATTGACTATTGTAAGTAAAAAAAATCGAATTACATAATGGATGATGTATAGACCTGTGGTCAAATGTGTAGGGATTTGGAAGGTTTTTTTGAATTAACAAAGTTTAAAAATGATGTATAATAATTTAAGATGGGTTTAGGGTTATATATATATATATACATTTACGTTAAGGAATAGATAAAACAACTTAATAAATGCATGAATGCAAAAATGCATGAATGCATGAATGCAAAAATTTAAGACTAAATTACGCGCAATGAAATAGTTTATTGTGATATCCAATGATTTGAGCATGAGGTTTGTATATATAGTATATATAGTGTGCATGCATTTTTATTGACTGTTGTAGGTACAAATCGAATTACGTAGTGGATGATGTATAGACCTGTGGTCAAATGTGTAGGGATTTGGAAGGGTTTTTTTGAATTAACAAAGTTTAAAAATGATGTATAATAATTTAAGATGGGTTATAAAATCTTTTAAGTTTAAGTCAATTATTGTTATTGTTATTATTATTATCATTATTATTATTACAAAATCCTTTAAGCTCAAGGTCAATTATTATAAAATCTAATTACAGGTAAATTTTTCATCAAAAATTATTTTTATATAATAAAAAAAATATATTAAAAGGTTTTAATAATTTTTGCTTGTTAAGTAGAAAAATCATACTTCGTTGAATGTTGATAGAATTTGAATTATTTGATTTTTTAATCTGAAGACTTGTTTGCATATAGACAAATACATCTGTTTTATTGCGTAGAAGTTTTTATTAAAAATTAAATGACTGAAATTTAGGGTATGTGCGGTCATACGGGTAAATTTCCCGATCGTACAGAGCAGGATAATTTAGGTACATGATCGATTAATTGTCACGCTATTTCTGTCATCATATAATCAAAATAATTATAAAACTCGTTAAAAACTTTTGTAAAAACGGTTTTGTTACAATTAATGAATTACATAACTATATATTTATATACATAACAATGCATGAAAAGGGAAAGACAAATCAGTGAATTTCCGTCTTTCAAACAAACAAAAAAGTTTAAACCAAAGACGCAAATCGGTCAATTTGGTTGAATTTTTAATTCTCTTTTACAACAAAAAAGGTTGAATTCAATTGACTGCATTGAAAACTAACTTGGGACTCAAAATAAAATGACTTGGGACTCGGAATAAAAATGACTTGAAATAAATCTCTCTGACTTGAAATAAATCTCTCTGACTTGAAATAAATCTCTCTGACTTCAAGTAAAACTCTGACTTGAGCTAAAACTGTCTGACTTCAAATAAAACTCTCTGACTTGAACTCTATCAAGTAGTATCTTGAAACTGAAATGAACTGACTTGAACTCTTATCAAGTAGTATCTGAAACTGAAATGAAACTGACTTGAACTCTTATCAAGTAGTATCTTGAAACTGAAAATGAAACTGACTTCAACTCTTATCAAGTAGTATCTTGAAACTGAAAATGAAACTACTGACTGAACTCTTATCAAGTAGTATCTTGAAACTGTAACTTGAACTCTTATCAAGTATTCTTGAAACTTAACTGTCTAACTTGAAACTGCTTCAAGTATTTCTATAAATCTCTAAACTCTCTCTCTTAATTTGCAAGTCAATTCAATTCAGTAATTGAAAAAAATTTGCAAACAAAAATATAAAACGTAAACAACATTTCACTCTAATGTACGGGAAGGTACATAAAATAAAATTATTCTATACTGAATATAACAGTGAAAATAACTGAAATTCTCTCTCTGAAATTAACCCTGTTACAATTCTTTGTTACAATTAACTTTGTTACAATTAACTCTGT
>JAJOZX010005484.1:137500-315482 GCA_023014485.1 Bathynomus jamesi | reverse complement strand
TGCTGTTTACTCCACTCTCTATGTCTGTTAGCATGGTAATGAACAGGAGTGGGGCCAGTACTGCACCGTGTGGTACTGAGCTGCGTACTTCCGATTCTGATGATGATATACCTTTAATTTTGACGACCTGTATATGTTCTCTGAGAAATTTAGATCCATTTTCCCACTTTGCCTGTATTCTCATATATTTCATTTTGTGCTATTATACAATGATCACATTTGTCGAAAGCTTTAGCAAAATCCGTGTATATGACATCGGAGTTGTCATTGCCTTCCAGTGCATCTAGGGTGTTGTTATAGTGTTCTATAGTTGTGATAGGCATGATCTTCCTGATCGGAATCCGTGCTGATTTTCATTAAATCTTTCAGGTGTCTTCAAGAAGTCAGATTTTCTCTCTAACTATCCTTTCAAATATTTTGCTGAGGTGCGACGTCAATGACACTGGTCTATAGTTTTTTGCTTGAGATCTATCCCCCTCCTTTATATATCGGTGTCAATGTTTGCTCTTTTCAAGATGATCGGTATTTCCCCAGTGTCTAGGGATCTTCTCCATATCCAGTATAAGGGTGTAGCTACTGTATTTCATTTTTACAGTTTTTAATCAATAATGCGTTCCATTTGTTCGGACCTACAGCTGAATGTAGTTTCATTTGTCCTATAGCTCTCGCTACATTTTCTGAGGTAAAATCAAAGTCTGTTATACACTCTCCTTGCAATTTCTCTTCAAAGAATGCATCTATGTCAGGTATCGTTTTGTTACTTTTTGGGGTACTGAAGACCGATTCATACTGTGCTCTCAATGTTTCAACATTTTCTTTTAGATCGTCGGTTAGTTCATTATTTCTTTTGCTTAGCGGCCCGATAACGGCGCGCGTTTTTGGTTTCCTTTTCGCATAGCTATAGAAGTATTTTGGATTTTCCTTTATTGCTTCTACCACCTTTTCCTCTTCCCTCTATGTATGGTCCTTAATCAGGGTTTGTATTTTCTTATCGATGCCATTCAATTTTTCTTTTATTACTTTCCTGACATTGTCATCTCCGCAGCTGGCTAACTTCGCTCCACTCTCTTTCTTTTGCGGAATATTCTCCTCGTTTTTCCTCTCTGGCCAGCTCCTCTTTCCTTTTGGCTATGATTTCGGAGCATATTTTTTAAAAATTCTCAGCGTCTTTTCTTCCAAGGTTGTTAGCATTTCTTTAGTTATTTTATTCTCTAAAACTGTTCTCCACTCTATTTGGGCTATGTGTGATCTGATTGCTTCCCAATTTATAGTCTTCGAGTTTAAGTTAAAGGCCCCAAATTTGATTCTTTTTTCAATATGAGTATTGGTTTTTAATGTTGCCGCCATATTTGTTGATATCTCGATTAAGTTGTGGTCTGAGATAATGGTTGGGGTTATTTGTATATCAGCAATCAAGTTGGTGTTATTCGTGAATATCAGATCTAGGCAGTTATTTTTTCTGGTATTTTCTGTTATCTCCTGTTTCAGCATAAACTCGTTTGTGAGAGCCATCGACATTTTGCTTGCTCCTGGTCTTCTCTTCTTCCCCCTTGTCCTGGTGTATCCACCTTTTTGTATTTTATAAATGGGAAATTAAGGTATCCGCAGAGCATTATATTGGGGGATGGAGGGTTTATGGTCTTTATTAGGTTTCTGATATCATCAGTAGTATGGGCGAAAAAGGAGAGAGTGCAATGCAATTGCAAATGCTCATCAATGTTGCATAAGTTCTACAACAAAGGGGGAGAGGGAATGTTGTAAGAGCAACAAATGGTTATGTAACTTGGAGGCGGAGTTATCCCCCAAGAGAAAGAAAGAGAAGGAGAGAAAGGAAGAGAGGTGTTCACCTGGCAGGAGCCAAGCGCATATTAAGACTTCAACCGAGTGGGCTTTGTCTTAATATGTTCCTAATCAGCCATCTGGCTTAATCAGCCAGTTAGCTTCTCTGGCTGAGCTGCCAGATTGCGCTATTTATTTAATTAAAGCATATATTGTGGCTTAACCAGCCAGTTGACTTAGAAGGCGTAAATGGCTTGTTCAGTTGTACATTATTGAGTTGCTAGATTGCGTTTATTTATTTAATTAAAGCACATATTCTGACTAAAAACAGCCAGTTGACTTAGAAGGCGTAATTGGCCTGTTCAGGTGTACAATATTAGGGTTGCCAGATTGTGATATGCAGATATATTTGGCAGTTGGTTTAGAAATTCGTTTTAGAAGGCAGCCATTTGCTGTAATTAAATGTCGTATACAACCAAAAGAATTAAATAAAACGCCATTACGTCATTCTGTTTATTTAGACGAATTAATGGATTCAGTTTCAAAAAATATATAGAAAATAAAAATACAATGGAATATATATGATCAAAAATAATAATAGCATAAGAAATACGAAAGAGAAATATATAACCAATAATATACAAAACGTTGTAGTATAACCATCAATATATTAGTACAGGGAAAAAAATATATATATAGTGTTATATTAAATAATTAAATATATTAAAAAATAATACACGAAACGTATAATCAAGTGCATATTAGTAGAGGAAATATATATATATATATATATATATATATATATACACAATTAAATAAATTATTATACATCAAAATACTTTGTTCTACGGCGCTAAACGCTAAACTCACACGTAATCGAGTCTACATTCACATCGTTATTACTTTGCACTACATGGCAAAACCGTCCAAGCAATACTTCACCGCTCAAGTTATACGGATACCTGTACTCGACATAAATGGCTTTCATGTCGTTCAATACTATTTTTGTGCCCCCTTTACATTCGGTTGGCAAGTTATCTTTAAACACGGCTAGAATACAATCAAAAGCACGCACAAAGAGGTCATCGTTAACCACAACATCATTATTAAATACAAGTTTATAAACACTCCTTTCCAATCGAGGGTTTTTTCTTAACGTCCCGAACTTTTCAATCGTGAACTCTTCTTCACTTTGCATAGCGGCAATTGAAATAATCTTCCAAGTCGTAACGACAGCTATTCATTATATAGAGATACAGATCTTCAGGGTGAACAGTGTAGGCGAGCTCTGCCCCGTACCACTCAAGTGCTTTGTACCAAAGTTCGGGATATTTCGAAGAATCTAAACCCTTTAAATATGCATCCAGCTCTAGGCCATTCTCGCCTTGTTCATTCCTACATTCGATAAATCCGTCGAGCAGAGCGGTGTATGCGTATTCAAGAATCGTGTCAAAATAAATCATATCCGTAACACGAGCGTCTAATATAGGCTTCAGCTTGCGGAATCAGACGATTTCAAACATTTTGTCGAGGATGAAACGGTTTCGCGTAGGGACAAGAACGTTATTATCAGATGCATCCTCCCACATCAGTCGTATATCAATGCACGGCTGATCGTTATTTATACACAACGTGCAAACAACGGTATATGAGGGGGCATCACTAATCTGCTCTCTTCTCGTGCCTACACCTGCAGGTATTTTATAACGGTCCTCTCCCCACTTCTCAACTATCACGAAGACTTTATTCATCTCCTCAACACTTAAATAAATAACATTACGTTTACCAGAGTTTGCTTGCCTGCAAATCGTTTCAAGTACATAGTTAATGGTGCCAGTTTCACGCCTGAACACGTGCAATGACTTCGTCACGGAGACATCGTACGAGGCGTTGAGAATGTTTCTCAAAGGAAGTTCCATCGTATTCGCACGTCCAGTCGGTTCAAGCTCTGAGATAATTATGAGCCACAGGTGGACGGATCGGCTCGACGGACGGAGTGAGTCACGTTGATGAAACGTGTACGGGTTCGTTCGAACACTTGTGTTTCGGAGGGGTGAGGTATACGGGTTGGCGGCTCGATGGGGGGAGCGAGTCACACCATAAACTGCTGAAGCGTGTACAGGCTTGTTCGAACACTTGTGCCGATTATACTGGACAAACAGAATTTTCCGCTACATGAAGCAATACCGGCTTTAATGTTTTATCACTCACCAGACGTTCATTTCCACAAACTAAACATCTTTACAATCCGGTGTACTATTTGAGAGAAACATATGCCCATATTTATCCTTTTTGTTTAGCAATCGATACTCGTCTCTAAAGTCTGTTAAAAATTCACACAACCCATTAGCTACAACCTCACTACAAACCTCGTCATGATATATATTAATATAGTGGTAAAAATACTTAAGATTCTCCATGATGACAAGATTTACTTTCTCAACCGTAGGGTACGAGTAGTCGGTATGATGTAACATGACATAGTATCGCTTATCAACCACTCATCTTCTACTCCGTGGTATATATGAGTAGAAGATCCTTCAATACATCGTTTGTACTACGAAATCCTACAATGCCCTCGCTAGAATACCCGTAGAGTATTTGAACATCTTGGTCAGTATCCACCACATCTTGGCACTTTGCCGAATACTACTTCATAAACGTTGAACACACAATATTAAAGGTAGCCATTACTATTTTTCGTATACGCGGGAGAATACACGTCTGAGCTCAAGGGTATGCAGAGGTCAACTGAACACGCAGGGATAGAGATATGCTCAGGTAATGGCAGGAGTCACGTGACCGATCTTACAGTGGGCGGAGCTTAGCTTTTTACAATACACACACACGCAAGCACGGAAAGAAGAAAATGAAACCTTAATTGAAACAAATATACGTGATAAATAAACATATCGTTAACAATACACATATATATAAATACAATCAAGGACTAAGGTAGCCAAAGGGCATGTCTTCGTCCTTTGAGTGACGAAGTTGCTCAGATCCTTGCGTTCAAAAGTCAGGTTTTTCCAATCGAGTCGTTTGAGTTCCTTCCTCGACGCAGGTTTGTTCAAGGCCTGGAACATCTTTTCTTTCTCATTTGGCGATATCCGTTCATCAAGGAAAGAATGGAAAGCGAGTTGCTAGCCCTATTAAATAGTGAAAAGTAACCTGATGAGAAAAGGCTCTTGTACCAAGAGGCTTTGCAGAAATTTCTTCATGAGTACGAAGATTATAAGAATCCTACAGAGCTCCTCGTGGTTATTAGGCACAGCGCGAGTAGCGCTAAGCATGGCGACACAGGACCTGGCCCCGAAGTTAGAGATGACCAACCAAAGAACAACGGAACACAACACATCGAACATGTGTTAAAAAACAGTCTCCCACATACATTGAGGAATAAAGGCTTAAGTCTTTATAATCTATTAAGTGAGGACCCCATCATACAGTGGACCGATACAGGCGAGGTCATTGTTGAAGAAAGAAGGGTACGAGGATCCAACGGTTCACTGCCCAAATAAACAAAAGAATTTCAATCAATATTTTAATTATCACTCATGTAACATCTGGTTATTAATTAGTAACTGAAATTTATCTATAATTACATAATGTAACTACATAATAATATGGCCATTAATAATATTCAGAAAAATAATTATACGAGAATTATTTTGCCGTCATTTCTGATCTCCAATTTGTCATCTTGTAATGATCTCAATGTGGATGGAATACGATTCAATTTATTGCTGCTAAAGGCTACTAATTCGAGGTAAATCAAAAAAGTTAACCTTTTTTGCATTCCAAGTAAATGAGATTTCCATTGATGAGCAATTTGCAAGACATTTATTAGCTGTAAGAATTAGGCTTCCTTTATTTTTAGTATATATATATATATATATATATATATATATATAGTGATGGAACGATTGTCATATTTCATACAATCGCTGTTGCGATTGCGATTGTCAGAATTTGAAAAGCGCGCGATTGCGATTGCGATGTTTTAGCTTTAGCCTCACATAACGCTCATTTATGCATTAAATATACCTAAACGCGTTACCTACCTCAGTCAGGAAGTTAAGTATTGATGTAGCTCCTGCTTCAGTCTGTGAGGAAAGTCCAGTTTCAACCAATGGCTTCACCAACTCCATCCGTGATTTTTTTGATACTGGTACTGAATCCTTCATTACTTTATCAACTAAGAAATAAGAGACAATGTACCTAAACGCGTTTCAGCCACACATGATCATAATGTGCGTTTCCAGGATGCGGGTACGAGGACCCAACGCGTTATGCACCCCACCAACCACTTTCCCCAACCTCCTCCCTTTTAGAAAGTGATTTTACTGTTTTCTTATTATTTTTTTAATATTTGAACTGTATACATGGTAGACAATATTTTAAAAACAGCAGTTTCTCCGCCGTCTCACCATGTAAGCGATTCCGTTTTTCATCGTAGATGATTGCTGCTCCACTGAATAAACGTTCACTTGGAACACTTGTTGGAGGACAAGAGAGATAGGATCTCGCTAACATGCTAAGGTGGTGATATTTTGATTGATTGGCGTTGCACCACAACAGAGAATTATCTCCTTGCCCGATCCTCTTTTCTTTGTGGTAGCACTCGATGATATCCTTAGACGTCTTGCTTATTTCTGACATATGTATCGATGTAGCTCCTGGTTCAGTCTGTGAGGAAGGTCCAGCTTTAACATTCCAATTTTACATAGAGCAAATAAAGAGGTGTACTTATTGTTATTATTAAACGAATTTTTTATTCTGTTTTCAACTAATTCGCAACCCGTTTTCATTTCTGTTTTTGACTTATTTATTATTTATTTATTATTCCGTATTGTTGTTAGCTAAACTTTCCTTTAAGTACGCATGAAAGAGCAGCTTTCATAGCAACTTTTGTAGAGATTTAAATCTTTTGTTCACAATCGCAACAATCGCACTCATTAAATGCGATTGCAATTGCGATTGCGATCGTAAAAAATGTGCGATTGTATCGCGATTGCGATTGCGATGCATCGTCCCATCACTAATATATATATATATATATATATATATGAAAAATTATTTCACGAAAGTGTTTTCGCTCCTCTTGCGGGGAGAGACAAGGCTCCTTGCTCTCCCCTATGCTGTTTAATGTGTATATTGACAGATTAATTGCTTCACTTAATGAGGCAACAGTGGGATGTTGTATAGATAACACAAGGATAAATAACTTAGTTTATGCCGATGATATGGTGTTAATAAGTCCTTTTGTTAAAGGTCTGGATCGGCTACTAAAAGTCTGCGAAGTGTATTCGCAGAAACATGATATTCTTTTTAATGTTACAAAAACTAAGGTTATGCAATTTCATCCTAAAAGCTGTAATCAGCCAGCTGATATAAGGTTTAAAATGAATGGTGAAGTAATTGAGGAAGTACAAGAGTTTAAATATTTGGGTCACACTATTACCAGCTCCTTGAGTGATGACTCGGATATAAGAAAACAATCTCGAAGCCTGTGTGCTAAAGCGAATATGACCATAAGGAACTTTCGATTCTGTACAAGTGAAGCTAGAGACACTCTCGTTCGTACTTTCTGTAGTAATATATACGGACAGCAACTGTGGGTGAATTATAAAAAAGGTTCTCGCAGAACTCTAAATTTGCTGTACAACGGCTCTTTTAGACTCATACATAAATTACCCCCGAGATTCTCAGCTTCTCAAATGTTTGCTACCCGCAATGTCCCGAGCTTCCCGGAGGTAACAAGACGTGCTCAACACAGTCTAATGCAAAGAATTAAAAAATTAACCAACCCGATCATCCAAGCTATCCATGAGTCCTGCCATTTATCCTCTAAGCTATGGACTTCTTGGTACGAAAACGTCTATTTGTAGCTCCACTTAACTTCGACATTGCAATATTATTTCTAATCATTTGTATATTTTCTATCCTTAGTATATGAACTGTCATTATATTAATAATATTTGTCTATGGACTATAGTCTGCCAATAAACATTTTCATTTTCCATTTCATATATATATATATATATATCAAAGCTATTGACTTCTCCTTAGGGAAACGGAGCTTACAGATGAACAGAAGGATCAACACAACGGCAAACATTTTCATTTATTTGTACTTCAGACGTTTCGACAATTCTTTTGTCATCATCAGTGAATTAAGCCTTAAAACCTTAAACAAAAGTAAAAAGTCCATAAGCCAATTTCCCACTAAGACCTATTCTTTCGGCATGTGGTACATCAACTATAATTTAGCCAAATTCTTCGTTCCCTTGCTTTCAAAACTCACTTTTAATGATTATTCTATTAACAACTCGTTTGATTTTGCTAAAGAGATAAAAGAGATCAATCATGCCGATTCTCTTACTATGGCCAGTTTTGATGTCTCGTCATGTTTACTAATGTCCTGTTAAAAAACATTAAATATCATACTAAATAAGGTATTCACTACTGATAATACTCTTATTAATGGCCTCACTCATATCAATTTAAAACCTTCTCGAAATAGTGTGTTTTGATAATCTTTTCTTATTTAATAGCAACCTTTACAGCCAAATTGATGGGGTAGCTATGGGTTCCCCGTTAAGCCCAACACTAGCAAATGCATTTCTTTGCCATTACGAAGAAATTTGTTGAAAAGTTGTCCTAGTCGTTTTAAACCATATATTACAGAAGATACGTGGATGACACTTTCTTAATATTTACCATCCTCACACGTAAAACTTTTTCTTGATTATCTTAATAAACAACATAGTAATATTAACTACCATGTGAAACGAAACAAATGATAGTTTACCTTTCCTGGATGTTTCAGTTTAAACGGCTCATAATAATTCCATACTTCACTATTTCGAAAAAACTTTTACTGGCTTGGGAACCAATTATTTAAGTTGTATATTTTATAAATATAAGATTAGTGCTATAGTAACATTATTAACAAGAAGTTACCGTTTGTTCGGATTACTTTCGTTAAACGAAGAATTTAATTTTTAAAACAGTACTTTATTAACAATTACTACCCTTCTCATCTATTCGATAACCATTAAAGAATTTTTTAAATAACACTTTTAATACTAACTCCCCATAACTACAGTACAAAAAGAAACCATATATTAAATTACCTTTTTATGTTATTTATCATTGCGTATTCGGGTGAATTGTCCAAACTGCTCAAGTCTAGTTATCCCCAAATAATTTTAGATTCGCCTTCGTCAACCCACTTAAATTATCAAATTTTTTGAAGTTCAAGATGAATTCCCCAAAAACTGTATGCCCCAATGTTGTTTACAAATACACGTGCGACAGCTGTAAGGCTGCGTATATTGGCAGCCACTCAACTCCAACTGGAGGTGCGCCTTTCTCAACATTTGGGCTTGTCAGTCCGTACCAACCGTCCCCTCAGTAGCCCTCCACAATCCGCAATTAGAAACCATAGTAAGAAAACAACCATCCCCCTTCACAAAACTCAGTTTGAATTTTAACTAGATCCAATAACCTCACAGCAAACTCCGAATTTTAGAATCTTTGTACATCTATAGAAACAAACCCTCCCTTAACAATAATAGCTCATCCTACAAATTACAGCTTTTTTAACTAACCAACCGACTCTCGTAGACATACCTTTCTAATCCTCTGACCATCCAGTGTTCTCTTAGGCTTGCCAAGTATGGAGGTGGATGTAAACATTGTGTATTTACCTATTGAGGTAATTTAATTTATTTTAGTTTTTATAGTGATGAAACTTAAATGATTTTAATTTTGTATTGATGCATTTTCATTTTGCCTTAAGGTTTTAATTTTAATGGTTTTAATATTGTATTGATGTAATTTTCACTTTTCCTTTTTACTTTTGTTTTAAGGTTTTAAGACTTAATTCACTGATGATGACAAAAGAAATTGTCGAAACGTCTGAAGTACAAATAATGAAAATGTTTGCCGTTGTGTTGATCCTTCTGTTCATATATATATATATATATTATATATATATCTATATATATAGAGAGAGAGAGAGAGAGAAGAGAGAGAGAGAGAGAGAGAGAGAGAGAAAATACTTTTGAGCCTTTTGGAGACAACGTGTAATGCTCCTTCCTGCGATAAGGTTCAATTTCGCTGGCCGGCTTCTAGAGTTGACTGAATATATTCGATGTAAAAGGAAAATAGGCCAGAATAAATGCCAAACAAAATATTTTATTTCTTTTTCTTTTTGTCGAAAATAAATAATTATTTAGAGGAAAAAAAAAAAGTTGGCATCGTACTTGGCTCACTGGATAACGCTGTTTCTTTATAAACGAAATGAATATATTAATGTCGATGGTTCGATTCCCGATGGTAATGGGCCACGTTCGATGACCTGATCGTTGTGCCAGTTTCTGGCGCTCTCTATTGTGGGATTATTATTAAAGCAAAACTTTTTTATTTGAAATTGGGGGAATCTTTTAAAAAAAAATTTTGGGGGGGCAAATTTATTTCCGCAACTAGACGACTACATTGTTTCAACTCCCATTTTCACATAGCCAGACACACGCAACTCATCTAGTATTATTCTAGCTTCTAAGGCAGGTGTCTAATCCTTTGAAGAGGTCCACATCGGCATCAATAACGTTCATTATTATTAATTTGATAACGTTAAATTGTTTTTACTTTCTAACAAAAAAGTTATTCATTATCTTACAAAGCTCGGGATGTTTCTTTCTACCTTTAATTTAGGGACGTACACATTCTGCTTTCCCGCTTTCTAATGTTTATACGGTTCAGTTTGAGATTATGAATCCGTTTTCAGTTATTTCTGTGTAAATTATGCTATCTTTATCCTCTTTTTTCAAACGAGTACAGACAAAATTTACATGAACCTTCATTAATTTAGTAATTAAGTTCATTGATTTGGCTGTGAAATTTCTCGGATTCCTTGGAGCCAATTCCTTCCGTTTTTTATTTATGTGGGTTCAATAAGAATGAGCAATATTCATCATTTAGTATGATTTTCAGCAAAAGAAATCGTATATTTTGTCCTTTCTCTAAATTTCCAATCTTCTGGTCATATTAGACTAAATCCTTTGCGCTTGAATTTCTCTGAATCTCCTCTCATTTTGGGTATAATAGAACCTTATATACTAGTATATATATATATATATATATTAGTGATGTAGGTCACATCCGCATCCGCATCCGCAGAACATCCGCACATTTTCTCGCATCCGCATCCGCGTCGCACTTTGGACTGCGGATGTCGTGCGGATGTGGACCGTTGAGATAAAACGTCATTAATAAGCGGAAATTATCAAATTCACTATATTAATAGAACTAGTCATGTGCGCAAAAGTGATGCAAGCGACAAGACGAGAGGCTGTTCTTGTATGAAGTTACTCTCTTGCAACCTACTTAGATCCACGTTACAAAGCTAAGTTATTTTCACCTAGTACATTAGAACGAGTTAAATCATCACTTGGCAAAGCAGTTGAAGAGCTTCAATCTCTTGAATCTGTCGCATCGCCACCCACCAAAAGAATAAAAGTTTCAGTGACAGAACCAACACCTTCAACAAGCAAATCTATCACAGAATCTGTCTCTCAGTTTCTGAGTCAAGCAGCAATGACGAGACCTACGCGATGTCAAAAGATGTAGTAAAAATGATCGAGAGCTATCACCAAGAAAAACGCCTGGCTGCATGTGACAATCCTATTAGTTGGTGGAAAAAATACGCAGAATAGCTATCCATACTTGAGTAAACTTGCAAGGAAACATTTAGCCTGTCCTCCAACAAAACGTACCAAGCGAGGGATTATTTAGCAGTGCTGGAAATTAATGTTCTTTAAGCATAACCTTCCTATAATTAAGTTTGAACATTAAACGATGAACATCTTAGTTTACTTATTTTAATTACTCATTTATAAATATGCCTAATAAAACTTTAAACTTAATATAAATAGTTATCAAGCTAATTAAAGATCTCTTTCTATAAGGGTGGAGGTTGGGGAAAGAGGTCGGTGGGGTGCATTTGAGTTGGGTTCACGTCCCGCATCCTGGTAACACAATTATGGTTTCTAATTGTGGCTGAAACTCAACAAAATATAACGAATTTATTTGCAGACGAATTCACTAATTGATTTCTATATTAGTTAGATGCTTGATATTATTTTATATGTTCAGAGAAAAGTACAGCAATTATTCTACAATTAATCAATTATATTACATATAGCTACAGCTCTCTCTATATAATAACTTATTATATAGGTTAAACACAACAAATCTCGAATATATCCTAAAAAATAACGAAAATGTAGACATCCGCATCCGCGGATGTGAAATCAAACATCCTCATCCGCATCCGCATCCGCGGATGTGAAAAAATGACATCCGCTACATCACTAATATATATATATATATATTACTAATCAAAGGTCTGAATCCAGTACTAGTTCATGTCTAGAAACGATTGTTGCTCAGAGAGATAGAAAACCATTTGAGTTTAAAATATTTTACATACTATATACCATTATCCTTGAAAGAAAAGTTTCTATACTTTATACAAAATAATATAGTGCGGAGCAGCCTGGTCTAGTGTCTTCTGCGCAGTCGACAGTTTTAGTAATTGTGTAAATTTGGTTGGATCCTTACATTGCTTCAGAAAATGTATTACTCCTAATTTCTTGTTTAATACTGAAAAAAAGGCAAGACGTGCTAAAGCTGACTAAATTTGAACTGACTTAAGGTATTATTATTTCTAGAAAATTGAGTGATCACTCTTTGCATCAAAAAGTGAACAGAAAATTAATACGTGAAATTAAGAGCCCAAATATCGATTCTTCATCAACAGAGCTACAACCAAAGAGAACTGCAATGAAGCTCAAGCTGTCCATAGAAACATTTCAAACAATCCTACAACTGGTGGAGGAACCTTGCCACCAAATGACATAATTTTGATTCGTCTGAAAAAAAAAAAACACTTTTGCCATTCGTTTGCAGTCCATGCAACTCTTTCTTTGCACCAGGATAGTCGTTCTTCTCTTTCGTCAAGAGTTGAACAGTCTTTGACAGTGAACATAATGAATTTGTTCTATTTTTTGTGCCACTTGACAAGATATTCTAATATTTTGGTATGTCGCTATGCATTAATTTTTCACTATTTAATAAGGTTTTTGCTATATTTTAAATTTTTTAACTTAAAGGTATTATCAAGGTCAGAAGCGTATTTGAGACAATATTCTATTTTTGGTCTACACTCTACAGTAGAGTTGTATGTCTATTTATATTTGTGATATATATATATATATATATATACACATGTATATATATATATATATGCATGCTTTTGACGTCTCGAACAACTCTTCAAAGTCGGCCTGCTCAACCCCCCTTCAACATCTCGCTTCATGTTCTTCGAAGTTTGAAATTATATAAAACAAATATTCTGGCTTGTAATCAAAATAGGATATTTCTCAATCAAATCTAAACGAAGTTTGAGAATTCCTTAATTATGGAATATACAAGTTGTAGAAGATAACGCAAAGTTCATTATCAAAGCAGACACTTTATTTTCAGAACAAGATGATTAGGAAAGGAAGTTTGCTCAGATTCAGTCTTGATATTAAACTAATAAAAAGTTGCTAATAAATTTTAATGAACTTCTTGTATGGGATGCGAGTAATGTAATCGTGACTTGATGGATACCGTAATGAAATTGACTGGATTCTTTGGATCTGATATATTTGCATGTCCGTTATAAATAGATATAGAATGTAACATATTTGTGGATAGTAGTCTATTATGACTTGCTCCTCTGGGTCGAGAGATTCTATCTTTAGTTTTAAACCGATAATTAAATTTTTAAATTGATAATTATTTAGTTTCGTAAAAATTGGTCGTTGCCAATTTACCGGCAGTTTTTAAATAAGTTTCTTATGTTCTTGTGGTTCGGAACCCACGTAAAATTGTAGGTCCCTCCGCCACCACGGAGGACATACACAATACACGATTACGAACACAGTTAGGTAGACCAGCCATGAGTGGATCCTAGGGTCTTGTTGGTCTGAAACATTATAACATATTATAAACGAAAATGATGTTTTACCTAATGGAAGGATTAGAATTGGTTTTACAAGTTCCTCTGCGAGCTATGTAAGCCTCATTATTGTTTGTGGTTAATAAAAATACTTAAAACAAAACAGAAAATACATGAGCAGTTAATGTAATTATCATATGATATACAAAGTGACTAATAAACCAAAACTCTCAAAGAAACAATTTATTAAATAAGTTATCCCTTTAAAATTACCTATTTATAGAATTTTTCTCTTATTTTACTGTTTCTGACGTTATCAATCATTCAACCGTTAAATATTGCTGGTTTTTGTATTTTATATTGGTACTAAAGCTCAACGATATAACCAAACTGGCACATTTCATTTTTATTTTCGAGTGTAAGAACAAAATCATTAATTTGCAATGGGTAAATAGATATTTCGTAACTCATCAAGAAATCCATCGCATCAGACCAGAAATAGACCAAAGCGTGTTATACCTCAATTTAGATTGTCTTCATCTCAAAAACTACCCATTTTCATTGGATTGAAACTATGGAATGACTTAAATGCCGATATAAAAAATATTGTGAATGTAAATTGTTTAAAACCAAGTTGGAATCCCGATTAATAATGCCATACTAACAAAATTCTAGGATTAATGTCCACATATTATTTGATATTGTCCATTAATATTGTTAATATTGTAATACATATTTTAACTATTAATAATACTTATTTACTTATTTATTTATTTATTATTATTAATTTATAACAACTAGCTGCTTATTTTTAATAAGAGCCCAGTAAAGCCTAAAGCTTAAGGGCCAAATTAAATTAAATAAATAGTCGAGCTTCACAATTATTCATGTCATTGTAAATTGAAATAATGTATTTATTTTATTATATTAATAAAGGTTATTCTGTCTATCTATCTATCTATCTATCTACTATAATATACAATTCTTTATATAAAGATAAATGTATAATTTTCTGCTAAAACTCCATAGAAAAAGAATTTAATTTAGTTATGGAGTGACTTAATAACGGAAGAAGAGTAAAGTGATGATTCCAAGCAAGAGCTTCTCCAGGGGAGATGACTACTGACTAGCCACCCCACTTGCTTTAGTAAATTTACTTTTTACAATGTTAACTTTTTGTAATGGAAATTTCTATGTAGAAGAGAACATTTTTATATACAAAAGAAGACATCATCTTTTGTTCTTTTGAAAGCATGGAAAAATGTGCAGCTCACCAATGAACGAAATAGACACCAGAAAACGTTCTTTAGAAGCTATTGAGGCAGATTTTGATAAGCCATCTCCCCTTCACCCAAATCCTGGAGGAGCCATGGAGTCCGTTACGTTCAATGTACTTTGGTCGAATTACTATTTCGGTTGGGGGTGTTATCGTCTTGTTAATGTTTGTGCTGGACGAGCGATATAAAACCCAAAACTACAACAACGACACAGAAAATATCAATTAATTATTATTGTCTTCCAAAAACCTTTAAAAAGAAGAGAGAAAATTTATAAAAAAACTAAATAAGAAGCTGAATACTGTATATATAATATATATATATATTATAATATATATATATATATATATATATATCGTCCAACTAAGAATAATAATAATAATAAAATAATAATAATAATAATGAGAGAGAGAGAGAGAGAGAGAGAAAGCGCTTCTGTTTCTGTCCTTCGTATATGAAGCACTACGAATAGATGCTAAAAAGTAAGTTATGACGAAATTGTTTCTTTAGAATTTGAAACATAAATGAACGTTTGAGTGAAAACAAAAACTTGCTTATTAATCGTCCTTGAATTTCAAAAGGCAAAAGAAAAACCGACATTTTTAGGACATTTTTAAATGTCATTTCCGTATCCAGTGATAATCTGAGCGTCATATTTCAAAATTCCATCACCTTTTCCTCGACTATCTTGGCTTCATCGGTGATCGATCACGTGATAAGAAAAAGCGACCTATCAACCTCTGGTTTCGTAACTGGTCAGATTCGCGTGGATTTCACCCGAGAAATATACAGTTACAGGTTGAAAAAAGTCAAAAGGATTTCACAATTTTTTCCTTTAATGACAAACGAAATATTGAGAAAAGACTGAATGTGAAAATGTCACTTGCTGTATATAACCCAGAAGGAAAACGAAAAAAATGATGGATCTTTTATAGCACTCCCAATTCCTTCTTTTCAGTTAGTAACAATTTTAACAAAATTAAAACAAACGAAAATATCACGATTCAACCAACCAATCGTCAAGGGCGTACAGTTGACCTAACCGGGCATTCAATTAACCTAACTTGGTTAATTTTTATATTCACGTCTCTTTGTAAAATTGTAGGGCTGGAAACTTTTGCTACCCGCACGAAGGGCGGGTTCTCTGCTAGAATATTTTAGGATCTTTTCCTTTTCCTTTTCCTGACGATTGGTTTGGTTAAGTCTCGATATTTTCGTTAGTTTTTAATTTTGGCAAAATGTTACTGACTGAAAGAAATTGGGGTGCTATCAAGAAAAGATCCAAAATGATTCCAAGCTCTTTCGTGTATTGAGTAGTACACCTCGTCAGGGAATGAAGGAAGAAGGCAAGATGAAAATATATACATATGCACAACGGAACAAAAAAATAAAAGATATTAGCACAATGTTAACGAGCGTTGATCAAAGGCAAAAGACATTTTATTAAGATATTGTCAATTTTATATATTCCCGCATTGTTAATGAATTATTTTTAAAATGGATGAATGCACATTCTAGAATATTCCTTTCAATTATATCTCTGTTTTTAACGAGCGCTTTAGAACTATCCCACTTAATATTATGATTACATCTGTACATGTGGTTAAACAATGCATTAGAATTATTTTTTGTTCTACACGCTGGTTTACCCTTATATCTAACGTTTTTCCCGTTTGACTTATTGTATTTCTACTGAGTTCATTGTGTACATCCAATCGAATACACACGGCCAACCACATTACCGGCTATTCTTAAGACAACGTCCGCTCGGCTGAAGTCTTAATATGCGCTTGGCTCCTGTCAAGCGAACACCTCTCTTCCTCTCTCTTTCTCATCTCTCTTTCTCTTGGGGATAACTCCACCTCCAAGTTGCACAACCGTTGTTGCTCTTGCAACAACCCCCTCCCCTTTGTGGGTTGGCACTGGCAATGGTGCTAGGGGGGCTGGCACTTTTGCAACATTGATCAAATTTTCAATTGCACTGCACTCTGTCCTTTTGCGCCCATACTAACATGAATGGCCTCCAAGAATTTTCGGTTGGAGTGTTTGGAGGTCTATAGATGACTATGAGTATAAAATTTAGTTTTCTATTTTCACAGCGAGAAGTTCCACAAAGCTGTTTGATTTACTTATTACCGTCTCTGTCATATGACCTTCATGTACATAATTTATATAGCACAGCCACCTTTACATCTCGTTGTTCTATCAACTCTTAGTAAGTTAAATCCCTCTATATTTATCTCTTTCATTATCAATACAATGTTCGCATTTTCACAATTTCCTTGGCAATACCGTACTTAAGATGAGTTTCTGTGAGGTATGCGATGTCCGCCCTGTTTCTTTCACAAATCATACATATATATATATATATATATATTAATATTATATATATATATAATATATATATATTATATAATATATATATATATATATATATATATATATATATATATATATATATAGTATATAAATTAATTAATGATTACTTGGGGCTTGAGGTCACCATCTGATCTTTTAATCAGAACAGTAAATGCCATAAGGAGATTAATAGAGTGAGTTTTCTAACTTCACTTAAACGCAACGATAGTCACAAATAATAATTACAAATGAGACAATAAAGGTACACAAAATAAATGACATTTAAAATGAATGGATGATTAATTATGTTGTGCAGGAGCCTTTTAGTTGAATTACATGGATTGCAATTGTAAATTATTGAATCTACAATTGCAAAAAAATAGGTAGTGCAATTGAATTTCAGAGTTTACAGTTAAAATAGGAATGACAAAATATGCCCTAAGAAGGGCGATAAAAATGGTATATACGTGTTGGTGGCTCACTTGAAACTGCAGTAGGTAGCTTGAGCTTCATGCTTCGAGGGTGTGCTGTGACGTCATCTTCCAAGGGCGAGGTGTTATGACCATATAAGGAAATGTTATGAAGAAGGAAAGAACGCGCGAACAAATGCTTGTCTGATGCTGTATTGATTAAGGACTCGTTGTTGAAGAAATGCTTGAGGGTGAAGAAACTGCTGGCACAGATATATATACGAGCATATATGGTGATCCAAAAAGGTGTTCCCAAAACAATTTATGTAACAAGTTATTTCTGGGAACAACTTTTTTTACCACCCTGTTTATCCTCAAGGCTCCCATTCCAGGATTTATACTTGAAGTATTAAAAACTAGAACCCAGCGTGAAGACTGAAATCTACTTCTGTGTAGTGTTCATTGTTTTTGAAAGATAACTGCGGAAAGGAGACCGCTTTTCACATTCGCAGCGACTCTAAATAAAACTCTTTGAAGTGCCGCAAAATGTTGACCGCATACAATGATGACAGTATCATTGCCGCTTTGCCCACCCAAACCTATATACCCTTTTGCTAGATGGAACAGTTCTATCGATACTCTAAAAGACTAACTTAGCCTAACTTAACCTATCCTAATCTAACAAAGCTTAACCTAACTTAATGTAACAAAGCTTAATGTAACTTAACCTAACCTAATCTAACGAAGCCTAATCTAATTTATGGTAACCTGTGCTAATTTAACTTAATCTAACTCAGGATAACTTGACAATTAAATGTCACTTCGAGAGAATGATGTTAGTCTATGCCAGAGGGGCACGGATGCCGTTCATGAAGTCCCTGAAAACCTATGCTACATAATAATCTATGTTTTCTCTCATATATATATATATATATATATATATATATATATATATATATATATATATATATATATATATATATATATATATACTGTATATGGGAGGAATGATGCTGTGCAGTATATAAATAGATGTTTAATTCGGCAAACTTCTACTTGAACTATGAATACATCGATTAATATACAGTATATACAGTATTATATATATATATATATATATATATATATATATATATATATATATATATCAGTATGTATATATACACACAGTATATATATATATATATATTATATATATATGTATATGTTTGTGTGTATATATATGTATATATATATATATATATATGTGTGTGTGTGTGTGTGTGTGTGTGTGTGTGTGTGGACATACTGTGAATACACCTTTTATTTGATGATTTAGGAGTTAGAATGTTATATGTGGTAGTTTTTCTTTATATTAGAATCACCTGCAATTTAGAAACATTATTAGCTCAAAATACAGAAGTTACCGAAGGAGTATTTTTGACTTTCGAAATTCAATTAAATTCGTCGAAGTTGTGCCGTTGTAATAATTTCTTTCTTTATGTATGGAGTGTCATAAAAGGTTCTCAACTATAAAAAAATCGTTTCCACACTTCAAAATGACGACCCAATCTCTCATGAGAATTTTATGTTCATAAACTACAAAGTTTTCTCATCCCTTCCGCGTTCTGAATTTCGTTCATGAGAGCATTTCTTACCTCAGTCACGACCCGAGTCTCTCAGCAAAATATTTAGGACTCCAATGCATTGAAGATGAGGTTACTTTAGCCACAGTTTTCATCTCATGAAAACTACACCGCTTTTTTAAATATTCTCTCCACACCATTTCGTTTAAGCCATATTTTGTAAAAGATAGATGATGTGACATACTAAGCAGGTGTTGGAATTAAGTTTTTAAAACCCTCGAGATCGTTTCATGCGAAAACTGTTCTCAAGGATATATTTTAAAGATGGAAGGGCTTATCCACTAGTCCGATTACCGTTCTCGTGTTAAAAAAAATGGAGTCTGAATTTCGTTATTAATAATGAAGAATATAGAAATAAAATGAGGGAGACATTCAATATATTTTGAGGAATGAGACCCTTTTTTTAAAAAAAAACATTTATAGAATGATATATAAGTAATATTCTCATAAATATATTAAAAAAAAGTTCTTTCAGTAATTAAGGGTGAGAAAAATTATGACTTTGGTTCATTTCTTAGAGTTGAATTTTGGAAATTCATAATAAAAGGGGTTTTGATTTATTTTGCATCCAAATTTAAATTAATTTTTTATTACCAAAGTTCCGTTATTGGACTTCAAGCTTCGAACTTTTATTGGTGCCACCATGAAAATAGCTGAAAAATAAGAGAAACTCGCAGTTTATGAAAACTAAAAGAATAATATGACCTTTATAAACCACCAGAACTAATATTCATAGTAATGAGTGCATTTTATATACAGGGTAACCCAAAAAGGTGTTAAAAATATTAATTTAACGAATTATTTCTGAGAGCACCTTTTTTCTGTATTACCCTGTATGAGTTACGGAGAACACGTAAGAATATTTTGTGAGCACGGCACGGAATGGACCAGAACAAAAATGGACTATAATAAGAAGTAATCAGTAGGGAGAGCCTGGAAGTGGCACAGTGCTCAGGCCCACTAATGCGCCTATTGTATCATTATTACCAGTAGTGGTGTCAGTCGAACCCCCAACCTCAGTGTATTTATTTAACTTTTATGGAAACTGTATCAATAATAATCAGTCAGGAAAGTCAGAAACCGGCACACTGCTCAGGCCACACTAATGCGACCCATTGCGGTAACTTCTCGAGTATTATTACCGCTATCACCGGGAGTACGAAGCCCAACCTCAGTGACTCCACTTCATTTATAAAGGGAAAAGTATTGTTACCTACTTTACCCGCTGAGCTACGGTTCACTACCCAAATAAACAATAGAATTTCAATCAATATTTTAATTATCACTCATTTAACATCTGGTTATTAATTAGTAACAGAAATTTATCTATATAATTACATAATAATATGGCCATTAATAATATTCAGAAAAATAATTATACGAGAATTATTTTGCCGTCATTTCTGATCTCCAATTTGCCATCTTGTAATGATCTCAATGTGGATGGAATACGATTCAATTTATTGCTGCTAAAGGCGACTAATTCGAGGTAAATAAAAAAAATCAACCTTTTTGCATTCCAAGTAAATGAGATTTCAATTGATGAGCAATTTGCAAAACATTTATTAGCTGTAAGAAGTAGGCTTCCTTTATTTTTAGTATATATACTGTGTATATATATATATATATATATATATATATATATATATATATATATATACTATCGGAGTGTTTTGGCTCCTCTTGCGGGGAGAGACAAGGCTCCTTGCTCTCCCCTATGCTGCTTAATGTGTATATTGACTGATTAATTGCTTCACTTAATGAGGCAACAGTGGGGTGTTGTATAGATAACACAAGGATAAATAACTTAGTTTATGCCGATGATATGGTGTCAATAAGTCCCTCTGTTAAAGGTCTGGATCGGCTACTAAACGTCTGCGAAGTGTATGCGCAGAAACATGATATTCTTTTTAATGTTACAAAAACTAAGGTTATGCAATTTCATCCTAAAAGCTGTAATCAACCAGCTGATATAAGGTTTAAAATGAATGGTGAAGTAATTGAGGAAGTACAAGAGTTTAAGTATTTGGGTCAAACTATTACCAGCTCATTGAGTGATGACTCGGATATAAGAAAACAATCTCGAAGCCTGTGTGCTAAAGCGAATATGACCATAAGGAACTTTCGATTCAGTACAAGTGAAGCTAAATACACTCTCTTTCGTACTTTCTGCAGTAATATATATGGACAACAACATTGGGAGAATTATAAAAAAGGTTCTGGCAGAACCGTAAATTTGCTGTACAACAGGTCTTTTAGACTCTTACATAAATTACCCCCGAGATGCTCAGCTTCGCAAATGTTTGCTACCCGCAATGTCCCGAGCTTCCCGGAGGTAACAAGACGTGCTCAATACAGTCTAATGCAAAGAATTAAAAAATCAACCAACCCGATCATCCAAGCTATCCATGAGTCATGCCATTTATCCTCTAAGCAATGGAATTCTTGGTACGAAACGTTTGTCTGTAGCTCCACTTAACTTCCACATTGCAGTATTATTTCTAATCATTTGTATATATTTCTATCCTTAGTATAAGAACTGTCATTGTATTAATAATATTTGTCATATGGACTATAGTCTACCAATAAACATTTTCATTTCATATAATATATATATATATATATATATATATATATATATATATATATATATATATATATAGAGAGAGAGAGAGAGAGAGAGAGAGAGAGAGAGATAAAATACTTTTCAGCCTTTTGGAGACAGCGTGTAATGCTCCTTCAATGCGATAAGGTCAGTTTCGCGTGCCGGCTTCTAGAGTTGACTGAATTATATTCGATGTAAAATGAAAATAGGCCAGAAATAAATGTCAAACAAAATATTTAATTTCTTTTTCTTTTTGTCGAAAGATAAATAATTATTTGAGAGGAAAAAAACAAAAGTTGGCATCGTACTTGGCTCAGTGGATAACGCTGTTTCTTTATAAACGAAATGAATATATTGATGTCCGCAACTATACCACTACATTGTTTCAACATCCCATTTCACATAGCCAGACACACGCAACTCATCTAGTATTATTCTAGCTTCTGAGGCAGGTGTCTAATCCTTTTCAAGAGGTCCACATCGGTATCAATAACGTTCATTATTATTAATTTGATAACTGGTTAAATTGTTTTTACTTTCTAACAAAAAAGTTATTCATTATCTTACAAAGCTCGGGATGTTTTTTTTCTACCTTTAATTTAGGGACACTACACATTCTGCTTTTCCCGCTTTCTAATGTTTATACGGTTCAGTTTGTGATTATGAATCCGTTTTCAGTTATTTTTTGTGTAAATTATGCGTATCTTTATCTTCTTTTTTCAAACGAGTATAGACAAAATTTACATAATCCTTCTCATTAATTTAGTAATTTAAGTTCTTGATTTTGGCTGTGAAGTTTCTCGGGATTCCTTGGAGCCAATTCCTTCCTTTTTTATTTATGTGGCTTCAATAAGAATGAGCAATATTCCATTTTAGTATGATTTTCAGCAAAGGAATCGTTATATTTTGTCCTTTCTCTAAATTTCCAATCTTCTGGTCATTATTAGACTTAAATCCTTTGCGCTTGAATTTCTCTGAATCTCCTCTTCATTTTGGGTATAATAGACCTTATATACTCGTATATGTATATATATATATATATATACAGGGTGGGCCGTAAGTTTCCATACATAGGAAAAATAAACATTTTTTTATGGACAACCATTTTTATTTATATAATATGCTCTACATGGTTGCCATTGTTTTGAAAACACATTTCAATACGTGTTCCCCACTGTTGATGAACACGCATTAGCACAGTTGACGTTATGCTTGTAATGGCGTTGGTGATACGTTCCTTTAGATGATTTATGTCTCGTATCTTTTCCTGATACACCATGGCCTTCAAGTGCCCCCTAAGATAGAAATCAAGGGGGGTGAGATCTGGGGATCTGAGAGGCCACTCCACAGGACCACGCCGACCAATCCAAGCATCCGGAAACTGCTGATCCAAATACCGACGCACGTGAAGACCATAATGAGGTGGAGCTCCATCTTGCTGGAAGTAAACTGGGAAGTTACCTTCCTCGTTTAGCAGGGATGGGAAAATCTCTTCTTGCAACATGTTAAGATACCTTTCGGCATTAAGATTTCCACTGACAAAAATTGGTCCAATAATTCTGTCACCCCATATCCCGGCCCACACCATCACTTTACCGGCACCTTGCATCTTCGTCGGACTCAGCCAGTTAGGGTTAGCATTACTCCAATAACGTATGTTTTGCCGATTAACCTCTCCATTGACGTAAAAATTTGCTTCATCAGTAAACAAGATCTTACGTCAAACGCATATTCTTAGGGTATCTGAAACATAAAAACAAACGTTTAATTTTTCCTATGTATGGAAACTTACGGCCCACCCTGTATATATATATATATATATATATATATATTACTAATCAAAGGTCTGAATCCAGTTACTAGTTCATGTCTAGAAACCATTATTGCTCAGAGAGATAGAAGAAAACCATTTGAGTTTAAAATATTTTACATACTATATACAATTATCCATTGAAAGAAAAGTTTCTATACTTTATACAAAATAATATAGTGCGGAGCAGCCTGGTCTAGTGTCTTCTGCGCAGTCGACAGTTTTAGTAATTGTGTAAATTTGGTTGGATCCTTACATTTGCTTCAGAAAATGTATTACTCCTAATTTCTTGTTTTAATACTGAAAAAAGGCAAGACGTGCTAAAAGCTGACTAAATTTGAACTGACTTAAGGTATTTATTATTTCTAGAAAATTGAGTGATCACTCTTTGCATTAAAAGTGAACAGAAAATTAATACGTGAAATTAAGTGCCCAAATATCCATTCTTCATCAACAGAGCTACAACCAAAGAGAAACTGCAATAAAGCTCAAGCTGTCCATAGAAACATTTCAAAGAATCCTACAGGGTTGAGGAACCTCGTTACCAAATGCCACAGAATTTTGATTCGTCTGAAAAAAAATACACTTTTTGCCACTCGTTTGCAGTCCATGCAACTCTTTCTTTGCACCAGGATAGTCTTCTTCTCTTTTCTCAACAGTTGAAAAGTCTTTGACAGTAAACATAATGAATTTATTTATTTATTGTTTTTGGTCTACAGTAGAGTTGTATGTCTATTTAGATTTGTGATTGCTGATATACTGTGTGTATATATATATATATATATATATATATATATATATATATATATGTTTTTGACGTCTTCCAACAACTCTTCAAAGTCGGCCTGTGCTCGACCCACTCTTCAACATCTCGCTTCATGTTCTTCGAAGTTTGAAATTATATAAAACAAATATTCTGGCTTGTAATCAAAATTAGGATATTTTTTCAATCAAATCTAAACGAAGTTTGAGAATTCCTTAATTATGGAATATACAAGTTGTAGAAGATAACGCAAAGTTCATTATCAAAGCAGACACTTTATTTTCAGAACAAGATGATTAGGAAAGGAAGTTTGCTCAGATTCAGTTTTGATATTAAACTAATAAAAAGTTGCTAATTAAATTTTAATGAACTTCTTGTATGGGATGCGAGTAATGTAATCGTGATCTGACCTTAAAATGAGCTCTCGTTTCCAGAGTTTCAAAAGCAAATTTCTTCCATTGCATAAAATGAAAATGATGTTTTACCTAATGGAAGGCTTAGAATTGGTTTTACAAATTCGTCTGCGAGCTATGTAAGCCTTATTATTGTTTGTAGTTAATAAAAATACTTAAAACAAAACAGAAAATATATGAGCAGTTAATGTAATTATTCATATATGATATACAAAGTCATTAATAAACCAAAACTCTCAAAGAACAATTTATTAAATAAGTTATCCCTTTAAAATTACCTATTTATAGAATTTTTCTCTTTTTTTACTGTTTCTGAAGTTATCATTCATTCAACCGTTAAATATTGTTGGTTTTTGTATTTTATATTGGTACTAAAGCTCAACGATATAATCAAACTGGCACATTTTATTTTTATTTACGAGTGTAAGAACAAAATCATTAATTTGCAATGGGTAAATAGGTATTTTGTAACTCATCAAGAAATCCACTCGTATCAGACCAGAAATAGATCAAAGCTTGTTATACCTCAATTTAGATTGTCTTCATCTCAAAAATTACCCATTTCATTGGATTGAAACTATGGAATGTCTTAAATGCCGATATAAAAAATATTGTGAATGTAAATTTGTTTAAAACCAAGTTGAAGTCCCGATTAATAATGGCATACTAACAAAAATCTAGGATTAATGTCCACTAATATTGTTTAATATTGTCCATTAATATTGTTTAATATTGTAATACATATTTTAACTATTAATAATACTTATTTACTTATTTATTTATTTATTATTATTAATTTATAACAACTAGCTGCTTATTTTTAATAAGAGCCCAGTAAAGCCTAAAGCTTAAGGGCCAAATTAAATTAAATAAATAGTCGCGCTTCACAATTATTCATGTCATGGTAAATTGAAAAAATTTATTTATTTTATTATTATTAATAAAGGTTATTCTATCTATCTATCTATCTATCTATCTATCTACTATAATATACAATTCTTTATATAAAGTTAAATGTATAATTTTCTTCTAAAACTCCATAGAAAAGTATTTAATTTAGTTATGGAGTGACTTAGTAACGGAAGAAGAGTAAAGTGATGATTCCAAGCAAGGGCTTCTCCAGGGGAGAAGGCTAGCCACCCCACTTACTTTAGTAAATTTACTTTTTGCACAATGTTAACTTTTTGTAACGGAAATTTCTGTGTAGAAGAGAACATTTTTATATACAAAAGAAGACATTATCTTTTGTTCTTTTGAAAGCATGGAAAAATGTGTAGCTCACCAATGAACGAAATAGACACCAGAAAACGTTCTTTAGAAGCTATTTGAGGCAGATTTTCATACCAGCCATCTCCCCTTCACCCAAATCCTGGAGGAGCCCATGGAGTCCGTTACGTTCAATGTACTTTCGTCGAATTACTATTTTCGGTTGGGGGCGTTATCGTCTTGTTTAATGTTCTGTGCTGGACGAGCGATATAAAACCCAAAACTACAACAACGACACAGAAAATATCAATTAATTATTATTGTCTTCCAAAAACCTTTAAAAAGAAGAGAGAAAATTTATAAAAAACTAAATAAGAAGGTGAATACTATATATATATAATATATATATATATATATATATATATATCGTCCAACTAAGAATAATAATAATAATAATAATAGTAATAATAATGAGAGAGAGAGAGAGAGAGAGAGAGAGAGAGAGAGAGAGAGAGAGAGAGAGAGAGAGAGAGAGAGAGAGAGAGAGAGAGAGAGAGAGAGGGCTTCTCTTTCTGTCCTTCGTATATGTAGCACTACCGAATACATGCTAAAAAGTAAGTTATTACGAAATTGTTTCTCTCAGAATTTGAAACATAAATGAACGTTTTGAGTGAAAACAAAAACTTGCATATTAATCGTCCGTGAATTTCAAGGGCAAAAGAATAAACCCTTCATTTTTAGGACATTTTTTAAATGTCATTTTCGGATCCAGTGATAATCTGAGCGTCATATTTCAAAATTCCATCACCTTTTCCATCGACTATCTTGGCTTCATCGGTGATCGATCACGTGATAAAAAAAAGCGACCTATCAACCTCTGGTTTCGTAACTGGTCAGATTCGCGTGGATTTCACCCGAGAAATATACAGTTACAGGTTGAAAAAAGTCAAAAGGATTTCACAATTTTTTCCTTTAATGACAAACGAAATATTGAGAAAAGACTGAATGTGAAAATGTCACTTGCTGTATATAACCCAGAAGGAAAACGAAAAAAATGATGGATCTTTTATAGCACTCCCAATTCCTTCTTTTCAGTTAGTAACAATTTTAACAAAATTAAAACAAACGAAAATATCACGATTCAACCAACCAATCGTCAAGGGCGTACAGTTGACCTAACCGGGCATTCAATTAACCTAACTTGGTTAATTTTTATATTCACGTCTCTTTGTAAAATTGTAGGGCTGGAAACTTTTGCTACCCGCACGAAGGGCGGGTTCTCTGCTAGAATATTTTAGGATCTTTTCCTTTTCCTTTTCCTGACGATTGGTTTGGTTAAGTCTCGATATTTTCGTTAGTTTTTAATTTTGGCAAAATTGTTAATGACTGTAAAGAAATTGGGGTGCTATCAAAGAAAAGATCCAAAATGATTCCAAGCTCTTTCGTGTATTGAGTAGTACACTTCGTCAGGGAATGAAGGAAGAAGGCAAGATGAAAATATATACATATGCACAACGGAACAAAAAAATAAAAGATATTAGCACAATGTTACCGAGCGTTGATCAAAGGCAAAAGACATTTTATGAAGATATTGTCAATTTTATATATTCCCGCATTGTTAATGAAATTATTTTTAAAATGGATGAATGCACATTCTAGAATATTCCTTTCAATTATATCTCTGTTTTTAACGAGCGCTTTAGAACTATCCGACTCAATATTATGATTACATCTGTACATGTGGTTAAACAATGCATTAGAATTATTTTTTGTTCTACACGCTGGTTTACCCTGATATCTAACGTTTTTCCCGTTTGACTTATTGTATATCTACTGAGTTCATTGTGTACATCCAATCGAATACACACGGCCAACCACATTATCCGGGCTATTCTTAAGACAACGTCCGCTCGGCTGAAGTCTTAATATGCGCTTGGCTCCTGTCAAGCGAACACCTCTCTTCCTCTCTCTTTCTCATCTCTCTTTCTCTTGGGGGATAACTCCACCTCCAAGTTGCACAACCCTTGTTGCTCTTGCAACAACCCCCTCCCCCTTTGTGGGTTGGCACTGGCAATGGTGCTAGGGGGGCTGGCACTCTTGCAACATTGATCAAATTTTCAATTGCACTGCACTCTGTCCTTTTGCGCCCATACTACTAACATGAATGGCCTCCAAGAATTTTTCGGTTGGAGTGTTTGGAGGTCTATAGATGACTATGAGTATAAAATTTAGTTTTCTATTTTCACAGCGAGAAGTTCCACAAAGCTGTTTGATTTACTTATTACCGTCTCTGTCATATGACCTTCATGTACATAATCTATATAGCACAGCCACCTTTACATCTCGTTGTTCTATCAGCTCTTAGTAAGTTAAATCCCTCTATATTTATCTCTTTCATTATCAATACAATGTTCGCATTTTCACAATTTCCTTGGCAATACCGTACTTAAGATGAGTTTCTGTGAGGTATGCGATGTCCGCCCTTGTTTCTTTCACAAATCATATATATATATATATATTAGTGATGTAGGTCACATCCGCATCCGCATCCGCATCCGCGGAACATCCGCACATTTTCTCGCATCCGCATCCGCGTCCGCATCCGCACTTTGGACTGCGGATGTGGACCGTTGAGATAAAACGTCATTAATAAGCGGAAATTATCAAATTCTACTATATTAATAGAACTAGTTCATTGTGCGCAAAAGTGATGCAAGCGATAAGACGAGAGGCTGTTCTTGTATGAAGTTACTCTCTTGCAACCTACTTAGATCCACGTTACAAAGCTAAGTTATTTTCACCTAGTACATTAGAACGAGTTAAATCATCACTTGGCAAAGCAGTTGAAGAGCTTCAATCTCTTGAATCTGTCGCTTCGCCACCCACCAAAAGAATAAAAGTTTCAGTGACAGAACCAACACCTTCAACAAGCAAATCTATCACAGAATCTGTCTCTCAGTTTCTTGAGTCAAGCAGCAATGACGAGACCTACGCGATGTCAAAAGATGTAGTAAAAATGATCGAGAGCTATTACCAAGAAAAACGCCTGGCTGCATGTGACAATCCTATTAGTTGGTGGAAAAATACGCAGAATATCTATCCATACTTGAGTAAACTTGCAAGGAAACATTTAGCCTGTCCTCCAACAAACGTACCAAGCGAGAGATTATTTAGCAGTGCTGGATTAATATATGATGAAAAGAGAAACAGACTGGCAGCAGAAAAGGCAGAAAAATTAATGTTCCTTAAGCATAACCTTCCTATAATTAAGTTTGAACATTAAACGATGAACATCTTAGTTTACTTTATTTTAATTACTCATTTATAAATATGCCTAATAAAACTTTAAACTTAATATAAATAGTTATCAAGCTAATTAAAGATCTCTTTCTATAAGGGTGGAGGTTGGGGAAAGAGTCGGTGGGGTGCATTTGAGTTGGGTTCACGTCCCGCATCCTGGTAACACAATTATGGTTTCTAATTGTGGCTGAAACTCAACAAAATATGACGAATTTATTTGCAGACGAATTCACTAATTGATTTCTATATTAGTAGATGCTTGATATTATTTTATATGTTCAGAGAAAAGTACAGCAATTATTGTACAATTAATCAATTATACTACATTATAGCTACAGCTCTCTCTATATAATAACTTATTATATACGTTAAACACAACAAATCTCGAATATATCCTAAAAAATAACGAAAATGTAGACATCCGCATCCGCATCCGCGGATGTTGAAATCAAACATCCTCATCCGCATCCGCATCCACGGATGTGAAAAAAATGACATCCGCCACATCACTAATATATATATATATATATATATATATATATATATATATATATATAATATAGTATATAAATTAATGATTACTTGGGGCTTGAGGTCACCATCTGATCTTTTAATCAGAACAGTAAATGCCATAAGGAGATTAATAGAGTGAGTTTTCTAACTTTACTTAAACGCAACGATAGTCACAAATAATAATAACAAATGAGACAATAAAGGTACACAAAATAAATGACATTTAAAATGAATGGATGATTAATTATGTTGTGCAGCAGCCTTTTAGTTGAATTACATGGATTGCAATTATAATTTATTGAATCTACAATTGCAAAAAAAATAGGTAGTGCAATTGAATTTCAGAGTTTACAGTTAAAATAGGAATGACAAAATATGCCCTAAGAAGGGCGATAAAAATGGTATATACGTGTTGGTGGCTCACTTGCAACTGCAGTAGATAGATTGAGCTTCATGCTTCGAGGGTGTGCTGTGACTTCATCTTTCAAGGGCGAGGTGTTATGACCATATAAGGAAATGTTATGAAGAAGGAAAGAACGCGCGAACAAATGCTTGTCTGATGCTGTATTGATTAAGGAATCGTTGTTGAAGAAATGCTTGAGGGTGAAGAAACTGCTGGCACAGATATATATATATATATATATATATATGTGTGTACATATATATACGAGCATATATGGTGATCCAAAAAGGTGTTCTCAAAACAATTTATGTAACAAGTTATTTCTGGGAACAACTTTTTTTACCACCCTGTTTATCCTCAAGGCTCCCATTCCAGGATTTATACTTGAAGTATTAAAAACTAGAACCCAGCGTGAAGACTGAAATCTACTTCTGTGTTAGTGTTCATTGTTTTTGAAAGATAACTGCGGAAAGGAGACCGCTTTTCACATTCGCAGCGACTCGAAATAAAACTCTTTGAAGTGCCGCAAAATGTTGACCGCATACAATGATGACAGTATCATTGCCGCTTTGCCCACCCAAACCTATATACCCTTTTGCTAGATGGAACAGTTCTATCGATACTCTAAAAGACTAACTTAGCCTAACTTAACCTAACCTAATCTAACAAAGCTTAACCTAACTTAATGTAACAAAGCTTAATGTAACTTAACCTAACCTAATCTAACGAAGCCTAATCTAATTTATGGTAACCTGTGCTAATTTAACTTAATCTAACTCAGGATAACTTGACAATTAAATGACACTTCGAGAGAATGATGTTAGTCTATGCCAGAGGGGCACGGATGCCGTTCATGAAGTCCCTGAAAACCTATGCTACATAATAATCTATGTTTTCTCTCATATATATATATATATATATATATATATATATATATATATATATATATATATATATATATACTGTACTATATATATACTGTATATGGGAGGAATGATGCTGTGCAGTATATAAATAGATGTTTAATTCGGCATACTTCTACTTGAACTATGAATACATCGATTAATATACAGTATATACAGTATGTATATATATATATATATATTTAGGATAAAAACGAAGACGTAGAGCAAGAAAGTCATTATATTTGGCTGCAGCCGACGTTTCGGGCAACTCTACCCATTTTCAAGGCCTAATAAATAAAAAGCTAAAATTAATGCATGACAAAACAAAACAAAAAAATTATACGAATGTCAAAAACAAACTAATTCATAGCACAGAATAAAACCACTTAAAGAATAAAAATTAAAAAGCGTAAAACAAGCATAAGCCAAAAACAAAAATTAAAAATTATATACATGACAAATAACACATGATAAAAGTAAAACTTTAAAACTAAAAACATTCAAACAAATTAGTTAAAAAACTTCACTAATAAAAAGTTAAATGAAAAAACGCAAAAGTGCACGAAACATACCATGCTCACTTGACATCCTCAAACAACTGAGGCGAAAAGGAGACAGGGTCAAGGGGAAAAACAGAAAAATTTAGTTGGTAGGCATTCTAATTAATATAAAGGGGGTAACAGCTAGAATCAATATTTAAGCTGGAGTTCAGAAATTTAATGCACAAAGATTCATAAATACGGAGAGAGGACGGACATTTTAATGATTTAAGAATTTTAAAGTTATTAACGGAAATATCAACTTTACACTTAACAGAATGATCTCTAATGGCAGACTGTTCCTTCTTAGATAAAACTTTCCCTGTCCTATGGCTAATACCCATATGGGAGCAAAATCTCGCCTGCAAAGAACGAACTGTGCTGCCAACGTAGTTCCCCTGGGAACACCCAGGGCAGGTAAACAAATAAACGACAGAACAGTTCATCGCAGGGGGGATTTTGTCCTTACAACGGAAAAAACATTCAAGGGTATTATTATTCACAAAAGCAACCTTAAAATCAGTGTGAAAATAAAATTTCCTCACCACACTCAACAATTGCTTTTTCACAAAAGTGTTAAATTGGTAGAGATCAGGTAAAACAAGATATTTACAATTCTTAGGAATATCATACGTTGGGATAAGTTTGGGGGAATAAACATTATTAAGTAATTTACCAATAATACCTTGTACAAGAACCCGTGGAAAACCATTTTTAAAGAAAAAATCAGTAAGGAATTCAAACTCATTATGAAGCAGAGCAAAGTTTGAGCAAATATTATAAGCTCTATGCACTAAAGTGCGAATCGAACTTAGTTTGTAATTAAAATCGCAAAAACTATAAAAATTAAAACCTAAACCCGTAAAAGTAGGCTTCCGGTATGTAGAAGTTAAAACAGTTGAGCCTGATTTGGAAACCAAAACATCAAGGAAAGGAATAGAACCTTGAACTTCCTTTTCCTGCGTAAATATAATGTTCTTATGAAGTGTGTTCAAAAAATTTAAAAACTGAACTGATTGATTATCCGTTTGGAATAAAGCAAACGTGTCATCAACATAACGTCTGTACAAATTCGGTTTAAGGTGAGGGGGGCACTCACAGAAGGCCCTTTCCTCAAGATGAGACATGAAAATATTCGCAAAAACGGGACCCAAAGGGCTCCCCATCCCCACTCCATCCAACTGACGGTAAACTACCCCTTGAAAACTAAAAAAGTTATCCTTGACAGCCAAATTCAGAAGCTGCTCAAACTGTGCTCTGCCAAAGCCGTGAAAAAGTGAGTCCGGCTGTGGAAAAGCTTTTTTAAAATAATTGTAATGGTCTCATCCAAGGGGACATTTACAATTATTTTAAATAAAGCTTTTCCACAGCCGGACTCACTTTTTCACGGCTTTGGCAGAGCACAGTTTGAGCAGCTTCTGAATTTGGCTGTCAAGGATAACTTTTTTAGTTTTCAAGGGGTAGTTTACCGTCAGTTGGATGGAGTGGGGATGGGGAGCCCTTTGGGTCCCGTTTTTGCGAATATTTTCATGTCTCATCTTGAGGAAAGGGCCTTCTGTGAGTGCCCCCTCACCTTAAACCGAATTTGTACAGACGTTATGTTGATGACACGTTTGCTTTATTCCAAACGGATAATCAATCAGTTCAGTTTTTAAATTTTTTGAACACACTTCATAAGAACATTATATTTACGCAGGAAAAGGAAGTTCAAGGTTCTATTCCTTTCCTTGATGTTTTGGTTTCCAAATCAGGCTCAACTGTTTTAACTTCTACATACCGGAAGCCTACTTTTACGGGTTTAGGTTTTAATTTTTATAGTTTTTGCGATTTTAATTACAAACTAAGTTCGATTCGCACTTTAGTGCATAGAGCTTATAATATTTGCTCAAACTTTGCTCTGCTTCATAATGAGTTTGAATTCCTTACTGATTTTTTCTTTAAAAATGGTTTTCCACGGGTTCTTGTACAAGGTATTATTGGTAAATTACTTAATAATGTTTATTCCCCAAACTTATCCCAACGTATGATGTTCCTAAGAATTGTAAATATCTTGTTTTACCTGATCTCTACCAATTTAACACTTTTGTGAAAAAGCAATTGTTGAGTGTGGTGAGGAAATTTTATTTTCACACTGATTTTAAGGTTGCTTTTGTGAATAATAATACCCTTGAATGTTTTTTCCGTTGTAAGGACAAAATCCCCCCTGCGATGAACTGTTCTGTCGTTTATTTGTTTACCTGCCCTGGGTGTTCCCAGGGGAACTACGTTGGCAGCACAGTTCGTTCTTTGCAGGCGAGATTTTGCTCCCATATGGGTATTAGCCATAGGACAGGGAAAGTTTTATCTAAGAAGGAACAGTCTGCCATTAGAGATCATTCTGTTAAGTGTAAAGTTGATATTTCCGTTAATAACTTTAAAATTCTTAAATCATTAAAATGTCCGTCCTCTCTCCGTATTTATGAATCTTTGTGCATTAAATTTCTGAACTCCAGCTTAAATATTGATTCTAGCTGTTACCCCCTTTATATTAATTAGAATGCCTACCAACTAAATTTTTCTGTTTTTCCCCTTGACCCTGTCTCCTTTTCGCCTCAGTTGTTTGAGGATGTCAAGTGAGCATGGTATGTTTCGTGCACTTTTGCGTTTTTTCATTTAACTTTTTATTAGTGAAGTTTTTTAACTAATTTGTTTGAATGTTTTTAGTTTTAAAGTTTTACTTTTATCATGTGTTATTTGTCATGTATATAATTTTTAATTTTTGTTTTGGCTTATGCTTGTTTTACGCTTTTTAATTTTTATTCTTTAAGTGGTTTTATTCTGTGCTATGAATTAGTTTGTTTTTGACATTCGTATAATTTTTTTTTTTTTGTTTTGTCATGCATTAATTTTAGCTTTTTATTTATTAGGCCTTGAAAATGAGTAGAGTTGCCCGAAACGTCGGCTGCAGCCAAATATAATGACTTTCTTGCTCTACGTCTTCGTTTTTATCCTAAATGTAAAATTACGTCTCCTTAGGAGGGATCCTATTTCATATGTATAATTATATATATATATATATATATATATATAATATATATATATATATCAGTATGTATATATAATATATACAGTATACATATATATATATATATATATATATATATATATATATATATATATATATATGTTGTGTGTGTGTGTGTGTGTGTGTGTGTGTTTGTGTGTGTGTGTGTGTGTGGACATACTGTAAATACACCTTTTATTTGATGATTTAGGAGTTAGAATGTTATATGTGGTAGTTTTTCTTTATATTAGAATCACCTTTAATTTAGAAACATTATTAGCTCAAAATACAGAAGTTACCGAAGGAGTATTTTTTACTTTCGAAATTCAATTAAATTCGTCGAAGTTGTGCCGTTGTAATAATTTCTTTTTTTATGTATGGAGTGTCATAAAAGGTTCTCAACTATAAAAAAATCGTTTCCACACTTCAAAATGACGACCCAATCTCTCATGAGAATTTTATGTTCATAAACTATAAAGTTTTCTCATCCCTTCCGCGTTCTGAATTTCGTTCATGCGAGCATTTCTTACCTCAGTCACGACCCGAGTCTTTCAGCAAAATATTTAGGACTCCAATGCATTGAAGATGAGGTTACTTTAGCCACAGTTTTCATCTTATGAAAACTACACCGCTTTTTTAAATATTCTCTCCACACCATTTCGTTTAAGCCATATTTTGTAAAAGATAGATGATGTGACATACTAAGCAGGTGTTGGAATTAAGTTTTTAAAACCCTCGAGATCGTTTCACGCGAAAACTGGTCTCAAGGATATATTTTAAAGATGGAAGGGCTTATCCACTAGTCCGATTAACGTTCTCGTGTTAAAAAAATGGAGTCTGAATTTCGTTATTAATAATGAAGAATATGGAAATAAAATGAGGGAGACATTCAATATATTTTGAGGAATGACTCTTTTTTTAAAAAAAAACTTTTATAGAATGATATATAAGTAATATTCTCATAAATATATTAAAAAAAAGTTCTTTCAGTAATTAAGGGTGAGAAAAATTATGACTGGTTCATTTCTTAGAGTTGAATTTTGGAAATTCATAATAAAAGGGGTTTTGATTTATTTTGCATCCAAATTTAAATTAATTTTTTATTACCAAAGTTCCGTTATTGGACTTCAAGCTTCGAACTTTTATTGGTGCCATCATGAAAATAGCTGAAAAATAAGAGAAATTCGCAGTTTATGAAAAATAAAAGAATAATATGACCTTTATAAACCACCAGAACTAATATTCATAGTAATGAGTGCATTTTATATACAGGGTAACCCAAAAAGGTGTTAAAAATATTAATTTAACGAATTATTTCTGAGAGCACCTTTTTTCTGTATTACCCTGTATGAGTTACGGAGAACACGTAAGAATATTTTGTGAGCACGGCACGGAATGGACCAGAACAAAAATGGACTATAATAAGAAGTAATCAGTAGGGAGAGCCTGGAAGTGGCACAGTGCTCAGGCCCACTAATGCGCCTATTGTATCATTATTACCAGTAGTGGTGTCAGTCGAACCCCCAACCTCAGTGTATTTATTTAACTTTTATGGAAACTGTATCAATAATAATCAGTCAGGAAAGTCAGAAACCGGCACACTGCTCAGGCCACACTAATGCGACCCATTGCGGTAACTTCTCGAGTATTATTACCGCTATCACCGGGAGTACGAAGCCCAACCTCAGTGACTCCACTTCATTTATAAAGGGAAAAGTATTGTTACCTACTTTACCCGCTGAGCTACGGTTCACTACCCAAATAAACAATAGAATTTCAATCAATATTTTAATTATCACTCATTTAACATCTGGTTATTAATTAGTAACAGAAATTTATCTATATAATTACATAATAATATGGCCATTAATAATATTCAGAAAAATAATTATACGAGAATTATTTTGCCGTCATTTCTGATCTCCAATTTGCCATCTTGTAATGATCTCAATGTGGATGGAATACGATTCAATTTATTGCTGCTAAAGGCGACTAATTCGAGGTAAATAAAAAAAATCAACCTTTTTGCATTCCAAGTAAATGAGATTTCAATTGATGAGCAATTTGCAAAACATTTATTAGCTGTAAGAAGTAGGCTTCCTTTATTTTTAGTATATATACTGTGTATATATATATATATATATATATATATATATATATATACTATCGGAGTGTTTTGGCTCCTCTTGCGGGAGAGACAAGGCTCCTTGCTCTCCCCTATGCTGCTTAATGTGTATATTGACTGATTAATTGCTTCACTTAATGAGGCAACAGTGGGGTGTTGTATAGATAACACAAGGATAAATAACTTAGTTTATGCCGATGATATGGTGTCAATAAGTCCCTCTGTTAAAGGTCTGGATCGGCTACTAAACGTCTGCGAAGTGTATGCGCAGAAACATGATATTCTTTTTAATGTTACAAAAACTAAAATTATGCAATTTCATCCTAAAAGCTGTAATCAACCAGCTGATATAAGGTTTAAAATGAATGGTGAAGTAATTGAGGAAGTGCAAGAGTTTAAGTATTTGGGTCAAACTATTACCAGCTCATTGAGTGATGACTCGGATATAAGAAAACAATCTCGAAGCCTGTGTGCTAAAGCGAATATGACCATAAGGAACTTTCGATTCTGTACAAGTGAAGCTAAAGACACTCTCTTTCGTACTTTCTGCAGTAATATATATGGACATCAACTGTGGGAGAATTATAAAAAAAGGTTCTGGCAGAACCCTAAATTTGCTGTACAACAGGTCTTTTAGACTTTTACATAAATTACCCCCGAGATGCTCAGCTTCGCAAATGTTTGCTACCCGCAATGTCCCGAGCTTCCCGGAGGTAACAAGACGTGCTCAATACAGTCTAATGCAAAGAATTAAAAAATCAACCAACCCGATCATCCAAGCTATCCATGAGTCCTGCCATTTATCCTCTAAGCAATGGAATTCTTGGTACGAAACGTTTGTCTGTAGCTCCACTTAACTTCGACATTGCAGTATTATTTCTAATCATTTGTATATATTTCTATCCTTAGTATAAGAACTCATTGTATTAATAATATTTGTCATATGGACTATAGTCTGCCAATAAACATTTTCATTTTCATTTCATATATATATATATATATATATATATATATAGAGAGAGAGAGAGAGAGAGAGAGAGATAAAATACTTTTGAGCCTTTTGGAGACAGCGTGTAATGCTCCTTCAATGCGATAAGGTCAGTTTCGCGTGCCGGCTTCTAGAGTTGACTGAATTATATTCGATGTAAAATGAAAATAGGCCAGAAATAAATGTCAAACAAAATATTTAATTTCTTTTTCTTTTTGTCGAAAGATAAATAATTATTTGAGAGGAAAAAAACAAAAGTTGGCATCGTACTTGGCTCAGTGGATAACGCTGTTTCTTTATAAACGAAATGAATATATTGATGTCCGCAACTATACCACTACATTGTTTCAACATCCCATTTCACATAGCCAGACACACGCAACTCATCTAGTATTATTCTAGCTTCTGAGGCAGGTGTCTAATTCTTTTGAAGAGGTTCACATCGGCATCAATAACGTTCATTATTATTAATTTGATAAATGGTTAAATTGTTTTTACTTTCTAACAAAAAAGTTATTCATTATCTTACAAAGCTCGGGATGTTTCTTTTCTACTTTTAATTTAGTGACACTACACATTCTGCTTTTCGCGCTTTCTAATGTTTATATGGTTCAGTTTGTGATTATGAATCCGTTTTCAGTTATTTTTTGTGTAAATTATGCGTATCTTTATCTTCTTTTTTCAAACGAGTATAGACAAAATTTACATAATCCTTCTCATTAATTTAGTAATTTAAGTTCTTGATTTTTGCTGTGAAGTTTCTCGGGATTCCCTGGAGCCAATTCCTTCCTTTTTTATTTATGTGGGTTCAATAAGAATGAACAATATTCCATTTTGGTATGATTTTCAGCAAAGGAATCGTTATATTTTGTCCTTTCTTTAAATTTCCAATCTTCTGTTCATTATTAGACTTAAATCCTTTGCGCTTGAATTTCTCTGAATCTCCTCTTCATTTTGGGTATAATAGACCTTATATATATATATATATATATATATATATATATATATTACTAATCAAAGGTCTGAATCCAGTCACTAGTTCACGTCTAGAAAGCATTGTTGCTCAGATAGAAGAAAACCAACTGAGCTTAAAATATTTTACATACTATATACCATTATCTTTTGAAAGAAAAGCTTCTGTACTTTATACAAAATAATATAGTACGGAGCAGCTTGGTCTAATGCAGTGATGCACAAACCCTGGCCCGCGGACCAAATGTGTCCCCCACGGGTCTTTTCAGTGGCCCCACGGGTCTTTTCAATTCAATGAAAAAGTTAGAATATAAAAGTACTTTTGAAAATGTTTTCTGTGAAGGGAGATGGAAAGTAAGTAGGCTAATACATTTAGTTATTTTCTTCGCTTGGCCCTCACATCAAAAAAGTTTGTGCACCACTGGTCTAGTGTCTTTTGAGCAGTCGACAGTTTCAGTAATTGTGTAAATTTGGTTGGATCCTTACATTTGCTTCAGAAAATGTATTACTCCTAATTTCTTGTTTTAATACTGAAAAAAGGTAAGACGTGCTAAAAGCTGACTAAATTTGAACTGACTTAAGGTATTTATTATTTCTAGAAAATTGAGTGATCACTCTGCATCAAAAAGTGAACAGAGAATTAATACGTGAAATTAAGAGCCCAAATACTCATTCTTCATCAACAGAGCTACAACCAAAGATAAACTGCAATGAAGCTCAAGCTCTCCATAGAAACATTTCAAAGAATCCTACATGGTGGAGGAACCTTGTCAGCAAATGCCACACAGAATTTTGATTCGTCTGAAAAAAAATACACTTTTTGCCATTCGTTTGCAGTCCATGCAACTCTTTCTTTGCACCAGGATAGACGTCTTCTCTTTCGTCAAGAGTTGAACAGTCTTTGACAGTAAACATAATGAATTTATTCTATTTTTTGTGCCACTTGACAAGATATTCTAATATTTTGGTATGTCTCTATGCATTAATTTTTCACTATTTAATAAGGTTTTTGCTATATTTTAAATTTTTTAACTCAAAAGTATTATCAAGGTCATAAGCGTATTTGAGAGAATATTCGATTTTTTTTGGTCTGCAGTAGAGTTGTATATCTATTTAGATTTGTGATTGCTGATATATATATATATATATATATACTTTTGACGTCTTCGAACAACTCTTCAAAGTCGACCTGTGCTCGACGCCCTCTTCAACATCTTGCTTCATGTTCTTCGAAGTTTGAAATTATATAAAACAAATATTCTGGATTGTAATCAAAATTAGGATATTTTTTCAATCAAATCTAAACGAAGTTTGAGAATTCCTTAATTATGGAATATACAAGTTGTAGAAGATAACGCAAAGTTCATTATCAAAGCAGACACTTTATTTTCAGAAAAAGATGATTAGGAAAGGAAGTTTGCTCAGATTTAGAGTTTTGATATTAAACTAATAAAAAGTTGCTAATTAAATTTTAATTAACTTCTTGTATGGGATGCGAGTAATGTAATCGTGATCTGACCTTAAAATGAGCTCTCGTTTCCAGAGTTTCAAAAGCAAATTGCTTCCATTGCATAAAATGAAAATGATGTTTTACCTAATGGAAGGCTTAGAATTGGTTTTACAAGTTCCTCTGCGAGCTATGTAAGCCTCATTATTGTTTGTGGTTAATAAAAATACTTAAAACAAAACAGAAAATACATGAGCAGTTAATGTAATTATTCATATATGATATACAAAGTGACTAATAAACCAAAACTCTCAAAGAACAATTTATTAAATAAGTTATCCCTTTAAAATTACCTATTTATAGAATTTTTCTCTTATTTTTACTGTTTCTGACGTTATCAATCATTCAACCGTTAAATATTTTTGGTTTCTGTATTTTATATTGGTACTAAAGCTCAACGATATAACCAAACTGGCACATTTTATTTTTATTTACGAGTGTAAGAACAAAATCATTAATTTGCAATGGGTAAATAGATATTTTGTAACTCATCAAGAAATCCACTCGTATCAGACCAGAAATAGATCAAAGCTCGTTATACCTCAATTTAGATTGTCTTCATCTCAAAAACTACCCATTTTCATTGGATTGAAACTATGGAATGACTTAAATGCCGATATAAAAAATATTGTGAATGTAAATTTGTTTAACACCAAGTTGAAATCCCGATTAATAATGGCATACTAACAAAATTCTAGGATTAATGTCCACTAATATTATTTGATATTGTCCATTAATATTGTTTAATATTGTAATACATATTTTAACTATTAATAATACTTATTTACTTATTTACTTATTCATTTATTTATTATTATTAATTTATAACAACTAGCTGCTTATTTTTAATAAGAGCCCAGTAAAACCTAGAGCTTAAGGGCCAAATTAAATAAAATAAATAGTCGAGCTTCACAATTATTCATGTCATTGTAAATTGAAAAAATGTATTTATTTTATTATTATTAATAAAGGTTATTCTGTCTATCTATCTATCTATCTATCTACTATAATATACAATTCTTTATATAAAGATAAATGTATAATTTTCTGCTAGAACTCCATAGAAAAGGATTTAATTTAGTTATGGAGTGACTTAATAACGGAAGAAGAGTAAAGTGATGATTCCAAGCAAGAGCTTCTCCAGGGGAGATGACTATTGACTAGCCACCCCACTTGCTTTAGTAAATTTACTTTTTACGCAATGTTAACTTTTTGTAACGGAAATTTCTATGTAGAAGAGAGCATTTTTATATACAAAAGACATTATCTTTTGTTCTTTCGAAAGCATAGAAAAGTGTGTAGCTCACCAATGAACGAAATAGACACCAGAAAACGTTCTTTAGAAGCTATTTGAGGCAGATTTTGATACCAGCCATCTCCCCTTCACCCAAATCCTGGAGGAGCCCATGGAGTCCGTTACGTTCAATGTACTTTGGTCGAATTACTATTTTCGGTTGGGGGTGTTATCGTCTTGTTTAATGTTCTGTGCTGGACGAGCGATATAAAACCCAAAACTACAACAACGACACAAAAAATATCAATTAATTATTATTGTCTTCCAAAAACCTTTAAAAAGAAGAGAGAAAATTTATAAAAAACTAAATAAGAAGCTGAATACTGTATATATATATATATATATATATATATTATATATATATATATATACACAGACACACATATACTGTGTGTGTGTGTATATATATATATATATATATATATATATATATATATATATCGTCCAACTAAGAATAATAATAATAATAATAATAATAATAATAATGAGAGAGAGAGAGAGAGAGAGGGAAAGCGCTTCTGTTTCTGTCCTTCGTATATGAAGCACTACCGAATAGATGCTAAAAAGTAAGTTATGACGAAATTGTTTCTTTTAGAATTTGAAACATAAATGAACGTTTTGAGTGAAAACAAAAACTTGCTTATTAATCGTCCTTGAATTTCAAAGGCAAAAGAATAAACCCGACATTTTTAGGACATTTTTTAAATGTCATTTTCGGAGCCAGTGATAATCTGAGCGTCATATTTCAAAATTCCATCACCTTTTCCCTCGACTCTCTTGGCTTCATCGGTGATCGATCACGTGATAAAAAAAAGCGACCTATCAACCTCTGGTTTCGTAACTGGTCAGATTCGCGTGGATTTCACCCGAGAAATATACAGTTACAGCTTGAAAAAAGTCAAAAGGATTTCACACATTTTTCCTTTAATGACAAACGAAATATTGAGAAAAGACTGAATGTGAAAAAGTCACTTGCTGTATATAACCCACAAGGAAAAAGAAAAAAATGATGGATCTTTTATAGCATTCCCAATTTCTTCTTTTCAGTTAGTAACAATTTTAACAAAATTAAAACTAACGAAAATATCACGACTTAACCAGTCGTCAAGGGCGTACAGTTGATCTAACCTGGCATTCAATTAACCTAACCTGGTTATTTTTTACATTCACGTCTCTTTGTAAAATTGTAGGGTGGGAAACTTTTGCTACCCGCACGAAGGGCGGGTTCTCTGCTAGAATATTTTAGGATCTTTTCCTTTTCTTAACGATTGGTTTGGTTAAGTCTCGATATTTTCGTTAGTTTTTAATTTTGTCAAAATTGTTACTGACTGAAAAGAAATTGGGGTGCTATAAAAGAAAAGATCCAAAATGATTCCAAGCTCTTTCGTGTATTGAGCAGTACACCTCGTTAGGGAATGAAGGAAGAAGGTAAGATGAAAATATATGCATATACACAACGGAACAAAAGAAAAAGATAGCACAATGTTAACGAGCGTTGATCAAAGGCAAAAGACATTTTAAGAAGATATTGTCAGTTTTATATATTCCCGCATTGTTAATGAAATTATTTTTAAAATGGATGAATGCACATTTTAGAATATTCCTTTCAATTATATCTCTGTTTTTAACGAGCGCTTTAGAACTATCCCACTTAATACTATGATTACATCTGTACATATGGTTAAACAATGCATTGGAATTATTTTTTGTTCTACACGCTGGTTTATCCTGATATCTAACGTTTTTCCCGTTTGACCTACTGTAATACTGTATTTCTACTGAGTTCATTGTGTACGTCCAATCGAATACACACAGCGAACCACATTATCCGGGTTATTCTTTATTGGGCGAGATTTAACAGTATTATTATACTTAAAGACTACGTTGATACCAATTGGTTTAAGTAAAGTCGGAAGATATTTAAAATTTACATAGTAAGGTAGGCTAAGGATATTTTTACGCTCAAATTCCTTTACAGTTACACTATTATAATACCTATTCTTGGCTTTCCTAAGACAGTTATCTAAAAATTAAGTAGGATAACATAATTTAGTGCAAATATTCATGATATTGCATAACTCGGACTCTAAAAATTCAGGACTGACAACTCTCAATGCTCTAAGAAACAGCAGAGAAAATAAAAAAATTTATCGAGGGGTGATGGTCAGAAAAAATGCACATAAGAGTTATTATTAATAGACTTCTGGAAAACTTCAAATCTGAATTGATTCATGCATCTCAAAATTTTTAGATCCACAAAAGATAGGCATCCATCATTTTCTTTTTCAACATCGAATTTAATAGATGGAGCTAAATTGTTGAGATTACCAAGAAATAAGTCAACATCCAAATTGTTAGGCCAAAGGCATAAACATTTTCTTTATACCGATACCAGACAAGGTTCAAATTAACAATAGTAGGCAAAATTCTACTTTCAAAAAATTCTATATATATAAATTAGTGTGTAGAAGCAACAAATAATTCTGATGCATTGTTTTACCATATGCACAGATGTAATCGTGGTATTAAGTGGGATAGCTCTAAAGCGCTCGTTAAAAACAGATATAACTGAAAGGAATATTCTAGAATATTCATTCATCCATTTTAAAAATAATTTCAATAACAGTGCGTGAATGTATAAAATTGACAATATTTTGTTAAAATCCCCGCAAGGGGGTTCTAAGCTCGTGCTCTTGAGTGCGCTTTGTGCTCGTTTGTACGTGCTTGTTCCTGGAGGTTTCACGTGCGCCCTCCCGCCCTAGCACCCAAGGATGATGGGGCTCGACCCTGCAGTCCTTGTCATTCTTGGTCTTTTTCCACTTCGACTGTCCCCTCCACCCTTTCTTTTTCCTCTGTCTTTCCTCTCACTTTTTCTTTGTTTTTCCGCCAAGATATGCCCTTTTAAATAGAGGCGAATCGGTTCTTCCCGAACTTAAAAAAAAAAAAAATCTTGTTAAAATGTCTTGCCTTTAATCAACTCTTGTTAACCATGTCCTAATCTCTTTCATTTCTCTGTTCCGTTCTGTTTACGTCATTTCGTCTTCTCCCTTCATTCTCTGACGAGGTGTACTGCTAAATACACGAAAGGCCTTGGAATAATTTTTTTAATTGTGAAATTCATCCCATTATATATATATATATATACACTACTGATAAATACACGAAACGCTTTGGAATCGCTTTTCATTTTTCTCTGTGAGTTTGCATCATTTATAGGGCTGAGTGATCAATCCCTCCTTCATACCTGTCCATAGCTCAAACAAGGAAAATCCATCTTGTTTGTATAAAAGAAATGGCTGCGAGATTTTTGAATATTTAAAATATACATTTTTTTATCATACGATTTATACTTAAATTTTAATGAGAACATATTTTTGATTCTTTTGTTTGAAATTATATAAAATTATATACAAATATATAAAATATTTTCATATTCCCATATAGTCTTTATAAAAAATATATAAGGAGTTCATATCAATTTTTAATGAAGATGTAATATTGATGATTCATTACCAGAATGTAATTGTAACAATCAATTTATCATTCAGAAATTAAGAAATTAATCTCCAAAGAATGTAGTAGCCTATACTGTCTACAGCAGGGGTTTTCAAACTGTGTTCCGCGAGAACTTGATGGGGTTCCGTGGGGCATGTCATGAGAGACTGAGAAGGAGAGAGAGGTAAGATAAAATAATATCAACTGGCATGGATGAATTTACGATATATATTCTGCGAATTCAGTGATTGTGTTTTGAAAGGCGTAGGCAAAGAGAGAGTGGGCGAGAGAGAGAATTTTAATTCAAACGATGAGATATCTAGAATAAGTGTCGCCCTCTCGCAGCCACAGTAAGAAACAGGAGCCCATTTTGTAAACAAAACACGCTGATGACGACAAGCACTGGTCTGACTGATTTGGTGAGTTTTTCTATGTATTTAGGTTTAGTTTTCTCAGTTCACGGAAGTTATGATCGCAGTAATGTAATATTGTTTATCCAAAGAAAAGCAATCACATCCGAGTCATTGAACATTTATTTGTTTGATGAACTATTAAAATTACTCTTCAATAACTGTAAAATTCCTCACTTTTAATTATTTTGCATTGAAAACTTTAATTTTACAATAAACATGATATTCTTTATACTTATAATTTCTTTTATGCTGACAGTAATGTGGGGAGAGGAATTTAAAATAAATAGATCAATAAAAGTAAATTGTTTTTTTTTTCTTGTAAATTTCTAAACTTATATATTTTTTTGGCGAAATTCATATAAGTGTATATGTAAATTTCATAAATTACATAAATAAACTGCAGTGAGCATAAATTGTGTTTTACTACCATTTGCCTTATATCATTAAAATTTTACCTGTTGGTCAAGGTTCCGTGAATGTTTTTTTTTTTAAATAAAGGTTCCGTGGCTTCAAAAAGTTTGAAAAACTCTGGTCTACAATACTCGTACAGTAAGTAGATCGCTAAAGTATGAATTTACTGTATAATTAAGAACTCAAAATCAATCAAAATATTTGGCAAAAATGCTGTATAGACAGTTTCAAGATTCCTTCCAGTGTTCCGAAAGACCCCAGCCAATCACCGAACTCCTTCGCCAGAAGACCATTCGTTAATTAGTAATTAGCTCTTCCTTTTAGTTAGTAAAATTTGCTTTAGTTCTCTCATATTTTTAGAACTGTACGAGATGTGTATAGGTTCTTAGCGATTGATCTCAAGAATACAGTACTTATGGCTAAAGCTACCCTTGTCCGTAATTATAATTTTTCGTAATTGTTAATAATTGTTAATTATTATTATTATTTTGTTTGAAAATTTTTATAAATTCTTTGCAGATAGTTTTCGACTTCCTATTTTTACTGAAGTTTGTTTGAACTTCAAATAGTCTGTTTTATGTTCTAAGGTTCATACTTGAGAAAATATTATTTCTTTGAACTGAATTTTTTACATTTTCACTTTTGAAATCGGAACCACTCTAATCTTTTGCTTGGTACTTGTAAACACTTCACCAAATTTATTTACTGACTCATCTAAGAATCTGATTATTTGTATTTCAAAAAGCTAAAGCTTTGTCGTTACATTGTTTTGCTCCGTTATTTGAACTGCAATTTATAATCGTAATTCGCTATCTAGCAAATAAAATTGTTGCATATTTGGACCAAACTAGTTTGAGACGTCGCCTTTGAAAGGAACCAAAAAAAATTGAAAATTAATTATTTCACGTCAAAGGACTAAATTAATGACAATAAATAGTGGTCATTAAAACGACTGGAGTCGAATTAAATCAAATTGAGAAGTTTGAGTTCTGCACATTCTTTTACTTTCGTTTTTACGACACGTTGGGCATAATAAGTTATGCACATCAAGCTTCAAACAATTATTTTACTCAGAGATATCTGGAGTTCCTTGGAGAGACCATATATATATATATATATATATATATATATATATATATATATATATATATGTTGATAGATTTCTCTCCACTCGTCAACCGTGGAGAAAATGGCTTCACTCTGTTTACAAGAAAAGTTTAACAAAATGAACACCGTTGTTCGATTCACGTCAAATCATTAATGAAACCGTTAAAAGAGGCAAAATCTTTCTTTCTGTAATTACTTCCTGAAAAGAAACGGAAAAAAAAACTAGAACTTCCTAAATATTCGTTATTACTCAAGGTTTTTTTTTTTTTTTTTACCTTAACCATTTCTTGTAATGGAGTTCTCTTGTATACCTCTTTAGAAATGTTTGTTTTTGCCAAAGAATTTGACCTCTTTGACCTTTTAGAAGCAGTTTTTCTTGAAATTATTTTTTCAGTAAACGGAATATGAGATATTTGATGCATTTTATTGGATTTAAAACCTTATATTGGACACATGGCTTGAACATCATATTTTCAAACATTCAAACTGGACAACATGAGTGGTTTATATTGAAAGGTTCCTAATTTCGGGGAACCAGGAGGACACCACGAAGGAAGAGATGGTGACGAAAGAACCCAGATGGTGGTGGCGGTGGTGTAGCCAACGAATGAGGTGGTAGCGTTACCGAAAATGACATTGATAATGTCTTAACACAGAATGGTAAGGCGTCCGTATATATACTCATATAAACTCAGAACTACGTGTAGGCTACCGTTATATTATAGGCTCATGAACAATTTAACCATTAAGTGTCAAGTGCCGAGTGTCACTGCTATTTTATACTCAAAATTAAATCCACTACACGGTCTCACTGAGTACTACTACAAGGCTAGGCCATCACTCGAATACTATATATAAACACTAAGTCAATAATGAAAACGAAAACATAAAACAATTTAACATTAACTTTAATTTTACAAGTTAAAATCAAAATATAATTACGTCATATAATAACAGATATGGCTGAGGGAGTCTCCTTGCCCCTGGACAACGAATTCATTAACTAATTGATTTTAAAGGTCCCCAGGACCTACTTTGAGAACTTAAATTAAAAAGAATATAAATATTAAAATGAAATGAAGTGTGAATTTATCGAATCAGATTGCCTTGAATCGTGTGAATCCTCTTTTCTCCGTCCTCGTTCCGGTTCTTATAATGGCTTTCTACAATATTATTTTCCAGTTGTTATGTTGCAACCAACCAGATATTCTTTGGGCAGTTTCTTAAATACCTATAACTTAGAAAAACATTTCAAATTCTCTGTACTAAACTTTATAATTAACTACAACTGTTTTACATGGCCAAATTTTCTCTAAATTCTACATTTTTAACAAAATTTCTCACAGGTTCAATTTATTACTAATTAATAAAAATTTTCATTTTTACACTCCCAACAATATATTGTCAGTGTTTACAGTTATATCACTGAAATTGCAAATCCCAAAAATGAGGCGGAATGTTGCAGAGGGGTCGACCGCAAGTCGATTCTGAACCGTCGTTGAAATCCTCATAAAGTAAGTCATAAAGTAAGTAAGAAATAATTATCTGCTCAAGATGAGACAACTCTTGGCAGCATTTTTCCGTATCATATTTTAATAAAAAAGATAAATGGCTTTAGTACAATAACCGCATTTTTACGCTTCGTGAAAGGCAAGGAAATAAAAATAGACCAAACACCGATGAGGTTTCGCTTATTATGGACGAACTCCATTTAAGGTCCAGGATGGCTCAGAGAATAGAGGAAGTGACTTTGACACCACGCAACACGAATTCTATCACTTTAGATCTAAATTTATTGATTTCTTTCGTTTTCATCTTAAAAAAGGGTGGTTACTGCACTTGGACCACTTATACCCAACATTTACTTATTATTTATGACTACCTCACCTTCGAATTTTAAATATTTCACTAACGAAAGAAGTTTCTTCTTCTTCTTCCTCAGCATAATTAATCCCATTTTTATATGGGGTCGCTGTTTAAAGGTGAGTCGCCTCCATTCTTGACTCATCTCATTTGGTTGTGGCGTGGGTTTTTACGGCCGGATGCCCTTCCTGACACCAACCCTCCCCCTTTATCCGGGCTTGGGACCGTCCGGAGAATAAGCTGACTATCCTTGGCTCCGGTTGCTGTTGAAACATTAGGAGGAGTCTCGTAATACCTTCCGAAAATCTACTTTTGGAAATAATCTCCTCTGGAGTCATGAACTTAATTTCCATATGGATAAAAGTTGTTGAAAATAGTCTATTTATTGTCTATGTTCTTTTTATAGTTTATATCAGGATAAAAGTTGTTGTTTCGATATCTATTTTTGTCGTTGATTAAATTATTTGAGATCTAATAGGCATTTCGTTTCTGTTTGTTTCGACGTTTTCTTGTGTTTTAAATTTTCATGTAGTGAATCAGTAAAATAAAGGTGCATAATATCTTCGATCTTCTGAATTGCTAAATAATCATAATCTATTATCTATTAATACTATAAACACCCAGGAATATTATAATAAGAGAGCTGTCCGTCTGTCCGTCCGTTCGTCCGTCCGTCACACGAAAGAAGTTTCAAAACCCTTAAATGAGTTCTTTCCATGGAAGGATTTTTTTTGGGTTGCACGAATCCTTTTAACTATAAGTTTTTTCTTTAAATTCAAGTACCCAATTCCACTTTTGATGAAGATTAGATTAATTTATGAATTAACGTGGCCTTCTTGTAAAGATGGAATATACATCGTTGTACGTCTAGACTTCTTAAAGTAAGATTGACTCGCATAGAGGTGTTAGCCATAGGAACGAAACGCCTCTTTTTAACTTGAAACATCAGCCCCACGTAAATGTCGATATAAATTAGGTTATAAAGATTTTAAGATGCTTTTCGTAAGGAACAACAAACGAGTCCTTTTAATCCTAGAATTAATTACCTTAAAGAAAAAGAAACCAAACTTAAATACTTAAAAAAAGTCTCTTCCTTTAAACATTATTTGAAACAAAACTTTGCAACTAAATATTAGAAAATAACGTTTTGTTAATTTTTGAAACCTCACTTTTTTTAAAGTATTTTTGTACCACATTTTTAGTCTTGAAAAATTCAAATGAAAATTAAATTGAAGTTTATTTTGGAATGACCTGATTAACAACCTGATATATGAAAATGAAAATGAAAATGAAAAGGCTTATTAGCAGACTATAGTCCATATGACAAATATTATTAATACAATGACAGTTCACATACTAAGGATAGAAATATATACAATTAATTAGAAATAATACTGTAATGTCAAAGTTAAGTGGAGCTACAGACAGACGTTTTCGTAACAAGAATTCCATAGCTTAGAGGATAAATGGCAGGACTCATGGATAGCTTGGATAATCGGGTTGGTTGATTTTTAAATTCTTTGCATTAGACTGTATTGAGCACGTCTTGTTACCTTCGGGAAGCTCGGGACATTGCGGGTAGCAAGCATTTGCGAAGCTGAGCATCTCGGGGATAATTTATGTAAGAGTCTAAAAGACTTGTTGTACAGCAAATTTAGGGTTCTGCCAGAACCTTTTTATAATTCACCCAGAGTTGCTGTCCGTATATATTACTGCAGAAAGTACGAAAGAGAGTGTCTTTATATATATATATATATATATATATAATATATATATATATTATATATATATATATATATTAGGGTGATGCAAAAGTGGGGGAGTAAAATTTTTTTTTTTCAAATTTGAAAAATGATCCTGGGGAAATTTCGGGTCAAAATTCAAATATTTGGAGGTCGCGCCCGCCATTTTAAAATTTGCTGATTTCCATGACACCCAGGAGGTACAGCAAGCGTCACGTTACTTTTTTTTTGAGTGGAAGTTCTCCAGGAGGCCTATCATACCACCTTCCTCTTTTCCATTTGTTCATAAAACAGATACAATACAATAGATATTTACAATAGATACATAGAATGGATATACTCGTAAATTTTACTGTTGCGTCAAAGATACGAGAGTTTTCTTAGTTTTGTCCGGAAGCTTCTTCCGATAATTTGATACAACTTGCAGTAGATATTGCTTCTGTTGTTCATCATTGTAATTAATTTGTTATAATCTTCAATCAATTTCACTCGTCTTTCAGCAATATCATTAACAACTTTCGTGTGATTCACTACGTTCTTTGCAACCCAATAACTCTCATCGAGAAGCCAATCTTCTACTGGTTTGCTCAAGAACGTTGAAGACAATCCGAGTATACTGAAGAAGGACTTTGTGTTAGCAGTTACAAAATCTTCAAGCTGCTTATTGTCAATAGTTTTGATGTCTATTTGTGTCTTCTTTGGAGGATCTGGCTCCGAAGATTTTGTAAGAGCCTCCTTCATTTTTCTTTTGGTGTCAAGGCTGATTTTATCATCAAAGAAAGCCAATGCGATCAACTCTTCTGAGAGATACCACAAATGATTCTTGATTTTTCTAAAGCAGCATTTGCTAGTTGTTCATTTGTGCTTTTGTAGCTGTGAAGATTCTTGAGAAGACTCAGATCATTTCGTGGAGCACTTGCTGCGCAGGGTGCTAAAAACCAATGCTTAATATAAATTGAAACAGAAAACCAACAAATTTCTTTTAGATTTCTTTCTTCTATTGCTGTTATTTTGAATTGACTTTTGAACATAAAGATTTTCATCGAATAAATGACTTTCACCATCCAACAGGCTCTATGATAAGCCCCAGGCTTCCTGAATTTTATTCCAGTCGTTGGCGTACCGCCAAGCAAGATGATTGTCAGTTCCAATAACTCTCTGTAATCGTCGTGAGGTTGATCTTCATTGATTTTTCTTGCTGCAAAGTTAATGATTTCCTCTTTTTCCTTTTGTGGATAATTTTCTAATTTATCGTATGAAGTTAGATTAATCTTATTCCAGTTTGTTTTGAATCTTTTGAATAACTGAATGTCAGGGCCTGATGAAGCCTGTAATGCAGGGGATACCACTGCTTCCAACATGATTTCAAGGATATGGTGTCGACAAGGACACCACAACAAATCTTTCTCCATTTTCTGTTCAATTAGGACACAAGCTCCGTTTTTACGACCTGTGTTCGATGCAGTTGTATCGAAACACATGCCTTTTACCTTATCTATTAGATTCCAATCAATGATCGCCTGATGTACTGCATTTGCAGTATCCTTTCCTGTGCCATGATCTATTTTTGGCACTCCAAGCAGTTGATCTTCTCCACTGCCAGAGATTAGGACTGGCAACCGATCAACAACCTCATTCCCAGTAATGTCTTCGAGGAGTTTGCCATCCCAATGAACAATCAAGGGTTTGTCAGCTTGAAATTCTTCTTTCAAGTTTTCACTGAACTTCTTTCTTGATTTCTGTCTTGCCCTGCGAATCGATGAGTAGCTAACATTGTAATTCTCTGGATCTTTTCCAACATTTGCGATCGTTGGAATAATTATTAAGGAGGCTGATCGGTCGCTGATCTTAGCAACATCCAATGAGGAAAGCAGATTTTCATTCATAATCTTGAATTTTTTTCTTGGAAGGCCTCTTTTGGATGTTGAGGGCTGTTCCAGATGTACTACTTCTTCCATAGATGCAGGTGAATCACTGCAGGAACTGCTGCTGCTTGCAAGAACAACTGTTTCATCAAATGCACTTGATTCACGTAACCTTTTCTTATCCATTTTTTCATGTCTCTTCGCAGCTTCCTTTCGACGTTTTTTTCATCCTTATCAACTGCCATCATTTTACCCTTTCGACCTTCCCTTTGTAGCCGTAGAAACTCTCTATCTTCTTCGATAGTTATTAACTCGTTAGCATTTGCATGCGCAATATCAAAGAGTCCATCCAATTTTTCTTTCCATGTATTCTCTTTCTCTATTGAAAACTTCGATTTTTTTCCTTTGCTCTTCTTCAGCCCTTGCCACTCATCATACAGTTTATTTAATTTCTTCACAACATTACATTTCTGGGTTGTTGGTATTCCTGCTCTCTGCCACACTTCCAATACATCATTAACAGTTGAAGTTAATGCTTCTCTGACGGTTTCATTCTTGACATGTTTATAATTCATGAATAAGGAAATTACTTCTTTCTTTGATGGAAGCTTACTTTGATTCAATTTATCTATTTGTTGACCGATCAGCCAGATATCTGTTGAGCTTCTTGATCTCATTTTCGTCACAATTAAGATACAGGAAATAGAAGAGAAATTGAGGCGGAGACACTCACTGATATAACACCTCTCCCGGACACTGCCACAAGCACACTGCGATACCAATTTCCTTGAACGCTGTTTGCTGTTTGCTCATATACGCATCACCTACCACTCTGCCTGCAGCAAACCTGCACAAAACCTGCAACAAAAATAAGAACAAATTCAAAAAAAATTTGATTTTACTCTAATTTTTTGTAATTTTCAATTGGCGGGCGCGACCTCTGGATGTTATTTGTTTGACCTAGAATTTCTCACAGGGTATTTTTGTGACAAATTGGAACAAATGAGGGGGTATCCCTAAAAATCCATGATGGTCATGATTTGTGCATCACCCTAATATATATATATATATATATATATATGTGTGTGTGTGTGTGTGTGTGTGTGTGTGTGTGTGTGTGTGTGTGTGTGTATCACATTTTTAGGGGTTACAGAATTTTAAATGTATGAATATTACTGAAACTAATCTAACTATACTACAAAATAATATTTTCGCCTGAGAATTTCGCACGTAAAATAAGTATTAACATCAATTTTAGTGGATAATTTTAAAAGTAAATATATGAAATGATTTTTATTATTACAGACAACTCTTATTTGAAGACTTAAAAACAACGAGAATGGCTTAAAATAGAAATGAAGTAAAAAGGGCTTCACTGCTTCTGATCCTTATAGCGCTTATGAAATTCATCCTCAGCCGTGCTCGAGTTCAGTTTTGGAATTATATATATATATATATATATATATATATATACTAAAATGCCCACTGCGAAAAAAAAACCGAAACACAACCTACGGCGAGGGGAGGGGAGGTACTGCTGCGAGGGGCTGGTGTGTTCCTAAAACCTTTCTGGTTCTTCTTTAATGTGTATGCCAGATTTGGTGTAGATTAACATAGCCGTTTAGGCGTGTATGAACGAACAGACATCATCATCATCCGATATATACAACATATATACAGTATATACTCGTGTGTGTATGTATGTATATATATATATATATATATATATATATATATATATATATATATATATATATATATTTTGTTACACACAGACGGTGCATGGAACAAGAAACTCTTTTGGGAAAATTAAATTACATTTTTCCAGAAGAGTTCCTTGTTCTATGCACGGTCTGTGGATAACATAAAAGTTTCACAGGGAACCATTCTGAGTTTTATATATATATATATATATATATATCAGGGTTGGGTCAATTAAGTTAATGAACTTAACTTAAGTAGTTAAACTTTTAAACAAATTTGGATCACCTGAAGATCAGGGCCCCCAGCCTTCTTTAGTTAGCCTTATAAGGCTAACTAACGAAAATATCACGACCTAACCTAACCAATCGTTAGGTCAACTGTACGCTCTTGACGATTGGTTAGGTTAGGTCGTGATTTTTTTCGTTAGTTAGCCTTATAAGGCTAACTAAAGAAGGCTGGGGGCCCTGATCTTCAGGTGATCCAAATGCTGTTTTTATCTTTGAGTGAAATGTAATAGGCAAAGAGATGAAAGGTTTGAGAACGCCATCTTCTGTAAAGTTAACAAGCATGTTTAATTTGTAAGTGAAGTATATATTTTATGTCTAATTTGACTATTGTTGGTCAGGAATCTGGATTATGTTCAGTATCAATAGTGTACAATATGAAACATACAGTTTAGAAAACAATTTGTTATTAAATTCATTTTGCCTTCATTTTTACGATGGGAAACTATTATATGCCTAAAACTTGAAACTTGTTGAGAAAAGTTCAGTTGAGACCATAAACAAATTTAATTTATTTATAAAAAACAGAAAAATAAGAGCTTATAGAAAAATTATCCTTATGTCTTGCCCTGTATAATATGCAAAAAAATACATATAATTTATCAGACATTGACAACAACACATACAAGGTGATCCCACATAATTACAGGTTTATCATTACCTTGATTAGTTATATATAATGATGAGTCTACAGACTACTTCCAAGAAAGAAAAAGTTAATTGATTAACTTTCGAAATTAACTTAACGTTATTTTTTTTAAATTTGCATTAATTTAACTTAACTTAATTGGTAAGAATCTCAAATTAACTTAAATAGTTAATTTTGGAAGTTAATCGACCCAACACTGATATATATATATATATACAGGGCGTCCCAAAAAAATGTATACACACTTTAAATAATTATAAAGGCAGTGTTTATTAAAATACATTTCATTTTCAAAATGTAATAGAATCTACAGACATTATTTAATTGTTTTGTCAACGCCTGTTTTCAAACTGACGTCCGTTCTGGTCCAGGCACTGCTGATAACGCGAAGCAATGGAATCGCAAACATCACGAAACATTTCGTTTGGTATTTGTGTGCATTCTCGTTCAATGGCTGCTCTCAATTCAGCGACTGTTGCAGGTTTTATAGCGTAGACTTTGTCTTTTAAGTATCCCCGTAAAAAAAGTCTAGTGGTGTGAGGTCTGGTGAACGCGGAGGGTATTCTACGAAACCCATTCGTCCAATCCACATCCACATCGTGCCAAGTACCACTCGCAATACTCCACTCTTCGGTCCGGATCATCTTCATTAATAGCATGGACTAATCTTGGAATGTAACTTTTCCATTGACAGCGCTTCAAAATGCGTTGGACAGACGATTCTGAAATTCCTACCTCACGACTCGCTTGCCGCACAGATTTTCTTGGACTTTGGTGATACGTTTCCAGTACTCTTTCTTGCTTTGTGGGGCTTGTCGATGTCCGTGGTCTTCCGGAACGCTTCTTGTGGACATTCTGAACAGTTCCATCGGCTTCAAACTTATTTCTAATTCGAGTGATGGTAAGTCGCGTTGGTGGATCTGTTTCAAACTCCCTCCTAAACTGTCTTTGCACTTCAACTGCGTTTTCACACTTCCAGTAGCATTTTAGAATGAATTTCCTTTGTTCAAAGCTTAGTCTGACTGCCATTATTAATTCTAATGGGTTTAACTTGGAAAGAAAGAAACATCAATTGAGCTATCAGCTGTTAAAGTGTGTATACATTTGTTTGGGACGCCCTGTATATATACTGTACACAATGACGCTCGTAAGTATTCCTACAGAGAAATATTTCAGTTATATTCGTCCTCATCTTTTGTACCATGCATAGGATAGTTAGTTTCTTCAAATTCTTTGTTATAAAACATCAAAGAATTTGAGAAAAATTAAAAAAAGCTAAAATGCAAAAGTTTTCCCACATTTATTTACAAAATTCTTTCATACTGTGTTTGTCCACCTTAGGCTTGAAGAATTTAAAATGTTTATTAGTAGTTAGCTGTTTACTGATTAGAGACTGTTGGCAATTCTAAATTCTAGAATTTTTCCTGTGAATCTTCATAGAAAACGGATGACTGTACAAACCATTAGTCAGCAATAGGTCATCGTGGTAAAGATCTGTCTAAAGATCTTAAAAGATCTGTTATTGCTGCACACGATTCTGGAATGAGTTATAGCAGTGGTGGCGAACCTGTTTTGCTGGCGGGTCATTTTTTGTACTTTGATTTTTAAAAAAAACGAAATTGGGTCACAATAATTTATTTACTATTTTTAGTGAGAAACTTCTTGTTGGATTTTAGCTGCTAATGTTTTGATCCGAGGTTTATATTTAATTGTCCTAGTGGTGGATTTGACGAAATTCATGGAAGAAAACAACTGTTCACATGAATTCTTCCTAAATACCAGTAAAACAAATTTCATGAATTTTACTAATAAAAGAAATGTATATCTTCATGAACTTAATGTTAGTAGTATGGGTGCGTTTGGGGAGAGGAAGTTGGGGTACTCTGAAATTCTGCCCCTGGAGATGCTCTACACCGTCTATGATGCAATCTACCCTTTTGCGGTCACAATGAGAGCTGCATGTGACTGAGTAGTAATGACCGGCAAAAGAGGAGAGTGCATCATAGACGGTGTAGAGCATCTCCAGGCGCAGAATTTCAGAGCACCACAACTTCCTCTCCCCAAACGTGCCCATACTACTGTGCGAGTAGTATAGCCGCGTTTAGGGAGATGCTCTACACCGTCTATGATGCACTCTCCTCTTTTGCCGGTCATTACTACTCAGTCACATGCAGCTCTCATTGCGACCGCAAAAGGGTAGACTGCATCATAGACGGTGTAGAGCATCTCCCTAAACGCGGCTATACTACTCGCACAGTAGTATGGGCGCGTTTGGGGAGAGGAAGTTGGGGTGCTCTGAAATTCTGCCCCTGGAGATGCTCTACACTGTCTATGATGCAATCTACCCTTTTGCGGTCACAATGAGAGCTGCATGTGACTGAGTAGTAATGACCGGCAAAAGAGGAGAGTGCATCATAGACGGTGTAGAGCATCTCCAGGGGCAGAATTTCAGAGCACCGCAACTTCCTCTCCCCAAACGCGCCCATACTACTGTGCGAGTAGTATAGCCGCGTTTAGGGAGATGCTCTACACCGTCTATGATGCACTCTCCTCTTTTGCCGGTCATTACTACTCAGTCACATGCAGCTCTCATTGTGACCGCAAAAGGGTAGATTGCATCATAGACGGTGTAGAGCATCTCCCTAAACGCGGCTATACTATGGGCGCGTTTGGGGAGAGGAAGTTGGGGTGCTCTGAAATTCTGCCCCTGGAGATGCTCTACACCGTCTATGATGCAATCTACCCTTTTGCGGTCACAATGAGAGCTGCATGTGACTGAGTAGTAATGACCGGCAAAAGAGGAGAGTGCATCATAGACGGTGTAGAGCATCTCCAGGGCCAGAATTTCAGAGCACCGCAACTTCCTCTCCCCAAACGCGCCCATACTACTGTGCGAGTAGTATAGCCGCGTTTAGGGAGATGCTCTATACCGTCTATGATGCACTCTCCTCTTTTGCCGGTCATTACTACTAATGTTAATGAAATCGCCATAAAGGAGTGTACTGTAACAAAATTTCATGGTGTAATGCTAGATAAGAATTTGCAATGGAGTGATCATGTAAATTATATCCGCTAATAACGCATTAAATGGTATCTTTGTCACCCAAAAACGATCAATAAGGTTATTATCTGATGCTGATTTCCTTGATCACTCTAGTGCATTATTTAAATGCACTAAAGCTCAACGATATAACCGAACTGGCAAATTTTATTTTTATTTACAAGTGTAAGAACAAAATCATTAATTTGCAGTGGGTAAATAGATATTTTGTAACTCATCGAGAAATCCACTCGTATCAGACCAGAAATAGATCAAAGCTCGTTATACCTCAATTTAGATTGTCTTCATCTCAAAAACTACCCATTTTCATTGGATTGAAACTATGGAATGACTTGCATGCCGATATAAAAAATATTGTGAATGTAAATTTGTTTAAAACCAAGTTGAAATCCCGATTAATAATGGCATACTAACAAAAATCTAGGATTAATGTCCACTAATATTGTTTAATATTGTCCATTAATATTGTTAATATTGTAATACATGTTTTAACTATTAATAATACTTATTTACTTATTTATTTATTTATTATTATTAATTAATAACAACTAGCTGCTTATTTTTAATAAGAGCTCAGTAAAGCTTAAAGCTTAAGGGCCAAATTAAATTAAATAAATAGTCGAGCTTCACAATTATTCATGTCATTGTAAATTGAAAAAATGTATTTATGTTATTATTATTAATAAAAGTTATTCTATTCTATTCTATAAATAAACACTTGCATTTTTGTTTGTAAGATGAACCAAACATTGTTAGCAGAGCTAACACTAGCTTTTTCAGTGATGCAAAAGAATTTGGTAAAGCGTTCCATTCTGCAAGAATAAGATTCTCTACTCTTTCTATTGACTGTTGTTCTCTGGTTACACCCAAAATTGACGACTCCAATTCCTTTTCTTGTAACTTCAGATAAAGATCAATAAATTTAGTCTTCCATACTGCACTTTCTTGGAAGTCAACTAATTCCATTTCTAAATTACCAATGTCAAGCCAATGAAAAGCTGGTAACTGAAGATCTTCAAATTGAATAGTATGGGGGAATTGGATGAATTATAAGTTGTCATACATACACACACGTTTTTAAACGTATACTATATGTTTAAAAACGTTCCAATTTGTATCAGCTGTTTATTTCAGTGGGAGAATAAAATAATTTTAAAACTGTAAGGCGGAATACTGTATATTAAAAATTAAAGTCATATTTTATTTAAATAAGAGCTCGTGGGTCACTAAAAATTGCCTCGTGGGTCAGTACTTGACCCGCGGGTCAGTGATTCGCCATCACTGAGTTATAGAAAGATAGGAGAAGACCTTCGAATTTCATTTACGACGGTTGCTGCAGTTATAAAGAAATGGAAAGGCCTTGGAACAATCAAATCACTGCCAAGGTGTGGACAACCTTCGAAGATTTTAGAACGTATAGCTAAACGGATTGAAAGAATGGCTGCTGCGAATCCACGAGTGACTGCAGTTGATATTTGCCAAACATTAAGACTCTAAAATCGATGTCCATCCCTCTCTGTACGTCATACATTGAGAAAGAAGGGTCTGCATGGAAGAGTCGCACAAAGAAAACCTCTGCTAAGAAAAGCGCACAAAGAAGCTCGTTTGAAGTAAGGCAAGGATTATCAAAATGATGGATTTGTATTGTGAGAGAAAGTTCTCTTGATAGACGAGACCAAAATTTAATTATTCGGGAACAGCGAGCAACGGTTGGCAAAAATCAAATACTGAATTCGAAAAAAAAAATCCGGATCACTTTAACATATTGCTTCTCAGGAACCTCTCTTTAACATATTGCTTCCCAGGAACCTCTCTTTAACATATTGCTTCCCAGTGTATATCACTTTTTAACATATTGCTTCCCAGTGTTAATCACTTTAACATATTGCTTCCCAATATTTAGGATAAAGAGTACAATAAAAAATGTTGGATCACCTGAAGATCCGTCACCCTAGCCTTTATGAGTTAGCTTTATAAGGCTAACTAACGAAAATATCACGACTTAACCTAACCAATCGTTAGGTCAACTGTACGCCCTTGACGATTGGTTAGGTTAGGTCGTGATATTTTCGTTAGTTAGCCTTATAAAGCTAATTAAAAAAGGCTGGTGTGACGGATCTTCAGGTGATCCAAAATGTTCGCTTTAATAAAGTAAAGGCATAAAAAGTAAATCTTAACCCTTTAAGGACTGAAGATGCCAATTGCTAACGTTTCAAATACACGCATTCATAACTTAACCCTACAAAAAATTCAGGACTTAAAGGGTTAACATGTTAAAATATTAGATTGAAAGTAAATTTATTCGAATTGTTGCGCTATATGGTCACACAAAGTGACCAACCAACCTTTCTCTTTTTAACATATTGCTTCCCAGTGTTAATCACTTTAACATATTGCTTCCCAGCAGGGATCACTTTAACATATTGCTTTCCGAATGCTTTGGGAAGCAATATGTTAAAGTGATCCAAACATCCTACCTATAATTAAACATGGTGGTGGTAGTTTGCTTCTTGGGGATGTTTTAGTGCTTCTAGTCTAGGAAAGCTTGTTGTCATCAATGTAATCTTGAATTTGAAGAAATATGATGCAGTTTCAGAAGGAAATTACTTTCAGTTCGGAAGTTGCAAATGAGTCGCAAAAGGCTACTGCCACAAGATAATAATCCAAAACATAAAAGTAAGAGCATCATGAAATGGCTTCATGAAAAGAATTTCAAGTGGCCAAGTCAATGCCCAGATCTCAATTTAATCGATTATTTACGATTTGATATGAAAAAAGCCATCCGCAAGAGGAACCCTTCGAATCTAAATTAATTGCAATAATTTTCTTTAGAAGAATGGGCTAAAATTTCAACTGAGAAATGCCGAAACCTTGTAGAAAAATACCAAAAACGAATCATTGAAGTTATTGAAGCAAAAGGTGGACACACAAAGTATTAAATAATTTTGTAAGTAAATGTAGAAAACTTTTACATTTTATTTTTTTTTATTTTCTTAAAATTCTTTGATGTTTTACATTATATGTTGGAGTTAAACTAATTTTTTTATTTGTTAATTTTTCCCAAACGAACGATAAACTTTTCATAACTATCCTATGCATGATATAAAAGACAAGGACGAATACAAGTGAAATATATCTCTGTACGAATATTTATCAGCGCTACTGCACATATATATACACAGGGTGTTTCAGGAGGAAAGGTCAATACTTCGGGAGGTGATAGTATCGGTCATTGTGAGAAAAAACGTTCATATGAACATGTGTCTAATTCTGAATGGTTACGGAGATAGAGCTGTTTGAATCTACAAATACAAAAGCATTGTTAATGGTAATCAAGAAAGAGAAACCAATTACTGTTTCTAACATTTAATGTTTAAACATTGGCATTTTGAATGGTATCAGATACAGAAATGACAAATTTGTTACAGTTTACAATACGTTTTCGAAAATCCCACCGTCAATCTCAATGCACTTTGCAACTCGTGTGCGAAGATCGCGTGTTGTTCGTCTGAGTTGATCTTTATGTTCCTTTATGCGGGCAGCAGCATCAAAATGCGCGCGAGCAATTCGTCTCGTGTATCCACCTTTCTTTTTTAAACTTGACTTTTCATCCACCCCCACAAACAATAATCTAACGGAGAGAGGTCTGGAGAACTTGGTGGCCATTGAATGGGACCACCGACCACCGCGGCCGATCCATCGACCAGGGAAAGTTTGATTTAGGTATTGCATCACCAGACGGGTAGAATGTGGAGAAGCTCCGTCATGCTGAAAGTACATACCAGCGCGTGTAGCCAAAGGAACATCCTCCGATAGTCCTGGCAATTCATTTTGCAGAAATTCTAGGTAACTTTGTCCTGTAAGACGATTCTCTAAAGTAACAGGGCCAATCAGCTGATCATCGATGATACCGCACCACACATTGGCAGAGAAGTGATGTTGAAAATTTGTTTCCACAGTGGCATTTGGATTTTGTCTGACCACCGATGAGAGTTACGAGTGTTGTTGATACCGTCACGGGTGAAAGTAGCGCTATCGGTGAACAGTATTAATCGAAGCAATCAGCGATTAGCATTTATCCAATGACAAAATTCCAGTCGCATGGCAGCGTCTCCTGGTTGAAGGTGTTGTACACGCTGTACATGATATGGATGCAAGCCTTCCTCACGTAATGTTCGCCACACTCTTGTATGTAGTACACCGAGACGTGTAGAAATTCTTCGTGAGCTAGTAGTAGGACTACGCTCTACCAACTGAAGAATGTTTTCCACTTCATCCACATCTTCTTGACCTTCACGTTCAGATGAAACATGAGCGCTGGGAAGTGTATCAATCTCACGCAATGTGTTGAAAACCCTGGTAAACACTCTTCGATCCGGAATTCTGCGGTTCGGAAACTGCCGATGGTATTCTGCAACAGCAGCTGTTGCACTTCCATCGCAAAAACCTTAGACATACACCATATCTGCATATTTGGCATGTGTGAATTTGTGTGGCATTCTTAACACTGCTTCAAACACCAAATAATGTCACTCACAACAGTCAGCTGTCGATTGGCTTATGTTACATGCTTACATTAGAGCTTACATGGTTCAAGGTTATAGAGGAGGGAAGGGGAGGAAGAGCTGCGTGCGCATCAGATTCAAACAGTTCTGTCTCCGTAACCATTCAGAATTAGACACATGTTCATATGAACTTTTTTTCTCACAATGACCGATACTATCACCTCCCGAAGTATTGACCTTTCCTCCTGAAACACCCTGTGTGTGTGTATATATGTATATATGTATATATATATATATACACACACACACAAACAGTATATATAATATGTATATTTTTTTTTCCCCCTGGTCAAGTTGTTAAAATCAATAACAAAGGTTATTTATTTATATTCTTTTGGGTAATTAATTCATTATTAATAAAGGAATCAGTAAAATTAAACCAAGTTATCTTTTAAGAACCTTTATCTAATAAATATATTGAAATTTCAATACATTTTTATGTATTAAAACTGGAGTACAAGATAACAAAATCGTATCTTGCTGAGAATCGGATTCTGTTGCTGGAATGAAGGGTAACTCCCCAGACAGAATTCCTTCATGGAAAATTTAGGGGAAATAATAAAGAGAAAAATCAATGAGAATGTAAAAACAAATAAAATAGAACCTAATTCAAGTCTTCCATCATGATGAGAAGATCTGACAGTGATGTCTCAAGTGTATTAAAGAAAGCAGTTCTTAAAATAATGAAACCAGAGTATGATTACTGAATAAATGTTCTTCAAACACAATATTTTATTTTATTTTTACTGATTAATTTCTTTAAAGAACGAATGAACTGTCGTAAAATTAAAAAAGTAGCTCTTGATTGGTGATTCTAATAAATTGGCCAGAGTCGTATATACGAGTACATTTCAAATTAAATCTACACCTTCAAATAATTTTAGTTACACTTTGCAATTACTAACAGCTTCTAATCATGATTAGTTAATTTGTTATCATAGTTGAAAATAATTTACTCTACTTCTGGATTTGCTTTCTTTTTCCATGGCAAAGATGAAGTTATCCGCAAATCTGGAAAGAAGTCTTCAAAATCTATTCTTTTAAGGTCTTTCTCTAGCTTTTTCTTTAATTGTTAAAATTTAAATGTTTGAAATAATATTTATTTAGAAATATGAAATTAGACATTTTTAAAATATAAATTATTCTGATGAATTCTGAGTTATTTTTAGAAATTTTTCAACAATCCTCTTCTTACTGCGCGTATCTCAAGTTTAAATACTTTAGATACAGCGATGGCAAACCATTCGCACCGATACCAAATTTGGCACGAACTGAGATTCTGGCTGGCACCAGCAGATAGCACCCATCAATTCTTAAATCGTTCAGTGAAATATTTTTATTTTAATAATTGATATCTGCAACTCTGCCATAAACTTATGGCAATAATCGCCATAAAGGAGTGTACTGTAACAGAATTTCTTGGTGTAATGCTAGATAAGAATTTGCAATGGAGTGATCATGTAAATTATATCGCTAAAAAGATTTCAAGGAGCGTTGCTATGATGTTTAAACTTAGAAATGTAGTCCCTAATCAAGTTTTATTGACTCTTTATCATACTCTTGTTCTTCCTTATATAATGTACTGCACCCTTGTTTGGGGAAGCTCCGCTAACAACGCATTACTGTAAATGGTATCTTTGTCATCCAAAAACGAGCAATAAGATTATTATCTGATGCTGATTTCCTTAATCACTCTAGTGCATTATTTAAAGAGCTAAACCTACTAAAGCTCAACGATATAACCAAACTGGCACATTTTATTTTTATTTACGAGTGTAAGAACAAAATCATTAATTTGCAATGGGTAAATAGATATTTTGTAACTCATCAAGAAATCCACTCGTATCAGACCAGAAATAGATCAAAGCTTGTTATACCTCAATTTAGATTGTCTTCATCTCAAAAACTACACATTTTCATTGGATTGAAACTATGGAATGACTTGCATGCCGATATAAAAAATGTTGTGAATGTAAATTTGTTTAAAACCAAGTTGAAATCCCGATTAATAATGGCATACTAACAAAAATCTAGAATTAATGTCCACTAATATTGTTTAATATTGTCCATTAATATTGTTTAATATTGTAATACATGTTTTAACTATTAATAATACTTATTTACTTATTTATTTATTTATTATTATTAATTTATAACAACTAGCTGCTTATTTTTAATAAGAACCCAGTAAAGCCTAAAGCTTAAGGGCCAAATTAAATAAAATAAATAGTCGAGCTTCACAATTATTCATGTCATTGTAAATTGAAAAAAAATTATTTATTTTATTATTATTAATAAAAGTTATTCTATTCTATTCTATTCTAATAAGCAAAATAAGGCAATATTTAGACCTGGCAATCCTGTGCATTACATGTTCAGTAAATGTTTCCAGATACAGTGAAATTTTATACCAAAAAGTGTCAATATTCCCTAAACAGGAAAATTGTAAGGACTACATACGAACACTTGTGTATCAGAAAACACAAATTTTACATATTTATTTGGAAAATGTATAAATATATCGCTATTTAATCACTCAAATATTATGCTAGTTAAACCTAAAAATAAATTTAGATTTACAAATATTGCATGAAATACAACTGTTCAGGGAAATTGCAGGGTAAAAAAGGAATTTTTGCAGGCATATCTAGGGAAATTATGATATTTTAACCTGGCAACAATGTGTTCTGTTCGACATTTTGCTCCCATTTCGTGTGGCTGTATATTAAAGTTCGTCTGATGAAATTCCTTACAATAATGTGCATGGCCAATTTTAAAATTAGTTACCGGCTCTATATTTGGTGAAGTTTACAATGGCATTATTGAAGAGTAAGAACAGACTAATTACGCAGTTACTATTGTACCCGAAGATTGCTGGTACCACTTCACGCACGTAAGTTACTTTAAATATTGTTTTGGCACCATACAGCAAAAAGGTTCGCCATCCCTACTTTAGAATTAAACTTTTATCTATGGTCATTTTCGGCATGATAATAAATAACCACTGAATCTTCATGAAAAAATAATGATTACGTGTTGTTGGGATTGAAAAACTGGAAATTATTAACAAATTAGTAAATTTTAACATAAGGTAAACTTTGAGAAAAAATTAGAAAACGTTTGGCCATTTTGATACGTAACATCACGGCTTCCATTTCCATCCGGGCACCTCGCGCAGAATTACAGGGCCCTCATTCTTATTCAATGGGCATCACCTGACGGCGCAACATTCTGTACTACTGTGCGCCTGCGCAGTCTTATATTACATGATCATATTCTGGCCAGTCGCGCTCCTTTATTCTGATTGACGTCACGTTTCTGCATTGGGCGCCATTAATTCGAACAATAGAGGAAACGCGTAAGACAAAGATCTTGCGCTAAATTATTGTCAATAAACCTAATAATTCTGATTATAAATGCTTATTATTAAAATAATAGTCCCATTGAGGTAAATTAACGATTTATAACAGGTATCGTTAATTATAAATTTTATAATAGAAAACTTAAGATTTTCTCTAGTTAATGTTTATCGTAATGAAAGAAATAAAAAAAATCTAACTGGGTGCTTTCATGATAGCTTAGGAGAGATGTTCTCCAGGCAACTACAAAAAGTGCAACGCAAAAGGAGAGAAAATTTCAAAGAAAATTCAGAGGACATTTAGAAAATTAACATTTAGATTAACTCCAATTCAGAATTTAGCTCTTAAAGTAGGCCGTGGGCAAGGGGGCCTTCCATCATGAACTGACTTATTTAAAATTAATCAATTTATTAGCCCTAGGCCAAGATAATTTCTTAGCTAATCCCTTGGCCATGTTTGACATTATATAACTTAATTTAATGAATTTAATATGTGAACTTAAGAGTAAAGTATAAACTTTACCGTGTTTTCTCTCATTTGTGACTAACTTATATACTTGTAGTGTTCGTGTTTCGGCCTAGCCTGCTGTGGTATTCATTGAAACCCTATAGTGAATTGAGTTAAAAGTGAGAGTGACACTCAGTACTTAGTACTTGTTCCTCAGCCTATAATATTCTACTTATAATATAATTCTGAATATATATATATATAATATTTAGGAGAAATCCAATGACAAGGAGGAATGTAAATGCCATGAAAAGTCTTCTTTAATGCGCAACGTTTCGAGCAATACGCTCATCATCAGGCTAGATAATAACAATATGAAATTAGAATCAATAAATAAATGTGAACAAGACAAAATAATTTCTATAAAACCTATTCATTAAAAGCAAATTTTAAAAGACTAAAAGACGAGGGTTAAATTCAAAGTTATAAAAATTTACATAGAAAATTACAAGAAATTTAAAAAGCTATTTTTAAATTACATATAGTAAATTTGAAATTAGTACACTGGAATAATTAACACTAATACAATGGAATAATTAACACTACGAACCTTTCAATGCTGGTTCCGAGGCACGAGTAATTTAAAACAAAACAAAACAGGAAACAAACTATGGGTTGGGCGGTTGGAGAGTTATAAGTTGGGGAGGGGGGATTATAAAAAATTGGGGAGGGGGGAGGGGAGTTGGGGAGGGGGATTATAAAAAATTTAGAGGGACAGCTGAGGAATCCACGTTTAGAGAAGGGGTCAATGTTTTAATATAAAGAGATTCCAAAATTCTAAGTGAGTTAGGACAAGAATTACAACCGAGAATTTTAAAATTATCTAAAGTGACATCAGTTTTACATTTAATACGATGTTCCCGAATACTAGAGGCTTCTTTTTTATTTAAAATTTTACCTGTTCGGCAACTTATTCCCATATGCGAATAAAATCTAGCCCTGAGGGAGCGCACGGTGCTGCCAATATAAGTACCAAGGAGACACCTTGGGCAGGTAAATAAATATACAACACCGCTAAGCAACGAATCAGGAGTTCGATCCTCCGCTGAGAAAAAGCTACCTAAAGACATTTTGTTAATAAATATAATGCGAAAATCAGTATGATAAAAAAATTTTCTTAACAACTTTGTAAATTTAAGTTTAAATTCTTTATTCATGGGACCCATTTCAGGTACCAAGAAATATTTTATATCTTTAGGCACTGAAATACAGGGAAGTTGAGGGCTATAAACATTATTTAAGAAAGATCTTATTAGTTTATCTACATATTGAACAGGAAAACTATTATTGGTAAAATATGATCTTAAATTATTAAATTCATCGTTAAGTAAGGTAAAACTAGAGGTCAAATTATATCCTCTGAACAAGAGAGTTTTAATGCACGACATCTTATAGTTAAAATCAGTAAAACTAAAGAAATTCATGCCCAAACCAGTAAAAGTGGGTTTCCTGTAAACTGATGTAGTAATAGAATCACCTTTTTTCGAAATTAAAAGATCTAAAAAGGGAAGGGAGCATGAAGCGGGCCCTTTTTTCTAAAAAAAAAAAAATTGAAATGCTCGTGGTTACCCAAACCGGGAAACTGAGTCAACCTTCAAACCTAACAACCTTTAATTAAACCTTATCCTTAATTAATAACCACTGCAATTAATCAAAAACCATGTTTAACTAAATAGAGGCCTATCAGAACTAGGTGTAAGTAAGTTAAAGAAAATAACTAAGGTAAGAGAAAAACTAGGTACCTAGACGAAACTCGAACCGGGCTACAACGGCCCTAACTCAATAATTAAATGGCTGTTATAGCCCCTATTAAAACCTAAAGGCAATATAGCCCTAACTTAACTTGAATAACACCTTCAAAACCTTAAACCTTAAACCTTTAAAACCAAAAACTTAAGGGCAATCCAGCCCTAGCCTAACTTAACCTGCAAAACCTAGGTCTGGGAAATAGCCCCTACAAATAAATAACCTAGCAGTGTGTTAAATAATAACTTAAAACTTAACAAATAAAATTCAAACCTGGAAACTAAATGAAACTTATGGATTAGTTAGAAACAGAAAGGGTAACGTTCAACTGGCAACTTCATTTTTGGTAAGTCTAAATTAATTTTAAATTTAGCCTCACCATAGTTAGTAATCTGGCTGCTGACCAAATTTTAACCTGAAAACCACTGCAACCTACAGTGAAAAAGTCTGTAGCTATGTTGACAGTGTCTAAATAGGCCATTATTATTTCTATAATTACCGTGTCTATTTAAAGTAAACTTAACCTGGTACTTGTGGGTTATCTGTCGCCACTTTTTAATATTTTATTTATTTATTTTTATATATTAAGAGAAGAGGATTCTTTATACTGTACGGCATTGACGATTGGTTAGGTTAAGTCGTGCTAGTTTGGTTAAATAAAAAACTTTTTAATATTTTTTTTATTTAGTTATTTTTATATATTAAGAGAAGAGGATTCTTTATACTGTACGGCATTGACGATTGGTTAGGTTAAGTCTTGCTAGTTTGGTTAAATAAAACGGTATTTAACCAAACTAGCACGACTTAACCTAACCAATCGTCAATGCCGTACAGTATAAAGAATCCTCTTCTCTTAATATATAAAAATAAATAAATAAAAAAATATTAAAAAGTGGAGACAGATAACCCACAAGTACCCTTAACCTTAATAATACACCTAAATAAAAATAATCTCTCTCAAGCTAAATAAAATAAATTCTAAATAATAAATATAAATAAATATTTCTCCTAAATATTAAATTGAGGCTTTGTAGAAGCAACCCGCATGACTATATAGGGTGAACCAAATGTAGGTGGACAGTAAATGATAACGTTTATTTTGAGAATACATATTTAATTTTTTTGTATACTATAATACAAAATAAAATTTAAATAAATTTAGTTATAATATTTAATATAATAAAACACAAACACCATAGTTATAATGAACACCATAGTTATAATATAATATAACACAAACCGTATTCAACCAACTGTCCACCTACTTTTGGTTCACCGTGTATATACTCAAGGTATGGACAAGATGGCCTTAGGGCTTACCGCCATGTTTGGAAGACTTCACGAAAGCTTCTCAAGTCAAAACTCGATTGTTATTTTCTTGAAATGTGTCGTACCTGCAGGGTTTTCCCGAAATTCGTTTACTTCAAACTTTATCGTGACAATCTATATGACTGAATTTTATCAATCTTCCCTGGAATATTTATTAAATAATGAAATTAATTATAAAATCAAAATTTCAGACTCGCATAATAAGTCGCTTGAGCATCATATAATTACTCTTAAAAATACCCTTTCGTTGTTGGATTATTTATTAATAATTTCTCTTGTACAACGTGATCTTGAAAAGTTTCATTCTACCATTTCTGAAACTCATGAACGTAAGTTAAAGGCCCTGGGCCTGAATTCACCTAATTTTTTCAATTCTGATAAAGTAATTTCGAATTTTTCTAGTTACACCCTCTCCCTCGGGAAAAGTTTTTACTCTCACTTGGCTTGCAATTTAAGCTTCCGTTATTTCAAATATATAAGCCTTCGTTTTTTCTTTACTTTGAAAATTTTTTTAATGGCTTGAAAAATGTTCCCCATGTTGGTGATTTTAATAATTTTAAATGTCAGTTTGCTAATTTAACTCATGAATTTTTTCACAAACTTAGAAACCTTAAATTTAAATCTTTCATATTTAAGAAGAGTGACTTGCAGGTTATTAAGAATTTGGCAAAGAACCAGGAGATTGTTGTGACTAGACCGGACAAGGGCAACGGAGTTGTTATTTTGAATAAATCTGATTACATAAATAAAACTAATGAAATCCTAAGTGATGTTAGCAAATTCAAACAAATTCTTGAACCCGTCAATAAAGTCATTTTAAGGTTGGAAGACCAAGTTAATAGATTTTTGTCACGATTAAAGTCTTTAAAGATAATAAAAAACGATACTTACTCTCAGTTGTTCGTATCTGGTTCTGATCTTGCTCAATTATACTGTTTGCCTAAAATCCATAAAGTTGGAACACCTCTCCGTCCTATTTTAGCTTCGTATAACTTACCTACCTTTCAATTGGCAAAATTTGTTGTTGGTCTCCTGTCACCTTTTGCGAAAAATGCTTATACTATAAATAACTCTTATGAATTTCAAAAAGATCTTCTTAGTGAGAATTTCGATTCAAAAAAGTTTTTTGTCAGTTTTGATGTAAAGTCGCTTTTCACGAATGTACCTGTATCAGAAACTATTGCCTTATTTTAGATAGGGTTTTTAGCTCTGATGATAGTTTTCATGGTTTTTCATGTCTATTTTAAGGAACTTTTAGAATTGGTTTTTAAGCAATGTTATTTTACTTTCAATAATAAGGTTTACCAACAAATTGATGGTGTTGGGATGGGATCACCCGTCGGACCTTTATCAGCTGATTTTTTTATGACTCATTTAGAAGGTGTAATTTTTAGACAATCTCCCACCCATTGTAACCAATTTCTATCGACGCTTCGTTGATGACTCGATAGCTGTTTTTGCTAATGCTGTACAAGCGCAACAATTTTTTAACTTCTTAAATTCCTGCACCCCAATATAACTTATACAATGGAAACTGAGAAAAATGGCTCCCTTCCCTTTTTAGATCTTTTAATTTCGAAAAAAGGTGATTCTATTACTACATCAGTTTACAGGAAACCCACTTTTACTGGTTTGGGCATGAATTTCTTTAGTTTTACTGATTTTAACTATAAGATGTCATGTATTAAAACTCTCTTGTTCAGAGGATATAATTTGACCTCTAGTTTTACCTTACTTAACGATGAATTTAATAATTTAAGATCATATTTTACCAATAATAGTTTTCCTGTTCAATATGTAGATAAACTAATAAGATCTTTCTTAAATAATGTTTATAGCCCTCAACTTCCCTGTATTTCAGTGCCTAAAGATATAAAATATTTCTTGGTACCTGAAATGGGTCCCATGAATAAAGAATTTAAACTTAAATTTACAAAGTTGTTAAGAAAATTTTTTTATCATACTGATTTTCGCATTATATTTTTAACAAAATGTCTTTAGGTAGCTTTTTCTCAGCGAAGGATCGAACTCCTGATTCGTTGCGTAGCGGTGTTGTATATTTATTTACCTGCCCAAGGTGTCTCCTTGGTACTTATATTGGCAGCACCGTGCGCTCCCTCAGGGCTAGATTTTATTTGCATTTGGGAATAAGTTGCCGAACAGGTAAAATTTTAAATAAAAAAGAAGCCTCTAGTATTCGGGAACATAGTATTAAATGTAAAACTGATGTCACTTTAGATAATTTTAAAATTCTCGGTTGTAATTCTTGTCCTAACTCACTTAGAATTTTGGAATCTCTTTATATTAAAACATTGACCCCTTCTCTAAACGTGGATTCCTCAGCTGTCCCTCTAAATTTTTTATAATCCCCCTCCCCAACTCCCCTCCCCCCCCCCAATTTTTTATAATCCCCCCTCCCCATAACTCTCCAACCGCCCAACCCATAGTTTGTTTCCTGTTTTGTTTTGTTTTAAATTACTCGTGCCTCGGAACCAGCATTGAAAGGTTCGTAGTGTTAATTATTCCATTGTATTAGTGTTAATTATTCCAGTGTACTAATTTCAAATTTACTATATGTAATTTAAAAATAGCTTTTTAAATTTCTTGTAATTTTCTATGTAAATTTTTATAACTTTGAATTTAACCCTCGTCTTTTAGTCTTTTAAAATTTGCTTTTAATGAATAGGTTTTATAGAAATTATTTTGTCTTGTTCACATTTATTTATTGATTCTAATTTCATATTGTTATTATCTAGCCTGATGATGAGCGTATTGCTCGAAACGTTGCGCATTAAAGAAGACTTTTCGTGGTCTCCTCGTTCCCCGAAATCCGGAACCCCCTCAGCTTCTCTCCCTATACAAACATAACTTAGAGTCTCAGAACTTAAAACATCTCTTTAAATTTATAGAATCATACTCATACTAACCATTAAAAAGTAGAAGACGAAGGCTACATTTCACTTCTTGCACTTGACAGAAGTTCGTCCTGACTTCTACTAGTTTTGTGATCTAGTGAAACGATTAGCTGTTACGGAGTATACACTAAAAATTTAGTTGTAAACGGTATGAACAGATCACGGGATGAAACTTTGCTGGAACAGAATTGCAACCTTGTATAACATGGTGAGGTAGGTGACGACACTCGCTGTATGAAGACATCTGATTACGCAATATATACAGTACGGTTAAGTAAATAAGAATCTCCCAGTTCTTTATGTTCAAATGTTGGTGTGTGGTGTGATTGCAAACGATTTTCTACGGAACGTAAACGCGTTAATGACGTTGCCATCTTTGACTGATTCGTATATTAATTCGATGAAACTGAAGAAACGAACGCAAGATGCTGCCATACACAAGAATAGGGCCGAATCCCTATTCCGTTGTTCTTTGAAGATCGAATCATTTCGAAAACCTTTCGCCCCATTATCGATTGTCACCAGTATAAATTCCTTTCTCAAGAAAATGAAGTGCTTATTTTAACAATCTTCATGCCACACAAGAACTCCAGCCCAACATGCCCAACATGCCCAACATAGGGAACAATATTCGAAGCATTCATGTTGATATTTCGCGATGTACAGTTACTGAGAAAAGTTTGCCGAATATTTTTTTAATATAAAACTAAAAATTTTTAGGGCCCTTTTAAATTTGGTGTTTTCGGTAAACTTTTGCAACAACCGTACCTTTGACATGATGCACCTTCACGTTCAAATGTTTTTGAAGAAAACAGTTACACTTACAGTTAAATCTACTGTAAATGAGGTGACACGCAGAGGCGCGATTTTGTTCTTGCAAAATTTCATCAGATTTGTTTACTGTTTCAGAAGTATGAAGTGTTTCATGAGTTGCGCTAATATAAAAAAAAACTTCGGTCTCATTTTAATTTTCTTTAAGTTCATATAAAATGTTAATCGCTTCTCTAATATATATATATATATATTAGGGTGTAACCGTTGCCCTCCAAAAATCAAACAATGGTCCTACAATGCTGTTCAAAGTTTTAGTGTTGTGTATTTATCTAGGAAACACCCCTGTAAATTTTCTTGGAGATCGGTGCATGTTTGAGCTAGCACCGTCGTACTAGCAATTTCAGCTTATGAACTTCATAAATAAGTGTGAAAATAGCACATTTTATCAGATTTTCATTTCCGGGTCTGGAACGCTGACCCACAAATTTTCCACGTATTATTTTATTGCATTTAATTTTAATGATGCTCTTTTCTTTTCCCTTGACAGTGATTTGATGTTGTGAATAGAGAATTTAATCATGGATACACGGCAAGATGATGAGTATGTCAGAATGTTATTGGGCACCGTACCCCGAGAAGAAGAAAAGGAAATAAAGGGCTGCAAACTGCCAACTAATAGGCAGGTCTTACTATGTCTGTTAGCAAACCTTCGGGATATGCATTGGGACCAGGCTTTATCTGCCACCATTGACAATGTGCTTTTGCATTACCAGAAGGCGAATGTCCCGACCATTACAGGCAGGAACAATATTGGCCGAGTGATTAAAACTTACTATGACAAAGACTACATGATGCTTATGAAAAAGAATGAGGATAGAAGACGGGCTGATGATCCTGGAATTATGAAGTTTAAATCAGAATTGAGCCTGACGATGAAATTTTATAAGAACACAGTGTTGAAAGACATGGCGGCTGCGAAAAAGGGGAAAACTCAGGCCGAACAAGATGCCATCGATACTGACATACTCTTTATGAAAAGCATGCTAAGTGACAGAGTAGCTACCAACTCTGGGGTAAACAAAGTACTCACAGAAAAGGTTCAGAAGCGACAGAAAAGGCAGATGCGAGAAGAGAAGCGACAAGAGAGAGAGCAATGTGATCATGCTGAGAATGTACAGGCTGATATTGATTCACCTATTAGCTCTGATGAGGACGATGACATTGATGAGGCCAGCACTGCTGAACCAAAGAGAAAACATCGGAGAACAGTGAAAGAGGGAGTTTCAATTTTTGTGCCCCATGATATTCTGAAGTCGGCAGAACTTGTTTCATGCAGTGTTCGAAACAACATCTCGCCGACCCAGCTGAGTGCAATTGTGTACTCCCTTGTATCTGCATGTGGTGGAGATACATCAGAGCTGAGTCTAAATGCAAGGACGGCCCACCGATACCGAGCTTCCATCGTGTCAGAAATAAGTTTAAAAATCATGGATGAATGGCAACCATCAGACAAAGTACTGGTGCACTGGGATGGTAAACTTATGGACACGCTGGATTCCAAAGGCACTGATGACCGCCTGCCCATTCTTGTGTCTGGTGTCAATGGCACAAAGCTTCTTGGAGTCCCACCTCTTCCGCATTTGACTCAAAAAGCTGGCCTGGTTCAAGGAGACTTGATATCAACAGCAACCAAACAACTTCTGGTCGATTGGGAGTGTGAACAGAATGTCGTTGGTATGGTTTTCGACACAACTTCATCCAATACAGGTAAACCTATTTCAAACATCAGCGTGAATTTATCACGACATTAATACCAAAATACAGTGAATGATTTAACAGAAATCTGCAAAAAGCACGTGCCTGAAATGGTGGCCTTAAACTACAATTACATTTTTTTTCAGGACAAAAAACAGCTGCTTGCGTCTCCCTCCAAAAGGAATTAGAGCGTGCCGTATTCTGGTGCGCCTGTCGCAGGCATGTGGGCGAAGTCATCCTAGGTGTTTGCTGGGATTGCTTGAAAGTGGAGGGCTCTTCAAGTCCAAACATAATGGTTTTCCAGAGGTGAGTCATAAGCTTTACAAAATAACAAGGAATATTATTATCTAATGAACAAATTTAGTGGAATTTCTTTTATTAGACTTATAAGATATACTAACACCAAGCAAATGATCGATCATATCAATCTTAATACCCCTAAAACAATATTATAGATTAGTACGAAATAGACTAATCCCAATAATTGCATTTCTAGGTTCAAGAACCATTTCTCTCAACTGGCGTACAATGAAAAAAAGAAATACTACTACCCCGCAATGCCTGGAGTGTTTGAGGAGCGCCAGCAGGAGATGGCTGACTTCTTCCGTGAATCTCTAGCCCAACCATTTACACGTGGCGACTACAAGGAGCTGGTAGAGCTTTGTCTGCTGCTTGTAACTAAAGGATCCGAGCCAGTGAACTTCACAATGGTCTACCCCGGCGCACTTCACAAAGCAAGGTGGATGGCTAAACTGCTCTATACCCTCAAGATTGTTCTTTTGTCAGGCCAGATCAAAGAGCAGTTTCCCAAAGCCGAGGTTGTGACTAAAAGTCAAATCAGCAAGTTAGAACGGTTTGCTGTGTTCACAGTCGCTGTTTATGTCCCATGGTGGATTGTTTGCCCCGTTCCAGCAAGTGCGCCACTGAATGACTTGAATTTGGTCGAAACCTTGGCTGAATTTGCCCCATATGACGCCACAATAGTTGACAAAGCACGTGTGGCACTCGGTAGACACACTTGGTACCTAACTGAGGAGTTGGCCCCACTGGCTTTGTTCTCGTCCCAAGTACAAGAAAGGACAAAAGAGGAGATGAGGAAGGCCCATCTTTGCCATGAAGGCACTGAAGTTACTAAGAGAGTGGGGCTCAATCATGGGGGCTATGGAAAGCCATATCTTCCCCCTGTCCCAGAAAGTGGCACTGCCCTGGTGGACCTAATTGGGCCTGACTCAAGCCGGTTCTTCACCATTTTAGGCATGCCCTATCAGTTTCTCCACAGTCCAGCCAGTGAATGGGCGGATCATGACGACTACCTGAACATGAAACGGGTTGTGGACAAGCTTCAGGTCGTCAATGAGGCTGCAGAGCGTGGTGTAAAACTTTGCCATGACTTTCTTAATGTTGCCAGGGATGAGGAGCGCTTTCAAGAAGTCCTTCAAGTAGTTGAAAATGACAGACTCCGCGTTCCTAATCAGCGCAAACGAGCATCTGTTTCCGAACAGAAATCATGGTTTCTTGCTCTAGAGAAATAATACCTTGTGAATATATGATAAAACCCCTTAATGTACCATGAGAGAATAAGAATGATTAACTTTTTTGTGTTAGTGATAACAGCTTTTAATTAAGACAGGCAAATGATTTGTGTTAATATCCCTTATGATGGTTGTGTAATCTCATATATAGGCGCGTATGCCGTATAAGCAAAATCGCTATTTTTCAAATTGCTGGTGCTCACTCGAATATGCATGAATCTTCAAAATATTGCACGTGGGTATTTTTTATGTCAATATGCAACACCAAAATTTTGAACAGCATTGTAGGACAAAGTTGGGGCAACTGTCACACCCTAATATATATATATATGTATATATATATATATATATATATATATATATATTAGAGAAGGGATTAACATTTTATATGAACTTTAAGAGAAGTCTGTCCGTCCGTCCGTCCCTCTGTATTCTGAATTGGTTGAAAGATAGTGACATCATAGACTCGTCATAAAATGGGCGGAGCTCTAACGCGTGCTTTTCACTCTATGCATTTATGATTCAGCAAACAAAATTACAATTTTTTTTAATTAGACAAAAATTTGAATTAAAAAAAATATATATATTATATATATATATATATATATATGCTGTCTGTCTGTCTGTCTGTCCCACCCAAAAACATGGAAACGGATCCTCGAGAAAAAAATTATTAGGTAAAAGTTGTTTAAAATTAATCGAAATCTACGGGAAAGTTATTGAATGCCCGGTTAGGTTAATTGAATGCCCACTTAGGTCAACTGTCTGCCCTTGACGATTGGTTAGGTTAAGTCGTGATATTTTTGTTAAAAAAAAAATAGATAGACAATATATTATTTTTGACTGTACAGTAACTATGTATTCCCCTTCGGCTAATGACAGTCTTCCGCAGGAACTACCAAAAATATCCCGCCCGTAGGCCGGGATATTTTTGCTACCCACACGAAGTGCGGGTTCTCTGCTTGTATATACTAAAACTTACCAATAAATAAACTTTTTTCTTTTGTAAAACCCTTTCGGTAATTGTATTGAAATATAAATGCTTCATATTTTTATTCAGAAATATTAAAGGTGTTTACTTAATTTTTACTCCTTTATATAATCTTCGACAATTATTTTGTATTTTATAAATGTGCGCATATATTTTTCTAACATTTAATCTCTTTCCTTGAAAAGACACGCACCAACTTGATGTAGTTCTCTTATTTGGGAAAGCAGCACGAATCCTTGATATTTTAATCCCTTATCCTACGCAGAGAACTGGAAACCCTTTCATTGTTGCGTTCATTCTATAATGGCTGTGATGCGGCCAGAACCACCGCAAGTTACAACTTCGCACTTGTTATGAATTTTTTGGTTGTGTCCCGCAAAACTCGAACATCAGTGAAGTCTCACTGTGTCCTAATATCCGGAACGAAGCTAACAGAGTGTGATACAATTCTTATGATTCATTCCTCCACACCAAAGTTTTCTGAACTTAATTTCTTCTGTACTGCCCATATAACAAAACAGAAAACTTAACGTACCACCACCCTCAAATTTTTTCACGGCAGACCTATACAGTGGCATCATTTCACAGGCATGCATAATTAAACTACCCTATCCATAATAAATAATTAAATAAAATATGCAACGCAAAAAGTGTTGAATTTATTGTTAGAATGGAAAAACTATACACACCCTATTATACAGTTTACATTAGAATTGATAGCAAAACCTACTTCAAACCTAGACTTAAACACGTCTACAATACAGTACCTTATACAGTAACTTATAATTCATATTTCAATACAAAATAACTTATATTATATTGTATAACTATAAACTGCGTCGGTTTTCGAGTAGAGCCTATTGGAGATGGGGATATTTACCATGAGAGGTACTGAAGAACAAAAGATTATGTAGGCATTGAACCTCCTATCACAGAGACTTGGTCGTGAGGCTGACGTTGACAACAAACAAGACGTAAAAGACCGTATTTTTTTGTACCAAACTTTCCATCACCGACTTCATCAAAACGAAGATACGTAAATGAGCGTCTTGGGAATTTTCCGTCTGCAAACATCGACAAAAACAACCAAAGGAAAAATTCTATACAGTGCTCGTTTCAGTTGGGAGTGAATGTTCGAGGCGATAGGAAAGAAGTATTTAAACTTTCCTTCAAGTTACGTGTAAGTTCCATCAGTAAAACAATAAGTGGGTAGACCTATCCCAAAAGGCAATTAGGCAAAAAGACCTGACAATATTGAGTGACTAAAAATAATTATAGACAATATTCGCGTTTTGAATATGGACCACATACGCCACTCACATCACGACCTAACAAATGAAAAAGCTAAGGTGGGTTATCCCATATTCTCCTTTCAGGCGACCTGTCTTAAAGTTAGAAGCAAAACACACACACACACACCACACACACACACACACACACAATTATAACGAAAGAAACGAAGGCCGATTCCCTGTCGTCTACACATTAACTTTGCTGGAAATTTCCAACGAAGCGCAAAGATGATAGGCAATCACATATCGGCTTATATAAATTTTTCAACGTTATATTTATATTTTGTGAATACTGATGTCGGGGATTCGACTCCCGATTATGTTGGTTAATAATAATCCAGGAATTATCGCAATGGGACGAATTAGTCTGGTTTGAACTTTGTACCAGTTTCTGGTACTGTGGCCTGATTCATTTTTAAGCAGCAAGGAGGGGCGAAGTGCGAAAGCCTGCAAAATAGAAGGAGAAGGAAAGAACCGAAATAAAGGCCCAGAATTTCGAGATGCCTGGACACTGCGTTGGAAAGATTGGAGGTCATAGGGGAAAGATGGCCTGAGGAAGGTTGTTCAGAGTTCACCGGTTCAGTAGACGAAATATTGAAAATACTGATTAACCCTTGCGTTAGAGAGTTGTACAGAAAAGGGATGAGGATGCGTTGAAAGTCTGGTACGGTAATGCAAGCTCTCCTTAAAGGAGGAGGGCATGAAGTTAGAGAACTCAGAGGAGCAGCGTCCGTTATAATAGTGATAGTAAATAGAGAGTGAGGCAACATTGAGCGAAGAGAGAGGGATTAAAGATAGTTAGTAAGAGGCAGGTAAGTGATGAGACGAAAAACCTTTGAGTCCATCCCGTCAAGTAGAGCTGTGGGGGTGAAGAAACTGCAGAACCGGTACAACACACCTAACCTCTTTGAAGCTGTTTTGGAAAAAAAGAGTATGTGATCTTTCCAGGAAAGATCATGAGAAAAGGAAACACCAAGAATTTTAAGAGAAGAGGAACGATTGAGTTGTGTTGTTGAAGGTAAGGAATAGTCGTGTGGAAGATTGTGGCGAGTAGACAGATTGAGGAACTGAGTTTTTGAGGCATTGGAAGCCACAAGATTTTCTCTGCCCCAATCAGAGAAAGTAGAAAGATCAGAGGTCAGGTGGCACCATAGCCGTCTCTCGCGAAGCACGGAGTGACTGTTGAGAAGGACGCTTTTTGAAGCGGGTGAACAAGTGAAGAGTGGATCATCGGGATAGAAGTGGATAGGACACACACACACACACCACACACACACATATATATATATATATATAATATATATATATACACACGAGTATTAGGGTGATTCATATCAGTATTGCAAATTTTTATTTTTTATGTGGGTCACCTCTGCATTTTGTTCATTCTTTTGAGAAAAGTCAAAGGTGAAAGTTTCATAGCATTTAAACGAATTTTAGAGGTCGCTATCAGCCATTCAAATTTACACTCTTTGGCCACCTTGCTACTTGAACAAAACGTACAAGTTAAATTTTTATTGGGACACAGCTAATCGTAGAGATAACCAATTTGAATAATTTTTTCTACATTACTTGTCTTAAAACGAGAAAATTTTTATGTTCTAACATTGGAGATTCATTATTCGTTATTCATTGGAGATGTTACGAAAAGGAAACTAAAACAAACAAGACAAATTATAATATACTTTTGAAAGTATCAGAAAAGTGTATCCATGAAGTCTGAAATATATGAAAACATTCAGTATTTTGAAATAAAGGAACTTCCATGATGCAATACATGATTTAATCAAATATTTACAAAAACAAAGTGGAAATGCAACAAAACCAATCTATATCTTTTACATGTTTTAATCCATTCCTCAACTTTTGTTCGATCAGGTTATCTCTACCAGTATTATTTGACTACCAACAGGAGAAATTGTTTCTGTTCTTCGTCATTTGTCAAACGTTTATTGTATTCATCTATTAGTGCTACTCCCCGTTCTGCAATGTCATTGACAACACTCATGCACTGGACAGTAGCCTTAACAGAATTGTATGTGCTGTCGTTATTTCACTCTTTGACATCTTTGTCCAGGCTGTCCAAAGTCATCCCTGTAATTTCAAAGAACGTAAAAGTATTAGAAGTAACAAAGTCTTCCAATTTCCTATGCTGAATCAATGCAGAGTCCAGATTGACACGTCTCATTGAGTGCTCATCTTCTTGAGTTTGCAAGGCCTGGACCATCTTGTATTTTGTGTCAGCAGATACTTCGTCATCAAAGAGAGTACAACCAGTTCCTCAGACAAGTACCAGAGGTGCCCAAAAAATTTCTTTAGAGCGACAACTGAAATGGTTTTATTTTGGTCTTTGTACTTGTTAATATATTTCAGCAGCTGAAGATCTTGTCGAGGAGCAGAAGATGCTACTATTGCTGTGAACCAGGCCTTCACATACAACCAAACACCAAAAATGCAGATGTCTCTCAATCCTTTCTCCTGCGATCAACTTGAATTGTCTCCTGAACATCCAGATCTTCAGGGAATAGATAACTTTGGCCATCCATCTGGCACGATGAAGACTTGCTGGAGACTTAAAAGAGATTCCTTTGGTTGGTGTTCCTCCCAGGAATATAAATGTAAGTTCCAGGAATTCACGATAATTGTCCCGAATTCGGAACTGTTCTAACTGACTTGATACAAATGATATAGTTTCATCCCTGATGTCAGCAAGTTCATGCATAATAAATGTATCAGATAATGCTGTCTCCTAGTCGGTGTGATTGATTGATGACCACTTACTTTGGAACCGCTTCAAAAGGATGATTTCAGGACTTTTTGAAGACACTAGAGAGGTAGACACAACCGCTTCAAGCATTATGACGACATGCTAGCCACAACATATCTGTCTCATCTTTTGTTCTAAGAGAGTGCAGGCTCCATTTCTTAAGCCAGTATTGGCAGTTGTTGTGTGAAAGCTCATGCACTTAACATGATTGCAGATTCCCCAAGCCACAAATGCTTCATAAACAGCCAAGGCTGCTGAATCACCAGTTCCTGATGAAAGTTTGGGAACACCAAGCAGCTGATTAACTCCTTCGCAAGAAACTAATATGGGAAGATGGTTAATATCCTTCCCCGTTATATCCTCCAATAGTTTTCCATCCCAGTGTATAGTTAGGGGAACTTGCGGCCTAAACTCCTTCCTCAAATTCTCAGCAACTTTTGTCGACGCTTCAGTCTTTCTCGGCGAATAGATGAATAACTGATGCTGTATTCTGTTAGATTATGGCCAAGACTTTGTGGGTGTCAGCACAAGCGCTGCCTTTCGATCATTCAACTTGGCTACATCTAAGCAAGCGGACAACTTATCATCTAATAACTTTTTCTTTTCAATGGCTTTGCAGCTGAAGTACTGTAGATGTCTTAGGCTCACCACCAATGGCACCAAGTGTTGCCTCCTCTTTATCAGCTGGTTTACTTTCTATTTCAGTTTCAGATGAGGACTCTGAGGAGAAATCAAAGCTAAACTTTTCTTCATGCTGTCTCTTATTTTCCTTTTCTTGTGCAATTCTTTTCTTGAATGTTTGGTGTCTTTTTGTTAACTCTTCCGCTCTCTCTTGGCCAGGGCCGCCGAGAGGGCGGGGAAGCCGGGTTAAATCCCAGGGGCCCGGACCTCTAGGGAGGCCGGAAAGAGGGGGGATAAAATCTAAAAATAATAATAAAGCAATTGATTAAATAACAGAGAGGAACTATAATTAATGAACATACATTTTATAGAGATTATCATACTGTATGTTTTGAATAGTGACTTCGACATATAATCAGTTTGCTTATTATGTATGTTAGAAAATCTAGAAGAGGAAGAGCCATTGTTGTCCCAAGACGATATGATGACTAAGCTGATTGATGCAGCATTGCTTGTATATGTTAAGTTAAGGTGTGTGTGTATATATCCATCTGATAATTGTAAGGTTAGTGAAAAATTCACTTAATTTAGAGCTAGCATTTTGGGGCTCTTGTGGCATGTTTTTGCACTCTTGTGGCATCATTTTTTTGGGGCATGCGCATCCTTTCTACTCGTTTGTTGAATGCGGCACTTACAGGGCGTGGTCTTATAGAGAGCTCTCTTGCAATTCAGTTTGGTTGTTTAGATACAAAATTGTTGCATCGTGCAATGGTGCAGGTTGTGTGTTGTTGCAAGGTTTAGAAAGAAGACCATAAATAGTGCCCCTTTTGATTTTTATCTTAATTTTATGCAACTGAGGCCTAAGGTAGGCCCACATCGAGTCAGCAACCCTGAGGTAAGCCCTAATAGGACCTCCAAGTCCGTAAGTTTTAGTCTAGCTTAACTTGGGCTGTAGGTTGAACTGGCCCTTCAGAGCTTGGCCGTTCAGGGCTCAGCTGGGATTCTGAACCCAATAAAATAAAAAAATAACAATGTACACAAAAACATTCATAATGAAATACTGAGTAAACAGGGGACTCCATATACCAATCCTTCCCCGGGGCCCGTGGCAGCTCTTAGTGCTCGGTCTACACCTCCCATCTTACCCCGTCTTTCTTTCTCACGTTGAGCAGCAAGGAACTCTCAATCTTCATCAGTTTTGATCATCCTCAAAATATCAATATGAGCAATGTCGAATAAACCTAAGTCTGCCTTCCAATTTTCCCCCTTTCTGTCTTAATTTCTTTGAACACTTTTCTTTGTTCTCCTTGGTTTTCTTTACCGTTTCCCATTCTCTGAACATGGTTTCAACTTTGTTCACCACACGCTTCTTAAATCTAGTTGGTATCTTGTTGAAATTATTAAAGATAATTTTACAATAACTACCAAAACTACAAAAAATGGAGGAACAAAATACTCAATCACTCAGCAATAAGTCCTTCATGTAATAGAAAAATTTCCCCATCTGGTAGCGACCTCTAAATATAATCCAAAAATGACAAAACTTTACCCGAAATACATTTTTATGAAATGGAACAACATTATAGGGTGCCCCTCTCAAAAATTAAAATTTCGAATACTTGAATCACCCTAATATGTATATATATATATATATATATGAAAAGAAGGATCAACACAACGGCAAACATTTTCATTTATTTGTACTTCAGACGTTTCGACAAATCTTTTGTCATCATCAGTGAGTTAAGTCTTAAAACCTTAAAACAAAATTGAAAAGTGAAAATTACATCAATACAATATTAAAACCATTAAAATTAAAACCTTAAAGCAAAATGAAAATTGCATCAATACAAAATTAAAATCATTTAAATTTCATCACTATAAAAACTAAAATTAAATTAAATTTCATCACTATAAAAACTAAAATTAAATTACCTCAATAGGTAAATACACAATGTTTACATCCACCTCCATACTTGGCAAAGTCTAAGGGAACACTGGATGGTCAGAGGATTAGAAAGGGTATGTCTGTGAAAATCGGTTGGTTAGTCAAAAGAGTTGTAATTTGTAGGATGAGCTATTATTATTAAGGGAGGGTTTGTTTCTATAGATGTACAAAGATTCTAAAATTCGGAGTTCTGTAAGGTTATTGGATCTAGTTAAAATTTCAAACTGAGTTTTGTGAAGGGGATGGTCGTTTTCATTACTATGGTTTCTAATTGCGGATTGTGGAGGGCTACTGAGGGGACGGTTGGTACGGACTGACAAGCCCAAATGTTGAGAAAGGCGCACCTCCAGTTGGAGTTGAGTGCTGCCAATATACGCAGCCTTACAGCTGTCGCACGTGTATTTGTAAACAACATTGGGGCATACAGTTTTGGCTTGGAAACCAATTATTTAAGTTGTATGTTTTATAAATATAAGATTAGTGCTATAGTAACATTATTAACAAGAAGTTACCGTGTTTGTTCGGATTACTTTTCGTTAAACGAAGAATTTAAATTTTTAAAACAGTACTTTATTAACAATTACTACCCTTCTCATCTATTCGATAACCAATTAAAGAAATTTTTAAATAACACTTTTGATACTAAACTCCCCATAACTACAGTACAAAAAGAAACCAGATATATTAAATTACCTTTTTATGGTTATTTATCATTGCGTATTCGAGGTGAATTGTCCAAACTACTCAAGTCTAGTTATCCCCAAATAAATTTTAGATTCGCCTTCGTCAACCCACTTAAATTATCAAATTTTTTTAAAGTTCAAAGATGAATTCCCCAAAACTGTATGCCCCAATATTGTTTACAAATACACGTGCGACAGCTGTAAGGCTGCGTATATTGGCAGCACTCAACTCCAACTGGAGGTGCGCCTTTCTCAACATTTGGGCTTGTCAGTCCGTACCAACCGTCCCCTCAGTAGCCCTCCACAATCCGCAATTAGAAACCATAGTAATGAAAACGACCATCCCCTTCACAAAACTCAGTTTGAAATTTTAACTAGATCCAATAACCTCACAGAACTCCGAATTTTAGAATCTTTGTACATCTATAGAAACAAACCCTCCCTTAATAATAATAGCTCATCCTACAAATTACAACTCTTTTGACTAACCAACCGATTTTCACAGACATACCCTTTCTAATCCTCTGACCATCCAGTGTTCCCTTAGACTTTGCCAAGTATGGAGGTGGATGTAAACATTGTGTATTTACCTATTGAGGTAATTTAATTTTAGTTTTTATAGTGATGAAATTTAATTTAATTTTAGTTTTTATAGTGATGAAATTTAAATGATTTTAATTTTGTATTGATGCAATTTTCATTTTGCTTTAAGGTTTTAATTTTAATGGTTTTAATATTGTATTGATGTAATTTTCACTTTTCAATTTTGTTTTAAGGTTTTAAGACTTAACTCACTGATGATGACAAAAGATTTGTCGAAACGTTTGAAGTACAAATAAATGAAAATGTTTGCCGTTGTGTTGATCCTTCTTTTCATCTGTAAGCTCCGTTTCCCTAAGGAGAAGTCAATAGCTTTGATATATATACTATATATATATATATATACACACAGTATGTATATATATATTTATATATATATATATACATACAGTGTGTGTGTGTATATATACATATACACACACATGTGTATACATACAGTGTATATATATTTTTTTTTATGCAGGAAGGAGGGGCCAAGGGCGAATGCCCTCAAAAGCGCCCCTCCCATAAAAGACAAAGAGAGCCAAAATCAAGGTCCGGGGTTTTCGAGATGGCTAGACACTCTGCGTTTGAAAGATGGAAGCTCATAGACAGGAGGGAAGATGGATTGTGGAAGATTGTTCCAGGGTTGACTGGTTGAGTAGATGAAAGACTGAAAATACCGATTAACCCTTCCGTTAGATAGTTGGACAGAGTATATATATATGAAAATGAAAATGAATGAAAATGAAAATGAAAAGGTTTATTGGCAGACTAAAGTCCATATGACAACTATTATAATACAATGACAGTTCACATACTAAGGCTAGAAATATATGCAATTGATTAGAAATAATACAGTAGTGTCAAAGTTAAGTGGAGCTACAGACAAACGTTCTCGTACCATAAATTCCTTAGCTTAGAAGACAAACGGCAGGACTCATGGATAGTTTGGATAATCAGGTTGGTTGACTTTTTAATTCTTTGCATTAGACTGTATTGAGCACGTCTTGTTACCTTCGGGAAGCTCGGGACATTGAGGGTAGCAAACATTTGCGAAGCTGAGCATCTCGGGGGTAAATTATGTAGGAATCTAAAAGACTTGTTGTACAGCAAATTTAAGGTTCTGCCAGAACCTCTTTTATAATTCACCCAGAGTTGCTGTCCGTATATATTACTGCAGAAAGTACGAAAGAGAGTGTCTTTAGCTTCACTTGTGCAGAACCGGAAGTTCCCTACAGTCATATTCGCTTTAGCACAAAGGCTTCGAGATTGTTTTCTTATATCTGAGTCATCACTCAAGGAGCTGGTGATAGTTTGACCCAAATACTTAAACTCTTGTACTTTCTCAATTACTTCACTTCTCATTTTAAACTTAATATCAGCTGGCTGATTACAGCTTTTAAGATGAAATTGCATAACCTTAGTTTTTGTAACATTAAAAAGAATATGTTTCTGCGAATACACTTCGCAGACGTTTAGTAGCCGATCCAGATCTTTGACAGAGGGACTTATTAACACCATATCATCGGCATATACAGGGCCGATCAGAGGGGGGCTAGGAGGGCCATTTGGCCTGGGCCTCAAGCTTAAGGGGGCCTCAAGTTTAGAAACTTTCAGGTTTGAATATAATGTTTTGCCGTGAAAGTAATAATTTGGTTTAGCTATGAGCCTCAAAAGCTAGAAGTGGCCCGGGCCTCTCTGGACATATATATATATTAAGGCGGTTCAAATAAATGAAAATTAAAAATTCAAGCAAGAATGTACTTTTTTTATTCGACTTAAGAACATAAAACTCTGAGACGAATTTGAGTGGAATCCGAGAGTATTTACTCGGTGCTCGAGCATTAGAATATGTACAGTGGGTGAATTGGATAAATAGCATTTTGATAACCAATGAATTCGCACAATATAACGTTCAGTGATGGCACAAATGCATTGATATCACCTTAATATCATACATGAAATCTAGTCGCCTGAACATTTACCGGTGGCTAATGTCGACTTATTGTGGTCAGGAAATTAGTGCCGGTGCATTTCCACTCCGTGTAAGAGGAACTGCTTTTGAGTCTCGGTTTTGGTAATGGTTGCATTGAAATCCTTTATCATGGACATGCCCCTTTCAGCACTCGTTGATAACACTGAATCTTTACATGGATAGGAGGGATCGTCTGTCGTCTTAGTGATTTTTCCACTCATCAGATGTTCTAAGAACCCTCGGCTGATCTTGAAAGTATCAAATAACTTGAATGACGCTGAATCGACAAAGTCTGAGAGATCCATCCTCTCTACTGAAACGTTTCCTTTGTATTTTCTCCGAACTTTCTTTAGTGTTCCTCTCTGTAATAAATTTGCTGCCTCAACCATTTTCATCTTTGTTTTCCGATAAGGTTTCAAACGAAACAAAGCCAAACCAGGAGGAGATTGTAGACACCAATCGACCAGGAAAGTACTCCGGGGGGAGGACGTTAGGCAGGAGACAGGGAATGCTGGAACTCCCGTTTCTCCTGTCACTGTCCTCCTTAGCTGATCTTTTTCCGTGTCTCATCTACCCTGTGAGCAGTCCAGCATGCTCTCAAACACGCTTCTCCCTCTATTCCTTACTACACATACATGCACCTTACACATTACACAATCTTTTCAACATTTCTAAACAAAGAAAAACAAAAAAGGCATCATTGAACCTTGAAGACGTTGTTTTTGGCTCTCTTCTTCTGTGAAGGGGTCACGTTTTGCGGGCGTTTACCCTTATCCCACCCCCCTTCCTTCCTACATAAAAAAACTCAAATCAGACCTCAAGTACCATAGGTGGAGCTGGAAGGAAGTAAAGGCGGCACTACTGGCAGTTGCGTTGAACTCACTGCAAGCACTAAGCTCCTTGCAGATGTTGAGGTCATTAATTGGTGCATCACTTGCCATCGGGGAGGAGTACCATGCTTTCACATACACCATTGCGACGAAAAGGCAGAATTCAAGCAGGTTCTTCTCTTCAGCTTGTGACATCTCAAACCGTCCCCGAAATAAGTACGAGTAGATTTAAAAAGCATAAATAGCCTTAGCCATCCATCTGGCATGGTGGAACGCGCCTGGCTTTCGGAATTTCATTTCATTAGTTGGTGTTTCACCAAGGAAAATCAGTGTCAGATCCAACATTTCATGGTAGTCGTCCCTTGGCATTGAGCTGGCATCTTTACATGACCGTAAATTTCCCTCAATCGGCGCGCTCGGAAAATTTAAATACCAGAAGCCCCATACGACAAATCAGCAGTCTAGGAGTAATCGAACATGAGCTTGAGCACCCACTGAAAGTTTTGCTACCAAGTAGAAATTTGCCATGAAGATTTTTGTGAACAAGTAGAATTAAAAAATCCGCATGTTCAGTGATTTGCCTGCAATAAAAATTTTCACCCCTATTACATGAACCGCCCTAATATATATATATATATATATATATATTAAGCGTTATTCAGTTTAACAAAAATAATCGTGGATTCAGTATGGTAGCTCGGCTCCAACCAAGCAGTGCCCGCGCACCACAGTTTGGGAACCGCTGCTATACATACTCTTATTTCAATTGACTGAAATTATTTTCTATATTGATATCAGAAATCATAGTTTTTATCTTAGCTCATTAAGTTGTAAAGTATCTCGTTGGCGTATTCATCTCATTTCTGAAATTTTCTGAAATATCTGTTGAAAATCGTGAATGAAACTATATTAACAATTAAGTGTTCCAACCCAAGTTCCTGTCAAAGGCTATTTCTTAAAGATAAGTGCTAATTCAAAAGGCTTCATTTATCAAATTGTCCAGGGTCACGTTGAACGCATGTATCAGCATTGCTTCCCCTTAGAACTCAAGTGAGGTACTCTGCGTTCAGATGATAGCGACCCGTGATTTAGATCCCAAGTAAAGCTGTAGATCTCCTTCGTCACATGACATGTGCTGTTGCGAAGAAGGTTAAACAACTTCAATATTATTATTATCATTATTATTACTATTAAGTTCTTCATGCAGATTATAGTGAAATTTTCTTTATAAAACAACAAAACTGCAAACCGAAGAGTGTTCATTTATACTTTTGACATATGCTTTATACTTATTTTAGTTACTGTAGAAGAATCGTTAATTATAATAGGATGTATATTGAAAGATAGCCAGTGGGTAACACATACCGTCTCCCTATAAGCAAAGTGAAGACATTGGGGTCAGTAGGTCGAATCCCGATGATGCTGGTAATACTATTACAGGAGGTAGAGTAATGGACTGCATTAGTTGGTTTGACTGTTGTGGCAATTTTTGACCCTCCCGACTGATTATTATGTTGAAAGTTAAATACATAAATTAAAATTCACTCCTCCAATATACTATTATGTATATTTAGTATTAGCACTACTTCTGTTCACTGTAATTAACAGTATTACTAATGTTTGGTTGAATACTTTCTATTAATTTTTTTCTATTAACTCTTTCCAGTATTTCCATTAATAATTGTAATTACATGTTTCTTGACGCTTCTGACAGTTATATTACTAGTTGCCAGTTTCTATTAAATCTTAACATTAATTTCATCTTTAGTTTTATAAATGAGATAAAACACTTCTACGCGCAATTTTAACTGAAGATATTCTGGATAGGAACTCAGTATGCTTAATTTCCATTATGTTTATTAGCACTTACCGCAATTAAATTATGACAGGCTTTAAATATTCATTTTAAATCTCGGTTAACATTTGTCACTGTCAGTATGGTTTAATCAATTTTAATTAGCTCTGGATGCGCCTTCTTTGGATGATATATATATATGCGTGTTCTTCTGGCTTTCCCTTTTTCCCAAACATTAAAGGGATAAGACAGTGTTCGGTGCTTAAAACAAATAATTAATTGCCTGCTAGTTTGAGAATAATTAACAGGTTTATCACACCATAAATTTACTCAATTAATGGTACTAATTTGGCTTCTATTTAAAACAAAGCACTGCAGATGTTGTATTCTTTTTTTTAAACAGTATTGCATGTTTACTAAGTGTTAAAATTAACCACTTTACAAATAATTTGTTCTTCAAATGTTATTGATCTTGCATATGGGCATTTCGTGCTACTTTGGACACAGCAATGAAAAAACAATTTTGTCTTTTGGTGATATTTTATGCTTAATTCTGTTAGAATACACTAATTTTGTACTTTCTCCACTAATATTTGTGGGCAGCAACTCAGGGTTAATTATAAAAAAGTATCCTGCAGAACCCTCAATTTGCTTTACAACAGATGCTATAGACTGCTGCATAAATTACCTCCAAGATGCTCAGCCTCTCAAATGTTCGCTAATCGCAACGTTCCGAGCCATCCTGAGGCAATAAGACGTGTTCAGTACAGTCTAATTAAAAGAATTAAAAACGCAGACAATCCAATTGTCCAAGCTATTCATTAATACTGCTCTATGTCTTCTAGACTGTGAACCTCTTGGCATGAAAATGTTTATCTATGCGCCTCGGTGGTGTAGTGGTTAACGTCGCTGACTACGAATCCATCGGCCCCGGGATCGAGACCCGGTGACGGCAGCTGTTCATCCTTCCACACAATAAAGAAAGTGGTTCGTACATAAATGGGGACCCTGGGTGGCCTAGTGGTTAAGACGCTGGGCTGCTGGTGGGGCGTGGTTCGGATTCCACGTTAAACTGTTGGTTTAAGGTGGAGTGAAAAGCTTGACCTTCGTCAGGATGAACAATTCGGGTGGAAGCAAACCAAAGGTTACCAAAGGTATAACTACTTTCACTCCCACCTTAGCCATTCCATTACATGTACTTTTTATTTTTATGAAGCTGCTATTACTAATTGTATTATTTCTCATTTCTTTACGTGCATTATCGTTATTTCTTTGTTATCATCGTCCTTTTTTGTTTTTAAATTTAATGTTTAATTATTGTTTAATTAGTTGTATCGTTGATTACGTTGATGGATAGTGTACCTTCTTATTTTATGGGATCTGTCTCCTATCAATAAACATTACCATTATCTTTATCATCATTACCATATATGTATGTTGGTATTGTCGCTACACATACTTTTTCTTTGTATTTCCTTGTTTTTCCTTTGTAGTTTAAGCAGTGGATAGTTTTTATTATTACTTGTTTCAGTTCGTATCTTATTTTTATTTATCTTTTAGTCGTAATTTTTAGTTTTTTTTTAATTTATTGTTGTCTGATTTATCTTATCGTTTATTACCTTCAAGAATCTTGTACTATTTCATGAGATTTATATCCCGCCAATAATGCTTATCATTATCATTATCAATATCATTTTCAAGTATAGTGGAAATAACCTTCCTTAGAAGTAAACATTATTACTTTGCAAGTACCGCTTTTGATAGTAATGGCATGAAATCGACAATTACAAAATGGCAGAAAGTATCTTCAGAGCGAGGCATTTTACATTACTTGGATAAAAATCTAATTCATACAAATGCTCTATTTTAAAAGAAAATTAATACACTTCGCATAAGCAGTTGGTGCGTTTCTTACTTTTTAATTGTCAGAAATAGAAATTTTTTTTATTTCAAATTATAATTTCCATACTTTTTATTCTCTTCTCTTTCTGTGGGGACCGTTTTTGTCGGGATTCGACCTTGGCCCCTCCTTCCTGCATAAAAATATATACTGGAAGAGAGGTGTGTTACTAAAACCTTCCCTGGTTTTCCCTTAATGCGTATAATAAATCTAGTGCAGATTACCTTCGCCGCTTAGGTGTGTATAAACAAACATAGATCATCAAACAGATAGACATCATCATCTACACACTCACACACACACACACACACACACACACACACACACACACATATATATATATATATATATATATATATACCACGTGACCACAAAAATTGTCCCTGTTTTTAATCGCTTATTACTCAGTCATTATTGCAGCTTCACAAATGAAATAAAAAGCATTCGAAAGAGAACATTTTAAAGTTTTAATTTATTCTACATGTGTTCAAAGTGACGTCCCTGGACATTCTTACATTTCACACAACGGGAAAGGAAGTTATTTATTACATTTTCCAAAACGCTGCATTCAATGGACTGTACACTCTCTACCACCGCTTGCTTTAATTCTTCGATAGAGGATGGCTCTTGCCTGAATACTTTGTCCTTGACAAATCCCCAGAGAAAAAAGTCCAAAGGTGATAGATCGGGAGATCTTGCGGGCCAGGGAAACTGCGAGCGATGAGAAATGAATCTTTGTTCAAAAAATCTTGTTAAACATTCCAGTGATTGCCTAGTTGTGTGGGCTGTTGCTCCGTCTTGCTGAAACCACTTGTTACTGCAGTTTTCTTGTTCAAAATCAGTGTTCAGCATTTCTACATATCTTTCTGAAGTTACTGAAAGCGGTCTCCTTGTCTCTGGGTCCTCAAAAAAGTAAGGACCATAAACCTTGCTGCTACTCAAACCACACCAGACAGTAACTTTTGGTGAATGCAGAGGTTTCTCCAAGTGTATATTTGGCTTGTTTTGTGACCAACACCGGTAATTCTGTCTGTTGATGAACCCATTGAGATAGATGTGGCATTCATCACTGAATATTATGTCACTTAATCTTATCTGGTTTTGTTCAATTATTGTTTCAATGCGTTCACAAAACATCAAACGACGCTGGTAGTCTTGTTCGCTAAGCTGTTGCAAACACATAATTTTGAATGACTTCATTCTCAAATCCAACGTGATTATTTTCCGAATGCTCTCCCGTTTGATTCCTGTCACAGCTGATAGTCGTCTCACAGATTTTTTGTTGTCCGTTTCAAGCTGATTTGCGACTGAATCAATGTTTTCAGCGGTTCGCACACCTTTGCTGCGCCCAGAGTTGCCTTTATGCATGTTCTTGATTGAGCCGTGATGTTTCCATTTTGCGAAAATCCTGCGAATCGTTTTAGGATCTATGGTCCTTTGCTGACCGTATTGTCGTCTGAAAGACCGTTGGGTGGCAACTACCGAGCCATGTTTGATCATCTCTTCTGCGATGAAAACACGTTGCATGTCCGACAAATAACCCATGATTGTGGTGGATAAAACTGTCATTTTTTTATAAGTACTGATTTCGTATCCAGGATACCGAAAAAATTAAATAAAACTTTTAAATATTCTTTTTCGAAAGCTTTTTATTTCATTTGTGAAGCTGCAATAATGACTGAGTAATAAGCGATTAAAAACAGGGACAATTTTTGTGGTAAAAAAAGACGGAGCAACAGCCCACACAACTAGGCAATCACTGGAATGTTTAACAAGATTTTTTGAACAAAGATTCATTTCTCATCGCTTGCAGTTTCCCTGGCCCGCAAGATCTCCCGATCTATCACCTATGGACTTTTTTCTCTGGGGATTTGTCAAGGACAAAGTATTCAGGCAAGAGCCATCCTCTATCGAAGAATTAAAGCAAGCGGTGGTAGAGAGTGTACAGTCCATTGAATGCAGCGTTTTGGAAAATGTAATAAATAACTTCCTTTCCCGTTGTGTGAAATGTAAGAATGTCCAGGGACGTCACTTTGAACACATGTAGAATAAATTAAAACTTTAAAATGTTCTCTTTCGAATGCTTTTTATTTCATTTGTGAAGCTGCAATAATGACTGAGTAATAAGCGATTAAAAACAGGGACAATTTTTGTGGTCACGTGGTATATATATATATATATATATATATATATATATATATAATATATAATATATATATATAATATTATATATAAAGGGCATTATAGCTTCACGTATCATCCAAACCACAGGTCAGTGTATTCTCTTAATGCACCAGATGGCCACCAATCCAACAACTGAGCAGAACTAAAGTCGATTAACCTCTGCTTGTTAAATTTTAATTATTAAAATCGTTTTTTAATTTTTGTCATATCGCCCAGTAATTGGGGGGGCCTGCGGTCTCCCAATTACTAGGGGTTCAATTATTTGGTCAATAAAACTATAGAGAAGAACGCAGCCATGAAAATCTTAAGCTTCACAAATCTTGACACAATGTGAAGCTCAAGATTTCCATGACTGCGTTCTTTTCTATACTTTTATTGACCAAAATAATTCAACCGACAGTAAATGTGAAGCTCAAGATTTTCATGGCTACGTTCTTTTCTGTAGTTTTATTGACCAAATAATTGAACGGACAGTAACTGGGGGGTCCTGCGGTCCTCCAATTACTGGGCACCCCACCCACCCACCCAAATTACTGGCAGCACCGGCTGTAGGGACCCTGTTTAGCTAATTCAGCTCTTTTTTAGAGAGACCCAAAAGTTAAACAAACGAACAGACAGACGGACAGACGGACATAAAGACACACAACTTACTTTTATATACAGGGTGGGCCGTAAGTTTCCATACATAGGAAAAATTAAACGTTTGTTTTTATGTTTCAGATACCCTAAGAATATGCGTTTGACGAAAGAGCAACGAATTGAAATCATACTGATGGCTGGGTCGGAAGCAGTCGCATGGTTGCAATGAACTTTAACAGACAACATGGAACGAACATCACACACGACACTGTGGCAAAACTTATTAACAAGTTTCAGAAAACTGGAAATGTTGCAGATCAACCGCGAAGTGGTCCAAGACGTACAGCCACCGATGAAGACACAACAGCTACGATACTTACAGCGCTTACACGGAGTCCCAGAAAAAGTACACGACGGTTGTCTGCAGAAAGTGGTGTCAGCAGATCGAGTATCAGGCGCATTTTGAAAGCAAACAAATGGCATCCATACAAATTGCATATGGCACAGCATTTGAGTGAAGACGACCCGGATAGACGGATGGAATTCTGTGAATGGGCATTAACCAAAGTGAACGAGGATGCAAACTTTTCAACTAAGATCTTGTTTACTGATGAAGCAAATTTTTACGTCAATGGAGAGGTTAATCGGCAAAACATACGTTACTGGAGTAATGCTAACCCTAACTGGCTGAGTCCGACGAAGATGCAAGGTGCCGGTAAAGTGATGGTGTGGGCCGGGATATGGGGTGACAGAATTATTGGACCAATTTTTGTCAGTGGAAATCTTAATGCCGAAAGGTATCTTAACATGTTGCAAGAAGAGATTTTCCCATCCCTGCTAAACGAGGAAGGTAACTTCCCAGTTTACTTCCAGCAAGATGGAGCTCCACCTCATTATGGTCTTCACGTGCGTCGGTATTTGGATCAGCAGCAGTTCCCGGATGCTTGGATTGGTCGGCGTGGTCCTGTGGAGTGGCCTCCCAGATCCCCAGATCTCACCCCCCTTGATTTCTATCTTTGGGGGCACTTGAAGGCCATGGTGTATCAGGAAAAGATACGAGACATAAATCATCTAAAGGAACGTATCACCAACGCCATTACAAGCATAACGTCAACTGTGCTAATGCGTATTCATCAACAGTGGGGAACACGTATTGAAATGTGTTTTCAAAACAATGGCAACCATGTAGAGCATATTATATAAATAAAAATGGTTGTCCATAAAAAAATGTTTATTTTTCCTATGTATGGAAACTTACGGCCCACCCTGTAGTAGGTAAATAATATATATGTATACACACACATCTATATAAACAATGTGAGGGGTCTGAAGTGGGCCTTGGAAACTTGTGGAAATTTTGTTACTTGTTAACTACAAAGAAGTTGAGAAAGACTGCAATAGAGAACTGGAAGGTGAATATTTTGTCTGCTTAACCTCTTACAGTAATGACCGAAGTTTTTGTATGGTTAAGTTATGAATGCGTGTATGGGAAACGGTACATATTCGACCCAATGGTCCAAAAGAGGTTAAGTTTATGAATGTTGTTTCCGTCTGTAACTTCTTTTCAACTTCATTCTTATCACGTGGTTTAGCCGAGATCAGTTAATTACGTTAAGACTCAGAAGCATTTACACTCATGATTTAACAGCCTCTTGCGTTATTTTCGAAGGAGTCATAACTGTTCGTTTTACCGAACGAAATGCTTTTTATCAGATTAACTCTGTTATATTGTGATAATTCGCTACCTTCCATGACACCTGTTCAGCGGAATAAATTGTTATCAATCAGTGAAAAACCATTTACGTGTTAATATTCCTTTGTTTGGTAATGGACGCATTGCTTGTGGTCATAACATTTCATGTAATGAATAAATGTTTTGTTTGTCAGTATATATATATATATATATATATATATATATAGAGAGAGAGAGGAGAAGAAGAGAGGCCTACACTTCATATATGGATCAATGTTTTGTTAGTAGTTGTTGTTGTTGTTTAGCCGATCAGCTCACCCTGATCGAGCAAGCCGGCGGCACGCAGGTAACCGATCGCCCTCTCCGGAGTGAACCAGAGGTTCAGCGCACTAGTGATGTTGTGTTGTGGTCATTGTTGTGCTAAAGCGGTTACAGTCTGTCATAATGTGTTCATTTGTTTGTGGTGTGTCCTGGCACAGGTGGCAGGTGTCGTCTGTGGAGTTGTCTAGTCTGTGTTTATATGTCCGAAAGTTGGGGTGATGTCCACATCGGAATCGTGCTAAGTTAACTCGATCCGATCTGCTCAGACTGATCTCTGACCTGTTAATGGGTGGCGGCTTCGCACCTAGGACCGCATTCGGACCGAATCGTGCCAGTGCTTTGTGTGTTAGGTGTGTCTGTATGTGTTTTCTGTACTGTGTGATATCTGTGGGCGTGGTATGGAATGGAGTATTTGGTTATAATGTCTCTCTGGTGTTACCTTAATGGTGCGAGGTGTCGGTGCATGATTGTACATGTTGTGGCAAGGGTGTTGTGGGTTAGTTGTCGCTGCTGCCATGAATTGTGTTCCCCTCATGTCTAAATGTTCCCTAACTTTCAGTATTTTTGTTTCTGTGTGCAGGTGTTCTATTGGTGTTGTTTGAGTGCATCCTGTAATGATACGAAGTGCGTTGTTTTGTATTGTCTGTAAGGTGTTTGTGTGTTTGAGATAATGAGTGCCCAGCATGGGCTAGCATAGTCCATAACTGAGCGAATATATTGTTTGTATATGAGTGATGTTGTTTCTTGCTGGTGACCAAAGTTTGTGCCTGTTAGTACCATAAGCGTGTTAAGTCTTGACGTACATTGTTTTTAATGCCCTAAAAGTGGTTTGCAAAAGATAATGATGTGTTGTATGTGACCCCAAGTATTTTGGTCCTGTGAGTGTGTGGATTTAACTGTGGAATGTTGGTGTTGTTTAGTGTAAGCTGTGGAGTTATCTGGTGTTCTTTTGTATTGCTTGTTAGCAAGGTGATGGTTGATTTTGAGCCAGTCTTGTATACTGTTTATGTATGTTTGTAGGTTATTTATAACGGTGTCGATGTTGTTGTGGTGGATGTTAGAGTGATATCATCTGCATATGATGATAAGGTAAGCTTGTTATCTATGGGTGTTGGAATGTCATGCATGTATAAGTTGAACAGTGTTGGTGAGAGAACAGAGCATTGAGGGACCCCGTTCGGAAAAAGCTTGTTTTTGGATGACATGCCATTAAATGTGACATGTGAGTATCTTCCTGAAAGATAGTTGCTCAGCCATCTTTTAGTGTTATTGTGCATGTTTGTGTTGAGTATTTTGTTTATGAGAGGGAAGCGTGAGGTAGCATCAAATGCTTTACTAATGTCTATTGTTGCTAATAGTGTACGTTGAGCTGGTCGTCTGGAGTTGATGCCATCCATGATGTGCTGCGTGAGGTTAGTTTTGTTAGTCGTGTATATATATATATATATATATATAATGGGGATAATGGGGGTAATGGCGATTTTTACTTTTGTGTGTGGGGGTAATGGGGTAATGGGGGAGAGGGGGGTAATGGGGGTAATGGCATTTTTTAAAATTTTGTAGCTTAGCCACTTCTTCCTATGAGGCACTCATATAATATAATTTTAAATCTACAACTAATAAAAAAAATACATAAAAAAGTGTAAAAAAAATGTCTTTTTCTCTTTACATTTGTGATTGATTGGATAGCCCGAAAGGACTCACAATTTATTGAGCTATTTAATCGGGATATTAAGCTCCATTATTTCATCGATTTGCCGTTACGATTCATTACAATTTTTGTAATTATATTATTTTATAAAGTATTCAAGATTTTCATGTGTGACATATACTGCTACATATACTGGAACATATACTGCTACCCGCCTGGAGGGCCAAGTTGTACAACGGTCACGAGAGGATGGGGTAATTGGGGGAGGGGGGTGGGGGTAATGGGGAGAGGGGTGGGGGTAATGGGGTTAATTGCGGTTTTTTTACTTTTGTCGCTTAGCCACTTCTTTCCGGAGGGCCAAGTTGTACAACGGTCGTGAGCGATAGCGAGCTACCGTTTGTAATTTCTATTATGTGAATAGATGCTCCTCGCTGTACTGAAGAGTCTTTTTGAGTAAACTGAGGCTGGTGGAGCATTCAAATATTTTAATGGTAGAAAGTTTAAATTTGGAAAATTTTCTACATTTTTAGCTCACCATTTCAGGCTGCTCTCATTTCTTGGAATCAGTGTGGTACGCTTAAAAACATTTTTAATTCCGCTTTCAAAAATGACCTTTTGAACTTCTCTGGTGTTATATTTGTTTTTCTTTTATCTTCTGGACTTGTTTGTCTTTCTGTCTTCATTCTGTTCTCCTTCAGTAGAAATAAATGTGGCTAGTGAACTTGGCCTACTACTTTATTTTGATGATTTTTTCGTTATTTCTTTTAAACGCTCCCAGATGACCTCGTGAGTTTGTGCATCAACACTAGGTTCTTCAGCATCAATAGCTGCATTATCCTGAAATTCTGATTTGTCTTCAGAATCACAGCAAACAGAACTTACAGAAAGCGCTTCTCCCATTACCAACTCATTTGCTTTTGCTTCATCTTTTATGAAGAGAGTCTAAGGCCGGCCGCACACAGGATCGTCTCGCGACTGACGACTGACGACTTTGGTCGTAACGACTCAAGTCGCGCGTGATTTTACATTGACAGAATGGAAGCCCCGCACACTGCAGCGACCGCGATGCGATTCCTCAGGATATAAAGGTCCAACTAACCAGCACGAATTTGAATATCTTTTAATACCAATTACTTTCGGGTTACCTCAACAAATTTTCAAAGCTAAAACAAAAAACAATTAATGGAACAATGAACTTGTCATTCAGTGATTTTTTTATTTTTTTTGTGCAGGAAGGAGGGGCTAAGGGCGAATGCGCGCAAAGGTGCCCCCCCCCCCATAGAAGAAGAAGAAAACCAAAATCAAAATTTAAAACGTTAAACCCTAAAAAACTTTAAAAATTAAACCAAACACAAATAAGAAGACATTACCTTAAAATGAAAAAAATCAGTGAATGATGAATAATCATTTAAACGTGGCCTTAAATGACATATAAGGGGTTCCAAAAAACCTAAGCCCCCCCATTTGCAGCTTACATGTTTACTTATATCGAAATAGTTTTTAGTGATTATAAAAATATATAAAATTCTTTATTTATTGCAGGTATTAAAATTACTCTAGCTGATAAAGTGATAACATAATGGCTTCTCAATTAATTGGTGATTCGGAGAGGCAACGTGTGATAGATCGCATACGAGCAATAACATTTCGGGGAGCTCGTGATGCTGGAGCCACCTTTATAACACGTTCATGGGTTGCCAAAAAGTTGCCAAAATGTTAGGACTTCGTCAAAAGAAATTGGAGTAAAACTTTGGATGAATGTGAAATGGATACAACCAAATCTGGCCGCCCAAATATGCCACTCTCTCAGGAAACAAAGGACATCATTGAAAGCGGTACGCGTAAGCGTAAAAACAGCTGTGCTAAACTTTCTAGAGAGATCGAAGTGTTGAGAGGAAAGATCGTTAGTGGTGAGATCATTCGACTGTACCGTCATAGGCAAGGTTTAAAGCCTTGGCATGAACTTCCAAAGCCAAGAAAAACTCAACTTAACATCGATGACAGAATGTGGTTTGCCCATTATCTTGAAGATTGGGATGTGGACGATTTCATGCATTTAGCTGTCTCCGATGAATTTTTTGTTTACGTAACACGTCGGCCTAACTACCAAAATGATCGAGTGTGGGCCACAACACCAGATGAAATCGGTGACAATGAACATTATCGTGAATTATTAAAAAGTCCAGACTGTGTTGGTGTGTTTGTTTTGTTCACTGCAAAGAAGCTCATGTGGGTGCTGAAGCCAAATGGTCAGAGTTGGGATGGACAGTATTTTCGTGATATTATTCTATCCCAGCATGTCATTCCTTTTCTAAGAAACCCAAACAATGTTATGGATGTCGATCAGGTCACACTTCTGCACGATAAGGCATTAGCCACTCAACAGTTGTTGCGGAACATGAGATCGATTTCTATAGAAATGAAGAATGGCCAGGAAATTCTCCTGACCTGAACGTCTGTGAACACATTGGATCAGTTATAAAGGACAAGGTTGAATGTCTCTTGTTTCAAGAACCTGCAGCAAATCGATTTTCGAAGGATACAATGACGCAACACAATGAAACTGTTTTAGCAAATTTGCGTAACGATCAAGATCTATTCACGTCACTTTTGGCAAGCTACCCAAAGCGAATTCAGGCTGTCTTGGAAGCCAATGGCTGGAACACCAAGTTTTAATTGTTTCTCATTAAATGCAGGATTAAATTCTTTTTTGTAAGGTATGTTTAGTTTTACTGTACCTCTAATGGTTTAAGCCATGGGCGGGAGGGCTAAGGTTTATTGGAGCCCCGTAGTTGAAGAAAATTATTAGAGCCTGTGACCAGTTTACGGGGACAAAGGTTTGAAGGTGGTACTGATACCTTGAATGCTTTCTCTATAAAATGAGCTGGGGTGACCCTCCCAAGAGTGTGGGCAAACTCCTCCAGGACCACAAACTTTTGGAATAATTTGGTGCCAAACTTCCTATTTCTTTAAATACCATGAAAAACATGACAGAGTTCACTATCAAATATGTATATGAAGACAAGGTCAGCAAAACCTTGGTTGAAGCTAGAGCTTCCAAGTGGAGAAAAATTAAGAGGAAGTCAACACTTAGAATCCCACCAGACCAGGACTTCTACAACCTCAAAGTTGAAAGAGGAAACTATCAAGTGTACCTCCTTCTCAGTTATTACAAACCATACAGCCCACCTTCCCCACTTGAGCATGGGTGGCATCTCAACGAAGGAAAGTGCCAACCAATCCGTTACACAAAGCTTGCCCTTCCTGAAATTTTTAGTAATATTATCTCAAATGAGACAGTCTCTAGTGCAACTGAAGCAGAGGATGGTGGGTCTGAGAATTCGCCAAATTCCTAAACTGATTTTGAGCCTGAGGATGACAGCAGCATCCTAGATGTATCTGACTATTGATTATATTTTTATTATTTTACCAGTTTTCATTTTTATATTTCACAGTATCCACTTAGAGTAATGGCTGATCAAACCATCAGACAAGTTCATCTTTGATTTCTTTATTTTTTTCTACGAAACTTTACATTTATACCTGGAATAATTTGTTGATTTGGTTAGCTCCAATTTGTGTCTGCACGTGTCTTTATATCAGCTGAGAAATAAAATATTTAATTTATTATCTTTTTATTTTCGCAGCCATCTTAGATTATAATGTCAATCAATTTCACTCGTTATCCGAGACTATTTTAGAGTCCAAAATTGAATTCTTTGACCCCAAAAACCTAGTATATTTGGAAGGTAAAATCATTGTCGAATGAACGAGTAGCCGAGATATACACGTTTTATTACTTAAGGCGGCCATCTTGGATTTCACCACCTGGCGGAGTCTGCCCCCACTTTTGGGAGGGTCACGCCGGCTCATTTTATAGAGAAAGCATTCAAAGTATCAGTACCACCTTCAAACTTTTGTCACCGTAAATTAGTCACGGGTTCTAATAATTTTCTTCAACTAATACAAATAAATTTTCTAAAATACTGAGACCATTTCAAATTCATTTGTAAGTAGAATGGAAAACTCTGAGCTACGGATAATATGACTACAATGAAATAATCTCTAATGGCTGAATTCACTGGATTTCCAAGTATTGTTGTGTTCAGTAGGAAGTAACTTAGTGTTCGCGTGTGTGAGTGGAAAGGTGACGGGCATTTTTTCCAATGTACTGTATCTGACGTCACAATCCATACGTGTATATTTATATATTATGTGGGAACGCATAGAATCAGGAATTTTGTCTTTAACTTTAAATAGGCTACCAATTGCATTATTTGAGTAGAAATTGGGTGTATTTTCATTTCATTTGGTTGGTTAATTCGCTTCAGTTACTTGGACCATTATAAAATTCCGTTTCAGATTGTAGGTTCTTTGTTGAATATATATATATATATATATATAAGTCCGGCATCATAGGAGAAATTCATATTTTTCTATTTCTACAAACCATAATTCATATTTTTCTTATGCTCTGGATGCCAATTTCCCGTCCACCATTCTGTTCAGTGACGAGGCTGTTTTTTATGAACACCCGCTACTGGTCTCAAAACAACCCTCACTGGTATACTCTTCAAAGGAACAAGGTGCATCTCGGGTGATGGTATGATGTGGCATTTGGAAGGATCGCATCATAGGCCCCCTCTTTTTCGATGAACATGTCACTGGAGGCACCTACCTACGTATGCTCAAGGAAGAAGCATTTCCCAGTGTCTTGAACGAAGAAGGAAATTTTCCAACATGGTTCCAGCAAGACGGCGCTCCTGCACATTACAGCACCCAAGTAAGGGAATACCTGTACCAACAATTCCCTGGTCATTGGATAGGACGTCGAGGGCCTGTGGAATGGCCAGCTAGAAGCCCGGATCTCACGCCACTAGATTTTTATCTCTGGGGCCACTTGAAAGCGCTGGTATACCCAGAGAAAATTAGGTGTGTTGAACATTTGCGGCAGCGCATTATTGGGCATGTAACACCATTACTCCTGACATCATTCACCGTGTGCTTGCTGACTGGGTATCACGTCTGAATTTGTGTATTGAAAACAATGGTGGACACATTGAGCACGTTCTGTAAATAAAAGCTTTTGTTTTGCCTTTTTTATTATTTTTCCTATGATGCCGGACTTATGGGACACCCTGTATATATATATATATATATATATATATATATATTATATATAATCATAAAAAAATCACATTTTATTTAGTGTTTCGCCGCGACATTGTGTTAGTTCAGTTACTCACGTTGATGGAAATATAAAAATAAATGGTATTTTAAAAAAGGACTTCAATTTGGCAGAACCGAATGCTGTCTCATTTTGTTCGGAAAGAAATCTCGGTTCGAATGTTGTCAAAGATTCCTGTAATTGATGGTGACTTTATGTTTCTTAAATATTTTTTTCTCTTTCTGTTTTTATATATATATATATATATATATATATGGGATAAATTTCACAATTAAACACGTGAAATGAATGAATGATGCAAATCCACGAGGAAAAGAAAAATTATTCCAAGGCCTTTCGTGTATTCAGAAGTACACCTCGTCAGGGAATGAAGGGCGAAGGAGAGATGGTTAAACAATGCATTAGATTGCTGTTCTTAGGAAAGCCGAGAATAGGTATTATAATAGTGTAACTGTAAAGGAATTTGAGCGTAAAAATATCCATAGCCTACCTTACCACGTTAATTTTCAATATCTTCCGACTTTACTTAAAGCAATTGGTATCAATGTAGTCTTTAGGTATAATAATACTGTTAAATCACGCCTAATAAAGAATAGCCCGGATAATGTGGTTGGTTGTGTGTATTCGATCGGATGTACAAAATGTAACTCAGTATATATATTATATAGGTCAAACGGGTAAAACGTTAGATATTAGGGTAAAACGACATAAATATGCGTGTAGAACAGCAAATAAGTCTAATGCATTGTTTTACCATATGTCTAGATGTAATCATAGTATCAAGTGGGATAGTTCTAAAGCGTTCATTAAAAACACAGATATAAATTAAATGAATATTCTAGAATGTGCATTTATCCATTTTAAAAATAATTTCAATAACAGTGCGGGAATGTATAAAATTGACAATACCCTGTTAAAATATCTTTTGCCTCTAATTAACTCTTGTTAATTATGTGCTAATCTTTTTATTTTTCTGTCCCGCTGTACATATGTATTAGGCCGGGTCGAAAATGGGAAATTTTTTTATTTCTTAAAAAGTACACTATGTGAGAAGTTTCATTTTATCATCTTAACAAAATATTAAAATATGAAGCATGTGCTACCCCTGCTACCCCTAGCACATACCCCCCCCACACTTTTTTACCCACGTATTTGCATATATTTAAATGAGAAAAAATGTTATTTCTTAAAAAGTATACTATGTGAGAAGGTTTTTTTTATCACTTTAACAAAATATTAAAAAATGAAGCATGTGCTACCCTACTACCCCTATCACATGTCCCCCTCCCTTTTTTACCTTCATATTTGCATATGTTTAATGTTGTTATATGTTACATGATAAGTTGTTTGTTTAATGCTTGATATTTTTATGTTTCAGATAAATAGAAATAATTTTTCAGATAAATAGAAATAATTTGTATTTGCTTTAATTATAATTTGAATTATCATAAATTATAAATTACATAAAATTTGATTTTACTTCTGAATATAAACTATGACTACTAGAAGCAAGTCCTCAAATGCAGCCTTTGGATAACCTACGGAATTCCAAGCAGCCATGACTCCTTCAAAAGCAGATGTTGTGAGACACTACCATTTTGTGCGCTGTCGTGAAGAAGCTAAATCAAAAGGATCAGCAACTGCTAATGATTGTTACAAGGTTGTTGTAAAAGATATTGAAGACATTTGGATGGAATTTTCTTTTCCTACGATTAACACCAAAGGTATCTATTTTAAAGTCAGTCGACCAATAGGAGAAGCCTCAAAATTGAACAAGGTGCCGTTACATCGAAGAAATGAAAGTTTTGCATTAAAAGTAGTTCAGTATGATGAAATATTTGATATATCTTCGTGTAAATGCTATGGTAAGGGAATTGATAGGAAATCTTGCAGGTGTAAGGATAAAATACCAATGGCAGAACGGGAGTCTTTTGTGGGTCAAAACCAAAGAAAAAATCAGTTAGGACCAATTGATCACACAGCTAGTTCAACAAAGAAGAGATCTTTAGCAAGAACCCAAGAAGACAAAACCGTCAACTAAAAGCACGAGAAGAAATGACTGAAGCCACCAATGTTTTACCATCGGTATTTATAGAAAATACCGAAGAAGACATGGATGTAGATTCAGAGAGTCAGGATGTAGATTATGAGGCCGATTTAGAATTGACTGAGAATATTCAGAACAGGCACTCCTATAAAAACCTAGCATTAACAGCAGATCACTATCGTGTAAGTTGTAGAGCTGCAGCTGCAATAGTCAATGCAGCTTTAAAAGATATGGGGATCCTTAACCACATCAACATGCTTGACAGAAAGAAATTAGAAAGAGAAAGAAATCGCATGGGTGAAACAAATACTTTTAGGTCTAAATCCGAAAATCTGAAGATGGAGTGCCTTGGATTTGATGGAAGGAAAGATTAACTAAAAGTGGAAAGATAAAAGAAGAACACTATGTTATTGTGAAAGAACCTGGAAGCATCTATGTAGACGATGTCACACCAGATAATGGAACTGCTTGCTGCATAGCAGAAGAGTTGATAAGTATTATTACAGACTCGAACAGCACAGATACTATCAAAGCTTTACTATGTGATGGTACTCCTGTAAATACAGGAAAAATTGGTGGAGCCATAAAACTGGTTGAAATTCAACTTAACAGACCAGTGCAGTGGTTGGTGTGCCTCTTGCTTTTGAATGAGCTGCTTTTTATACACGTCTACAAAGCCATTAATGGTAAAACAACAAGTCCAAATACTTTTGTGGGTTCAATTGGGAATAAACTGAAAACGGATTTAACAGAATTGGAGGTAGTCAAATATTCTCGCGTAAAGGGAAACATTAAAGAAATTCCAGCAAATGTTGTGAAGGAGCTAAGCAGTGACCAAAGATATCTCTATGATATATGTGTGGCAGTGCAAACTGGAGACACTTCTCAAGATCTGTCAACTCGATCCCCAGGTACCATTCACCATGCTTGCTGGCTAACTCTAGTCAACAGGGTCCTTCGATTATATATTTCAACGCCAAATCCCGATAAAAACCTTCAAGATATAGTCAAGATTATTATGCAGTTCTCTACTCCAGGGTGGTTTTGGATAAAATCTCATCCTAATGCAACTGATGGTGCCTATAACTTTTGGCATTTAATGTGCTTGCTTCGAAATTTAGATGAACAACATAGATCAATCATAGAACCAGTATTAAAGAATAACGCCTACTTTGCCCACCCAAAAAATATACTCATATCAATGGTAACTGACAAGAGACTAGAAATTAGGGAGCAAGCTATTCAGAAAATCATCTTTTCAAGAACAGGTTTTTCAGGTACCAGAAACTTTGAATTGCCTCGAACCCTCAATTTCCAATCTACTGACCACACTGAGATAATCGATTGGCAAAAAGAGATCATTACTCCTCCACCGCTGCTAAACAATTTTAGCGACGATGAGCTACTACAGGCTCGATGCAAGCCACTGGATAGCTTCTTTTCCATGCCACAGTCAAAGTGTGGAAAGGGCAGTGAACCTAGTAACAAAGGCATGTCAGGAAAGAATGGGGTATGACAACCATCAAAAGTTTATCTTAAACTCATTAGAATCAAGGCGAAAACTGCCCAAGTTTGAATGGAAGGCCCAATGGAATGAGTAAGAAACATATGAAATAAAATTTCCTATGATATTGAAATTTCTTCCCTTTTGATGTGATAAGGAACAATGAAAAAGTGAATTGAATTTTAGCACATTTATTATGCCTCTAATTTTTTCTTCTGTACTAATTAATTTTCCTAATACTGTACATTATTAAGTAAAATTATACGTTAATAAGATTTATGTCATCAAAAAACCCGAATGTAGAGTAAGTCTCGTAAAATGGAATATTCTTCAATATAAGTCAAAAAGTGAATAATTGTACCAGGTAGGAGGCTTTAAACAGCGAAAATAATTTATGAAAGGGTTCCTGTGTTCCATTCAAACCCCTCACAATATGTACCATTTCAATATAAAATTTCGACCGGGCCTGATATATATATATATATATATATATATATATATATATATACACAGTTTATATACAGTATATGCAATATAATCCAAGCTATCCATGAGTCCTGCCATTTATCCTCTAAGCTATGGACTTTTTGGTAGAAAACGTCTGTCTGTAGCTCCACTTAACTTCGACAGTACAGTATTATTTCTAATCAATTGTATATATTTTTATCCTTAGTGTATGAACTGTCATTGTATTAATAATATTTGTCATATGGACTATAGTCTGCCAATAAACCTTTTCATTTTCATTTTCATTTTCATTTTCATTTTCATAAAATTTCGACCCGGCCTTATATGTATATATTTTTGTCATCTCGCCTTCTCCCTTCATTCCCTGTCGAGTGTATTTCTGAGTACGCGAAAGACCTTGGAATCATTTTTCATTTTCCTTGTGGGTTTGCATTATATATATATATATATATATATATATATATATTAGTTTTTTTTTCAACATGTGACACTTTCAAAGGTTCGTATTTTTTCATTAGTTAAAATAAAACCATGAAAAACTTACAGTACCTTCTCTACACATGTGGAATTAGTCCCCTAATGCAGAACATGCTCTACAGTTTTTTAAAGTCTTCTCAGCTCTTACTCTGCGCACGAACAACAAAATTTTGCAGTACTCTGACAAAGTATCTGTTGAAATCTGAGAAATTTCTTGTTCAATTGATGCTTTTATTCTTTTATTGTGTGTGAATTCTACTTAGACCTCTATCTTTTAAATAACTCACATACTGTAATTCATAGACATTAAAAAAATATTAATATTTCATCATTTTATTTCAGTTAATAGGAAAAAACCTTTTAAAGTGTCAATGTTTAAAAAATAACAACTGATGCATGTATATGATGCAATGTATTGATGAGAAACAGTAAAAGACGTTTGTGTTTGAACATGCTGGACTGTTCACAGGGTAGATGAGAACGGAGAGAAGATCAGCTGAAGAGCAGTGACAGCAGAAACGGGAGTTCCAGCACTTTCTGCTTCCTGCCTAACGTGCCCCCCCCCCCACAGTAATTCCCTGGTCGATGTTGTCTACAATCTCTCCAATAATATATTATACAGGGTGGGCCGTAAGTTTCCATACTATAAAATTTAAACGTTTGTTTTTATGTTTCAGATACCCTAAAATATGCGTTTGTAAGATTTTGTTTACTGATGAAGCAAATTTTTACGTCAATGGAGAGGTTAATCGGCAAACATCGTTATTGGAGTAATGCTAACCCTAACTGGCTGAGTCCGACGAAGATGCAAGGTGCCGTAAGTGATGGTGTGGGCCGGGATATGGTGACAGATTATTGGACCAATTTTTGTCAGTGGAATCTTAATGCCGAAGGTATCTTAACATGTTGCAAGAAGAGATTTTCCATCCCTGCTAAACGAGGAAGGTAACTTCCAGTTTACTTCCAGCAAGATGGAGCTCCACCTCATTATGGTCTCACGTGCGTTCGGTATTTGGATCAGCAGTTTCCGGATGCTTGGATTGGTCGCATGGTCCTGTGGAGTGGCCTCCCAGATCCCCAGATCTCACCCCCCTTGATTTCTATCTTTGGGGCACTTGAAGGCCATGGTGTATCAGGAAAGATACGAGACATAAATCATCTAAGGAACGTACTTATCACCAACGCCATTACAAGCATAACGTCAACTGTGCTAATGCGTGTTCATCAACATGGGGAACACGTATTGAAATGTGTTTTCAAAACAATGGCAACCATGTAGAGCATATTATATGAATAAAATGGTTGTCCATAAAAAAATGTTTATTTTTCTATGTATGGAACTTACGGCCCACCCTGTATATATATATTATATATATATATATATATATATATTATGAGGAGATTGTAGACACACACATCGACCAGGGAATTACTGTGGGGGGGGGTACGTTAGGCAGGAAGCAGAAGTGCTGGAACTCCCGTTTCTGCTGTCACTGTACTCTTCAGATATATATATATATATATATATATATATATATTGTACGGTTTTATGGGATTATATCGTGTCAATAAAGCTTATCATTATCAATATTATATATATATATATACATTCAACTGCAAAGAACACGCAGTATACATAACGTAAAGAACGACGCTTGTATAGGATATTCCGCGCAAGACGAGAAAGAGAAAACAACAAATGAAAAAATGAAGTACCACCTGGGAATCGAACCCGGGATCTTCCGATTGCCGGTCAGACGCGATACCACTACACCATGGACTTCACTCTTCCAAATGCCGTAATTCCTCTACATACTCGCAGAAACCAATGCCCCAAGGGGCACCTCCCGCATGCCGTAACATTATATACATTCAACTGCAAAGAACACGCAGTATAAATAACGTAAAGAACGACGCTTGTATAGGAGATATTCCGCGCAAGACGAGAAAGAGAAAACAACAAATGAAAAAATGAAGTACACCTGGGAATCGAACCCGGGATCTTCCGATTGCCGGTCAGACGCGATAACCACTACACCATGGACTTCACTCTTCCAAATGCCGTAATTCCTCTACATACTCGCAGAAACCAATGCCCCAAGGGGCACCTCCCGCATGCCGTAACATTATATACATTCAACTGCAAAGAACACGCAGTATAAATAACGTAAAGAACGACGCTTGTATAGGAGATATTCCGCGCAAGACGAGAAAGAGAAAACAACAAATGAAAAATGAAGTACCACCTGGGAATCGAACCCGGGATCTTCCGATTGCCGGTCAGACGCGATAACCACTACACCATGGACTTCACTCTTCCAAATGCCGTAATTCCTCTACATACTCGCAGAAACCAATGCCCCAAGGGGGCACCTCCCGCATGCCGTAACATTATATACATTCAACTGCAAAGAACACGCAGTATAAATAACGTAAAGAACGACGCTTGTATAGGAGATATTCCGCGCAAGACGAGAAAGAGAAAACAACAAATGAAAAAATGAAGTACCACCCTGGGAATCGAACCCGGGATCTTCCGATTGCCGGTCAGACGCGATAACCACTACACCATGGACTTCACTCTTCCAAATGCCGTAATTCCTCTACATACTCGCAGAAACCAATGCCCCAAGGGGGCACCTCCCGCATGCCGTAACATTATATACATTCAACTGCAAAGAACACGCAGTATAAATAACGTAAAGAACGACGCTTGTATAGGAGATATTCCGCGCAAGACGAGAAAGAGAAACAACAAATGAAAAAATGAAGTACCACCTGGGAATCGAACCGGGATCTTCCGATTGCCGGTCAGACGCGATAACCACTACACCATGGACTTCACTCTTCCAAATGCCGTAATTCCTCTACATACTCGCAGAAACCAATGCCCCAAGGGGCACCTCCCGCATGCCGTAACATTATATATATGGTGTAGTGGTTATCGCGTCTGACCGGCATCGGAAGATCCCGGGTTCGATTCCCAGGTGGTACTTCATTTTTCATTTGTTGTTTTCTCTTTCTCGTCTTGCGCGGAATATCTCCTATACAAGCGTCGTTCTTTACGTTATTTATACTGCGTGTTCTTTGCAGTTGAATGTATATAATGTTACGGCATGCGGGAGGTGCCCCCTTGGGGCATTGGTTTCTGCGAGTATGTAGAGGAATTACGGCATTTGGAAGAGTGAAGTCCATGGTGTAGTGGTTATCGCGTCTGACCGGCAATCGAAGATCCCGGGTTCGATTCCCAGGTGGTACTTCATTTTTTCATTTGTTGTTTTCTCTTTCTCGTCTTGCGCGGAATATCTCCTATACAAGCGTCGTTCTTTACGTTATTTATACTGCGTGTTCTTTGCAGTTGAATGTATATAATGTTACGGCATGCGGGAGGTGCCCCCTTGGGGCATTGGTTTCTGCGAGTATGTAGAGGAATTACGGCATTTGGAAGAGTGAAGTCCGGGTGTAGTGGTTATCGCGTCTGACCGGCAATCGGAGATCCGGGTTCGATTCCCAGGTGGTACTTCATTTTTTCATTTGTTGTTTTCTCTTTCTCGTCTTGCGCGGAATATCTCCTATACAAGCGTCGTTCTTTACGTTATTTATACTGCGTGTTCTTTGCAGTTGAATGTATATAATGTTACGGCATGCGGGAGGTGCCCCTTGGGGCATTGGTTTCTGCGAGTATGTAGAGGAATTACGGCATTTGGAAGAGTGAAGTCCATGGTGTAGTGGTTATCGCGTCTGACCGGCAATCGGAAGATCCCGGGTTCGATTCCCAGGTGGTACTTCATTTTTTCATTTGTTGTTTTCTCTTTCTCGTCTTGCGCGGAATATCTCCTATACAAGCGTCGTTCTTTACGTTATTTATACTGCGTGTTCTTTGCAGTTGAATGTATATAATGTTACGGCATGCGGGAGGTGCCCCCTTGGGGCATTGGTTTCTGCGAGTATGTAGAGGAATTACGGCATTTGGAAGAGTGAAGTCCATGGTGTAGTGGTTATCGCGTCTGACCGGCAATCGGAAGATCCCGGGTTCGATTCCCAGGTGGTACTTCATTTTTTCATTTGTTGTTTTCTCTTTCTCGTCTTGCGCGGAATATCTCCTATACAAGCGTCGTTCTTTACGATATATATATATATATATTGATAATGATAAGCTTTATTGACACGATGTAAATCCCATAAAACAGTACAATATATATATATATATATATATAGTATATATATATTATTGGAGGAGATTGTAGACACACATCGACCAGGGAATTACTGTGGGGGGGCACGTTAGGCAGGAAGCAGAAAGTGCTGGAACTCCCGTTTCTGCTGTCACTGTACTCTTCAGCTGATCTTCTTCCGTGTCTCATCTACCCTGTGAACAGTCCAGCATGTTCTCAAACACAAACGTCTTTTACTGTTTCTCACTCCATATACATGCATCATACTCTACATACTGCACAATCTTTTCAAAATTAAAACAACAAAAACAACAAAATGGCATCGACCTCAAGAGCTTCGGAGTCTCCTGGAGAGGGAACCATAAATGTCCGCAATTTTGGCTCCCCCGCTGCCAATAACAGGAACGCAGACCCAGGAAGCGGGGCTACCCATTCCAAATGTTCTGGGTCCTCTGCCTGATTCACTTTTCATAAACTTTTGCAAAATTCTTGGCTTTTCCTCAAATTTTCAATCTGTTGAACACCACCTCTCCTCCACTAAACCTTACCTTCTCTTCCTTAATGAACTCAGGTGTCTGGGACAACGGACAGCAACCCCTTTTCTGTACCCTCCTATTTTCTCTATACTCAATTTCATTCCAAAGGTGGATGTTGCGTATATGCACCCAACGGCCTAACTTGCTCTCGTATTCTTGAACTCGAACCCTCCAAATTCTACACCCTCTGGCTGAGGCGTAATTACATGCCATTTTCAAAATAAATACATCTGCGCTGTTTACCTTTCTCCTAATTCTACCGACCATTCAAAACTTTTGGACTACCTCACTTCTAAAGTGTAATACATTCTATTCCATTCTCTTTTTGCTGAAATCTCATTTTAGGTGATTTCAATGTTCACCACCACCTTTGTCTTTCCTCCCATTTCACTGACATCCCTGGTGAACTATCTTACAACTTAAAGCTACTTTACCTTACAACCGGGTGGAATCAAAGGCTTTTCGTCTCATCAATTCCTAGCCTCTTACTGACTGTCTTCAATCCCTCTCTCTTCGCCACAATGTTGCCTCACTCTCTTTTTACTATCGCTATTATAACGGACCCTGCTCTTCTGAGCTCTCTAACTGTATGCCTCCTCTTTTAAGGAGAGCCTGCAGTACCAGACTTTCGACACATTCTCATTCCTTTTCTGTCCAACTCTCTAACGCAATGGTTGATCAGTATTTTTAATCTTTCATTTATTAAGTGTTCAACTCTGGAACAATCGCTCTCAGTCCAACTTTACCTCTGTCTATTACTTCCAATCTTCAAACGCAGAGTGTCCAGGCATCTCGAGAACCTTGGAACTTGAATTTAGTTCTCTTCCTCTGTAGGGGGGGGGAGAGGGCATTCGCCTTTGGCCCCTTCCTCATGCTACAGAAGCTTCTACAGAAGCTAAGGCTAACAAAGACTCTAATATCCACTCTAAGGTTAGTCCGAGAGAAAGAAGAGAGTGGGGGGTTAAAAGAAGAGATAAGGGGTTATGTAAATAGCAAAACCTATCATTCGTGGGTTAACATTCATTCAGAAAAAGAGAAAGAAAGACTCACCATCATCATCTGCCGGCTACTGCCGACAAGTCGGAAAAATAGTCGAAGAGAATAGGAAAGGGGTGAAAGATGAAAAGAAGTAAAATAAGAACGCTTACAAACCATGCAAACGGTCTTGACTCAAACACTGTCATACCATGCAAATTACGGACATGCAAGTAAAGAGAGGATAAGAAAAGAAAAAAGTATGAAGAGTATAACAAAAAGTGGGTTAGTTTACGCTACGCGCTACATTTAAATTCGTGTTAGTCTAATTTTTTTAGTATAATTTTATTGGTGGCATATCACACGCTGGCATGTCACAAGCTGGCATTAATCGTCAACAGACTCATCTCGACCATTACTCCAGAGCTCCTGTTGCTAATTATTTTATTATTTTAAACGACGTTAATATTTTTAAAATGCTTATCTAAACGGGTTTTAAGCATATTAACGGTGGTAGAGTTCACGACGGATGCGGGAAGATTATTCCATTTATCAATTACTTTAAACGTAAAAAGCTTTTAGCGATGTTAGTAATGAAACGTCTGCCACGTAATTTAAATGTTATTTAAATCCGAACAATTTGTCAAAATTTACGTTATCGATTTTATTAACGATTTTGAAAACTTCAATAAACTCCCCCCTTAATCTCCTAGTTTCGAGTGAATGAAAGTCTAACTCTTTAATCCTTTCTTCGTAAGATTTGTTGCGTATTGACGGGATTAGTTTCGTGGCGCGTCGCTGAACCCTTTCCAACCTATCAATATCCTCACACAAATACGGGCACCAAAACTGAACGGCATATTCTAAATGAGGCCTGACTACGGACTTGTAAAGGGGCAATATAATATTCTTCGATTTAAATTCGAAATTACGCGCTGTGAATCCTAACATCCTATTAGCTTTTGTTATACATGTTATAATTTAATTTATCATCGAAGTAAAGCCGCGCCCTCGTGACACAATTATTTTTACATAATTTTATTCATTCAATAAGTCACACGCTAGTGTATGACTAATTTCCTCCCGAACGGAAATCACACGCCAGTGACGCAGCTGGACTCTTTGTATAATTGCACCTGGGTGACACAATGAATTGTGAGACACTCGCTCCCCCAAAATTCACAGGTGACGTCAACCGCTAGCGTGGTTGCCTAGGCAAATTCCGTTCCTTTGAATATATAAAAGGGGCTGAACGCTCTTACGGCAGATTCCGAGTAGACGGGTCTCCGCGCTGAAATAACAGTTATTCAGTCCGTTAAGTGGAATTCGGTATTGGTTTTAAGGTCGTGTGAAGGAAATTCGGGCTGGGAGTTTGACTGTAGGACAGACAGCAGACTCAGGTAACCATTGACTTATGCATTTAATAATTTTTTAAAACTAGAAGTTAAGAACTATTGTTTGATTTTTTAAACCTTACTTAATTCATTAATATTGTGTGAAGAATAATTTAATTGCTTAAATTAATTAAAAGAATAACTGCCGATGTGTTTCTTTCACAACTTAAACCTAAAGGGACTCTTAAACGAGTTTTTCGGCGTGCTCTGCGGTCACGGTAGGATCAGACATTGATACGGTCCCGTTGTTCCTGGAGTACCATATAATACCCTCTTGGAGATTTCATCCATAAAACCAAGGGGTGTATGATATTATGATATATATATATATATGTGTGTATATATATATACACACAGTGTATATATATATGTGTGTGTGTGTATATATATATATATACCATATGTCCCACAAAAAGGTACACCCAACTTTAGATTGTACTAACTCCTCCAAAAATTGAGATATTTTGAATCTGTTTGTTTGATTTAATATAGCAAATTATTCTTTGTTAACGTTCAAAATTTATTCATGTTTAAACGATTTAGTGTTTAAGCATCTGCTTTTAACTGAAGGGTACAACAAAATGGATTGCGCAAAATTGGTCAATGAAAAAATAATGTGTGCTATCGATGTAATGAAAAGACAAATACATAATAGATACTTTAACATAATTTTAATAAGATACAAACAGATTTTTCTTTATTCCTTATTGCAAAAGTTATGCTTAGTTTCGTTTTCTTTCAACATGACCGCCATTCCTATCGATACAAATCTGGAGTCGAGCTCTCATCTTCCCCATCACTCTTTTGATAAGATCTGGATTGTCTTTTAACAAGTTGATTTCAGCTGTGATGCGAGTCCTCAAATCATCTAAATTGATAGATTGTGATGCAAATACTCTATTTTTCAAATGACCCCATAAAAAGTAATCACACGGGGTCAAGTCAGGGCTGAATGTTGAATGTTCTCGTCTGTTCTTGCCGACTTCGGATGGCCTGAACGTCCTTTGTTCAAATTGAGGACCGTTCCTTCTTCTTTGTATTTCCGAACATTCTTCAAAATTGTATGTTTAGTTGGAGAAGCTCTATCGGGAAATTGCTTTTAGTTTGCAGATAAGTTGTGACCATGAGAACGCGCTGCCTTCGTGTAAACTGCTTGATAAGGGTTTCAAAGTTATTTATAAATTTAGTAATTCAGATTCTTCATTTATATGTATGACTCGTATCTTAGATACAAAAGTTCGAATTATTTAAAAAAAATATTTGCAATATCCTTCGACGTAAAAAGTAGCACATTGGTTAAAGCAAGAGGAGCTATCTGGCTGGGAGAAATGATCATTCGGCGCAACCCATTTTGCTGTACCCTTCAGTTAAAAGCAGATGCTTAAACACTAAATCGTTTAAACATGAATAAATTTTGAACGTTAACAAAGAATAATTTGCTATATTAAATCAAACAAACAGATCCAAAATATCTCAATTTTTGGAGGAGTTAGTACAATCTAAAGTTGGGTGTACTTTTTGTGGGACATATGGTATATATATATATATATATATATATATATATATATATATATATATATATATATATATATATATATATATATCTGAGAGAGAGAGGGGAGAAGCTGCATTTATTAAGATAAAATCTAAAATATTAAACAATGAAAGTAAAAAAAAAATTGTTTTCGTACTTGAAGGAAGTAAAAAAAAAAAAAATTGGGGTGGGGAGGCAAATTGCCAATTGAAATGAAAGGTTTGAATCCAGAATTAAAAGTTTACAATGTTTCTCAGAGAATTTCAATTGATTGTTGAGTCTTTTTCCAAATACAAAAAAAGGCATATCTACACACACACACACACACACCACACACACACACACACACACACACACACACACACACACGAAAGTTTAAGTAAAAAACTAGGACTATTGGTGCTCGAACCTCCGTCGAATGGTTTCAGTCTCAGCTCTTCTACCGATCACGCCAGGTGATTTTATTGTCAAAAATACCCCTGGCATTACAGATTAAGAATATATATGAAAATGAAAATGAAAAGGTTTATTGGCAGACTATAGTCCATATGACAAATATTATTAATACAATGACAGTTCATATACTAAGGATAGAAACATATACAATTGATTAAAAGTAATACTGTAATGTCGAAGTTAGGTGGAGCTACAGACAGACGTTTTCGTACCAAGAAGTCCATAGCTTAGAGGATAAATGGTAGGACTCATGGATACCTTGGATGATCGGGTTGGTTGATTTTTTAATTCTTTGCATTAGACTGTATTGAGCACGTCTTGTTACCTCCGGGAAGCTCGGCACATTGCGGGTAGCAAACATTTGCGAAGCTGAACATCTCGAGGGTAATTTATGTAGGAATCTAAAAGACTTGTTGTACAGCAAATTTAGGGTTCCGCCAGAACCTTTTTTTATAATTCACCCAGAGTTGCTGACCGTATATATTACTGCAGAAAGTACGAAAGAGTGTCTTTAGCTTCACTTGTACAGAAACGAAAGGTCCTTATGGTCATATTCGCTTTAGCACACAGGCTTCGAGATTGTTTTCTTATATCCGAGTCATCACTCAAGGAGTTGGTAATAGTTTGACCTAAATACTTAAACTCTTGTACTTCCTCAATTACTTCACCATTCATTTTAAACCTTATATTAACTGGCTGATTACAGATTTTAGGATGAAATTGCATAACCTTAGTTTTTGTAACATTAAGAAGAATATCATGTTTCTGCGAATACACTTCGCAGACGTTTAGTAGCCGATCCAGACCTTTAACAGAAGGACTTATTAACACCATATCATCGGCATAAACTAAGTTATTTATCCTTGTGTTATCTATACAACATCCCACTGTTGCCTCATTAAGTGAAGCAATTAATCCGTCAATATACACATTAAACAGCATAGGGGAGAGCAAGGAGCCTTGTCTCACCCCGCAAGAAGAGCCAAAACACTCGGATAGTACATTGCCCCACCTAACAGTGAAAGATTGGTGGGAATACCAAAATTTCAATAAATTTAATATGTACATGGGAACCTTCCTGTCTTCTAGTTTTGCAAATAAAATATTGTGGTTCACCCTATCATATGCCTTACTTATATCAAGGAAACAGCTATAAATGGTTGAATTACTGTCAATGTATTTAGATATTGTTTCTTTAAGTACATACTGTAGATACACAGGTCAGTTGAGTGGGACCTTTTAAAGCCAAACTGAGTAAATGTCCATAGGAAATCATTTAATCGGAGTAACAAGAGTTTTTCTTGTAGTTTCGAGAAGCAGGAAGCGACAGCAATAGGCCTGTAATTATTACTGGACAGAATGTCTCCGTACTTATTTTTGACCAGGGGCAAGATATATACCGTCATGAACTCTGCAGGGATATAGCTATGAGCAAGCATGGCTGATAGGAGCAATGATATATGCAGACATACTACGTCATTTGCATATTTTAAGTGCTCATTCCATAAGTCATCTACCCCTGACGCAGAACTAGTCTTTAACTCTTTAATTAACCTCTTTACTTCAGAAAATGATATCAAAATATTTTCCCTTGTCCCTCCCACAATCGTTTCGCTGCAATCTATCTTAAGATCATTCCTACTCACACTGTTAAGAATGTTAGAGTAGTGGTTTTTTCACAGCTTTGCAAGTTCATCCTCCCCCGACACCCCATCGATTGTCGGAGGGAGGACATTTTTGACACCTGTTTGATTCTTAACAAATTTTCAAAATTTGTTATTATCGTTATTTATGCGAGCTTCACAGGCTTTTGATGCTCGAATAGACTCTTCTTCCTGTTTACATCGCCTTATGGCCGCCTTATACTGACCCCGACTTCTACACATATTCATGTATACTGGTCCTAATCTGGGTCTACCATGAAAGCACCACAAATCATAGGCGTCTTTCGATTCCCTCTTCAGGGGGGCAATAAAATCATTCCATCCAGGAATAACCTTAGTATGATAGTTGTAAGATTTAATCAGGGGCTTCCTGCTTCTCTTAACAGGGATATTATATAATACCTATCTATGAGTTTACATTGAGAATCATTTGAGCAAGGATTATTACAGGCAAGGTGCAAAATTTCTAACTTATTAAAGAGGTGACATGTTCTGTCTTTGTATTCTATTCTCTGCTGCATATTAACACTGGACCAATCGACGCGATTATTCTTACCTATTGAGTTCTTGTTAAGTCGTGTTGCGCATAAATTGGTAACGTTAATTAATATTTCTAATGGTCTATGATCAGAAAGAAGGAAATCATGCAAAATATGAACTCTAACAATTCGATCCTTTAGATTATTACTAGTGAGACAATGATCAATCCACCTGGTGGTACCACTCATATCGCTAACGTATGTAAAATTACCACTGGCTACCCCTAATACATGTACATCACTTATACTTAAATTGGCCTACTCGCACATGTTACCCAATTCTACAAAGAATTCCGAGTTCACATGTGCGTTAAAGTCCCCCATTATTATACAGTGAGAATATTTGGGGTTATCTGATAATGACTTAATTTTGTACACCAAATCAATGTATTCATCTAGATTACTGCCGTTGTTGTATGGTAAATAGCAGTTTACAATTAATATGCAATCATTGTTCTTGCAATTCAATGCTTAACAACCTTACATTTAAAAATCTTATATGCTTTGACAAATTTTTCCTTAATAATAATAATATATATATATTATATATATATATATATATATTATATATATATATATATATATATATAATATATATATATATATATATATATTATATATATATATATATAATATACAGTATATATTAGGGGTGGTCGAAGTTGGTACCAGAAAGCGAATAAACATTCAGTAGTTGTCGTTTCATCTATGAAATGTGAAAATCATAAGAAATGCATTTTGATAAAAGATCAGAATGCGAATTTAGGTTTTAAGGTTTTAATTTTTTCTGTTGTCGCTTCATGCGTAAAATCCCGTATGCGGCATACGCGCAGCCAAAACAAAGCAAACCCAAAATTATTAACTTGTTTCTTCAAGCATAAATATCAACGTTTTGCTTGTATTTTTATATAATTATTAATTATGCATCTTTATTAAAAAATAATGGTAAAATATTATATTTCCTGTGACCGTTCACGCTTATTTCTTACATATTGCTATTCGCATTAACACTTTTCATTATGTTTCAGATTTTCCGGTGTAAATAATGCCGAAAGCGAAAACAAGACACCTGATCCGAAAGAAAAGTGAAGAAAAGTATGGAGGTGGTCCTTGTGAATTATTAATGACCGAACCAAGCACTTACAGGCAGCTGATTCAATACTATTATGACCTTAATCATGCTAACCCTGGCGCAGATTTTTTGCTGCTAGTGCAGCAAGTTAGCAAGGATTTAAAATCCATTTGGTCTTCAGTGAATCCAAGACTGCCTTTGATTAATGACAAATCCATTGACAGAAAGGTTAAAGACCTACTCACTCTCGTGAAAGACATTAATCGCAAGCATGCTAAGGCAAGTGTCAAGCGAAATCTGGATGCTAACTTGGACAAACTTTTTGATATTTCTGCCTGTTCCTGTTCTTTGGATATTTTGCCTTGCAGTGATTCAAGAGTATACTGTGAGAAGAACAAGTGTACACAAGAACACATCATCTGTGTTTGCCCTCGAAGTGCAAAGGTGCCATTTGAAGAAAGAGCATACCTTCGTGATCAGCTGTCTTCAGTGGACACAGCTGCTTCCAAAAGAGACAGGAAGGCCAAACAAGGACAGCAACATGTACTACCTCAGGAGGAAGTTGAGCTAGTAGGATCTTTCATACAGCCTACAGAGTTGCCTGGACTTACAAGCAGTTCATCTGGTGGCGAGGTTAGTTTCCTTTTATTTATAATAATTATATATAATTATAAATAATAAATTAAATAAATAAATAAATAAATAAATAAAAATAAATAAATTAAATAAATAAATAAATAAACAGAAAACACATTAATATTTCCATTTATTTTCAGGAAGGAGAAGATGAATGGCAGCCTAGGAAGAGGCCTTCAGGAGACTACAGCCTTTTAAAGTTTCCCAGATATGCTATGGAACTTGTCAGAGGTGAATGTTCATCAAATCTGGCCGCAGCTCTTGGGAATGTCTTGCTCCATGATATCAAACACCTACTGAGACTTGAAATTGACATCAATCACATCATGATCGACAAGTGTAAATTAGATAGGGCCAAAGCCCAAATTAGGGTAGTTAGTGAGGGTGTGGACTCAGAGAAAAAGACACAGCTCATTTGTGTTGGTGTGGATGGAAGGTTGACGAGAATACCATGACTTACAAAGAAATAGAGACACCTGAAGGGGAAACTGTTCTCAGAAAGTGTGTTGACGCAGAACATCACCTCACCTTCACCTATGAAGATGGAAAATCTCCTGGCGCCTACTTGACCCACAGAACAATTCCTGTTATAGGCGCCACTGGTGAGGTCCTTGCTCAGGAGACATTCAGTGTTCTTGAAGAATATAATAGCCTTGAAAATATCCGAGCCATTCTTCTTGATAATACCGCAACCAACACGGGCTAGAAGAGTGGTTTAGTGGTAAAACTTGAAGAAATTCTGGGGAGGAAACTGCACACTATTGGTTGCGCACTGCATCAGAATGAACTCCCACTAAAAGCTCTTTTCAAAAACATGGATGGAGTGACAACTGGCCCAAGAAGTTTCAGCGGGCCCCTTTGGCAAAGGTGCGCAGAAGATATCCAGGATGAACCTCAGGTACAGTTTGAAGCTGTGGAAACTCCAATCATTGAAGGGTACATTCCAGAGGAAGTACTGAAAGACCTCAGTCATGATCAAAGGCTTCTGTATAAGTATTGCAGAGGGATCGGATCAGGAAGAGTAGATGACAGATGGGCTGCTTGGAAGATTGGTCCACTTAACCATGCAAGATGGTTAACTCTTTCCATACGACTTCTTTTTGTACACAAGAGACAATAGACCAAACCTGAATTTGAAAAAGTTGGTCCATTACATTGTTCGAGTTTATGCTCCTGCATGGTTTGAGATAAAGGCATCCTCTAAGCTGCATGATTCTCCTCGCATCCTCTTCTCTGCTATCAGCCGACTGAGACTGAGGCTGATTCCATTTGATGATGTGAAACGCATTGTAAAGCAGAACATCCAGGGTAATGTTTTCTGCCTCCGACCTGAGAACATCCTCTATGCCATGGTGAAAGATGATGAGGACAGAATCAGGAATCTTGGGCTTCAGACTATACTCACTCTCAGACACAGGTAAATTTTGCGCTTCTTGTAATTATTATTTTTTTTTTACCAAAGCTGAGTTATTCTCAAAAAAATATGGAAAAAATATTATAATTGTCACTTTAAGTGGGTAATTTGTTTGTATTATTGAAACGGAAATATTTGAGTACTATTTTTCATTTATATTTATATTTTTATTTATATTTATATTTTCATTTATATTTTCATTTTCATTTTTCATTTATAGAATGGAGAGCAACCAGGAAGCAGGGAAGAAAATTCCCCAGGTGAATTGGAATGCAAATCACTGGCATGAGCTCATCGACCTCACTGACCCTGATGTCATGGAACCACCTACCACACAGCACCTATCTGATGAAGAAATCCAGTCATTCATGGACACTAACACTAAGCCAGACATTCCAGACTTGCCTTCTCACTCTCAGAGTGTTGAGAGGAGTGTGAAATTAGTGACAGAGGCTTCCCATACCGTGTACGGTATCTTATGATGATTTACATGAATAGTTTTTCTTTTTACATGAGAACATGTGATTTGTTTTTATTTATCACCTTTTGAAAGGATTTTTTCAAGTTTTGTAGCCAAAATATGTGAATAAATTAGCAAAAATGCGTTTTTTCAACGAAATTTTATCATTTTACACTTAAAACACATGATATACATTAGGCATTGTCTCCTCTTGGGATAGAAAATGATATTGAGTTGCAACATCTATAATTAGTTAATATTATGTCTTCAAAAATGACGAGTTTACCTATCGCGTATGACGAAAATTGGGTAAAAAACCATAAGAAACTTTAATTGCAAATCCGCAAGCAGGCCCTTATCCGTTTGCTCTAAAAAATTTTTGGGGGTTCATTTCTCAATCAAACCTAACTACTGGGCACTTATTCACCTTGCGATTTCAAAATATGTGGAAAATCGACCCGCCCTAAATATATATATATATATATATAATGTTAAAATTAGCTAAAGTTATATCCACTTTGCATTGAATAACATGGCTGCGTATAGCTGAAGCTTCTTTAGTTCTCAGTGGTTTGTTAGTTCTATGGTTTATGCCCATGTGGGCACAGAAACGCGACTCGAGGCTCCGCATAGTGCTACCAATATAGCTCCGATCACATCGGGGACACTTGAATTCATATACAACAGCACTGCGCAGAGCATCCGATACACGGTCTTTTACATTAAAAAATGAGCCAATAGAACGACGGTTAACAAATACTAGTTTAAAATCTATTTGACAATAAAATTTACTAAGAAGTGGCATAAGGTTATTGCGGCAATATGAATTCAGATATCCCATTTCTGGGAGTACAAGATAATATAGGAACATTAAAATTAGACATTTTTGGTTTATAAATGTTAGCTAAAAATCTATTGATAGCGTTTTCTACGATCTGCAAAGGATAACCATTATTCACAAAATATTTTCTTAAAAAAACAAATTCATTATGCAAAGACTGATAATTAATTGGAACATAAATTATACGCTCGGTTAAGTAGGGTGTTAACGGATGCCAGCTTGTATTTAAAATCACAGTAACTTAAAAAATTGAGTCAAAGACCGGTGAACGTCTTCTTTCGAAACACTGAAGTAATAATGGAGTCACTCTCTCTGCTAATCAGTAAATCCAAAAAAGGCAGCTTGGAATCTGATTCTTCCTCCAGAGTAAACTTTATGTTTGGGTGTAAGTTTAACATTTTAGATTCCGCTCCGTTGAGCAAACTTTAAGACTTTTATATATATATATATATATATATATATATATATATATATATATATATATATGGTGGCGCAAAAGTCGCGCATCACAGCAATTCTCAGTGTTGACGATAATTAATATATTATTTGTTTCTTTTAGGTAGGACATGGCTACGAAATTGAGAGGGTGAGCTTGGTTTTAATGTATGGAATACCAGGTACAGCAAATTGATGAATCGGTGCAGAATTTAAATTCTGTACCGATTCATCGATTTGTAGTACCTGATATTCCTTGCATTAAAAAGAAGCTCACCCTCTCGTCTATTGTTAATTTCGTAGTCATCCCCTACCTAAAAGAAAAAATAATATATTATTATCAACACTGAAAATTCCTATGATGCGCGACTTTTGCGCCACCATATATATATATATATATATATATATATATATATATATATATATATATATTACACATTTTCAACTGCAAAGAATACGCAGTATAATTAACGTAAAGAACGACGCTTGTATAGAAGACATTCCGCGCAAGATGAAGAGAGAGAACGAGCAAATGAAAAAATGAGGTAACCACCCGGGAATCGAACCCGGGATCTTCCGATTGCCGTTCAGATATGATAACCATTACACCATGGGCCTCACCCGATCAGATGTCGTAATTCTCCTACATACGCGCAGAAACCAATGTCCTGAGGGGGCACCTCCCGCATGCCGCACATATATACATTTTCAACTGCAAAGAACACGCAGTATAATTAACGTAAAGAACGACGCTTGTATAGAAGACATTCCGCGCAGGGTGTCCCAGAAGTTTTGGATGGGTTTTTTTGGCTATATTTTTTTCTTTTTTTATTAATTTATTTATTTTTCGTTTTCAATTAAAGTACCGTTGCTGCGATTAATGAAAATGGAATCCTGGACAGTGCAACAAAGAGTGGCTATTGTGGAACTTTATTTGACAAACAACTCTTCGTTGCCGCTCAAAGAGCTTTTCGATTAAAATTCAACACAAGTTCTGCTCCTGATCGAGCTATTCGACGGTACGTCGCTAAATTTCGTATGGGAAAGGGTCAGGGAGACGAACCACGGACTGGGCGTCCTCGGACAAGCCGAAGTCCAACTTAGGTTGAGATGGTTCGTGAAAGCGTTGAGGAAAATTCACATCAGTCCGACGACGCAGCCAGGAACTAAACATTTCAAGAAGTTCCTTACATCGAATTTTAAGAGAAGATATCAATCTTTACCCGTACAAAATTCAAATTGCTCAAGAAATTAAACCACAAGATCATCAGAGTCGGATAACGTACGCTAATGCTATTTTAGATTTACGCAATGAAAATGAAGATTTTCACCAGATTTTAAATTTGTAATTAAAATCGCAATAAATATATTTTCAAGTGTTACAAATCTGTTTTTATTTGATCCTAAACAAAAAAGTTATAGCCAAATAAAAACCCTCCAAGACTTCTGGGACACCCTTTATATATGATAATAATAATGATAATATTTAATTATTTGTATCGTTTCATTACCTTGATGAATATTGTAGATTTTATGAAATTTGCCTCCTGTTAATAAAGTTTATTATTATCATTATCATTATTATTATCTTCATTATCATATAATGGAAAGCAGTGCCATTTCCTGCAGCTTATGAAAACTAATTGATGATTATTTAGTGTTGTTTCATTTTCCCGATATTTATGATAGCTCCTGACGGAAATGCTTAAAATGGAAGTAATACTTCAAGACTTAAAACTGACGCACTTCGACTTTTTTTTTTTTTACATCATTTAGAAATATAAAGCAATGATTCCCAAAGATTTCAGGTTGAGGATCCATTTCGTGTCTGATGAAATTTTCCGTAACTCTTTTAGTTTTTATAATCGCAGAATAGTTTTACATCAAAGTTAAACCTCAAAATATGCACTGTTCATCAACAGGGTTTCAGAGAAGTTGAAAATTTTGAAAATCTGAGTCAGTGCAATATATTTGACGCCTCGGATTGAACTCGAACAGGGATATCCTGGAAAAACCACGTCCTTCGACTTTTAAATTATGAATACATTTATGACCGTGGTCAGGGACGATTTTAAGCTTTCAGAATTCTCGGTGCAAGGTTTTGAGGGTGCTCGCTTTATTGAGCATAACTTATTTGTGTTAATATGAAATATTTGTGTTATCTGAAATAAAACAACAAATGCTCATCAATATTTGTTTGAGTTTTGTATTAGGTTTCTTTAATGATGTTGCATTTCAATAAATAAGGACAAGGGGCCCGCAAGGTAAGGGACCCGTCGGTGAACCGCACTGATTGCACCTTTGTTAAAAGTGTCCCTGACCGTGGTCCTAAATTAATTACAAAATAACTGCAAGCGAAGATCACATGGAAAACTGAAAAGCTTACTGGGTGAAACTGGGAGAGCAAATATTTTCAAGAGGCAGATCCTCCTCGTGGTTGTTCAGAAACTCTAGGTTATAAGTCTAACCGATTTCTATCACTGCATCTTTATGCTTAACCTACTTTGGGAACCATTTATGTATAAAAGGACAGTCGATCGTTATAAGATAGGATTCATTAAGCTGAACTGAATAAAGTTGGCTTGCAGGAAATCGACCCCAACCCACCCCAAATACTAAACATTAGGGTGGATCGATTTTACATTTTTTTCGATTTCCATATTCTAATAGAGACAAACACTTGCGCATGCATGAGAAAATAGCCTCTGCAAAATCTTAGCTTAATAGGTAATCATCTTCTGCCCCCGGCAGAGCGATGAAAATCATATTTTAGTAGTCAAAAACGTATTTTTCTTATAATTTTTAAAATATTTCAATATGCATCAAAATTATTCCTAATAACTATAAAGTCGATGAAAAAGACCTCATATGATCGTTTTTCCAAGCGCGTTGTCCTACGTTAATATCTTTTGCCCCCGGCAACAACGTCAAATGTTGAAAAAATAGGTAATTTATATACATATTTTCAGATCGGCTCTTTGTCTTAAATAATGCATTTATATATTTCCCATAGCATTTATATCGTTGTTAGGCATGAAATAACACACACGCAAAATTTTATGACTCTAGGCTAGGGTTTAAAGGTCATCTCTGGTGAGTGCTGCCAGCAGCAGCAGCAGACTAACAATATTAGCACGGATGACATTGTGGCTATCGGCTGTGATGGTACCGCAGTGAACACGGGTCGAAAGGGTGGAGCCATTCGTATGATTGAAATGAAACTACAAAGGCCAGTTCAGTGGATCATATGCCTATTACACGGTAATGAATTATCACTGCGACACCTCATTCAAGACTTGGACGGCAAAACAACTGGGCCAATGGGCTTTACTGGACCAGTTGGAAAACAACTGAACGACTGCGAAAAACTTCCAATTACAGAATTCGATGCCATTCCATCTCCCGACATTGACATAGATGATGCCGAGTTGAGCACTGACCAAAAATATTTGTTAGGCATCTACAGAGCAGTGTCGAGCGGTAGCTGCTCTTCAGCTCTCGCGGCTCGAAATCCAGGTAAGATGGCGCATTCCAGGTGGCTGACAACAGCAAATAGATTTCTGCGCCTCTATGTTTCAACCAGTGAACCCTCCAGCACCTTCAACGAAATTGTGCGATTCATTATGACAGTTTACGCACCAATTTGGTTTAAGATAAAGAAAAACTCCAGTTTCACTGAGGGCGCAAAACATTTTTTCGAAATGATGCGTCTCTCTCAGACCATGCCTCAAAGATCTCAGATCCCATGCCTCATGGTCTCTCAGACCATGCCTCAAAGTCCTCCGTAGAAATTCTTTCTTTGCTCACCCAGAAAATATTTTGATCTCCATGCTACATGCCGATGAGCAACACATAAGAGAATTGGGATGGAGAAGAATATTAAAAGCACGATGAAAACAATCACCAGCGGGGGAAATTCGAGCCTTCGCCATGCCTGAGCTGCTCTACGATAGTCAAAACTATTACGAAATGATCAACTGGCAAACGGCTGAGGTGACCGAACCCCCCGTTACAAAAACAATACCTGATACCCGAATAAAAGAGTTTGTTGAGACGGGAGACCAGCCTGATGGACTGATCCCACTATTCCCTTGTCATACTCAAGCGGTCGAGAGACTCATCAAATTAGTAACCGAAGCCTCTGCCAGTGTAAGTGGAATAGAAGAGGGACGGATTCATCCGCTCCCGTCTTCACTCCCGAACAAAAATTCCACGATTTGATTCTAAGAAAGATTACCGTATGTAAATCGACATGCAGCCAAAGGAAGGGTGGTTGGGGCTGGATAGGGTGGAACTCGACGTACAGCCACTTCCTCGTGGTGAGTTCTGGGTTGCTAATTTTATAAAATTAGCAAGCGAGGAGCTGTACTTAGTACTTATCGTACTTATAACATCGCATTAACGTAATTATAATCCACATTTAGACTTTTCTCGGGGACAGAAGATATTACTCTAGAGTCATAAAATTTTGCGTGTGTGTTATTTCATGCCTAAGCAACGATATAAATGCTATGGGAAATATATAAATGCATTATTTAAGACAAAGAGCCGATCTGAAAATATGTATATAAATTACCTATTTTTTCAACATTTGACGTTGTTGCCGGGGGCAAAAGATATTAACGTAGGACAACGCGCTTGGAAAAACGATCATATGAGGTCTTTTTCATCGACTTTATAGTTATTAGGAATAATTTTGATGCATATTGAAATATTTTAAAAATTATAAGAAAAATACGTTTTTGACTACTAAAATATGATTTTCATCGCTCTGCCGGGGGCAGAAGATGATTTTGCAGAGGCTATTTTCTCATGCATGCGCAAGTTTTTGTCTCTATTAGAATATGGAAATCGAAAAAAATGTAAAATCGATCCACCCTACTAAACATGCATAAGGTCGAATAGTTTGAAATTTCTGCACGTTTGTTTAATTCATGCTAGGTTAGGTTCGATAGCCTAACTTAAATTATGGTAGTAGTAGTAAAACTTCTCATTTTCATTTAAAACCTGGCTGGCATATGTTTTCATAAAGTCGAAATTGAACAAAATCGACTCGCATGAGAACGGGTGAAATTCTATTTCGTTCATCCAGCAATGCAAAATTGTTCAATTGTTCTTGGAAAACAATTAGACCTGGATAGAATCCATATATAATTTCGGCTCCCATAAATTTCTTAAAGGAGTCAATATTTATACCAAAAACTTTCGTATTTGTTTATTTCAAAATTGGATTTATCCGACACTCTGTCATTCTGGATGATGTGTCTCAAATACCTGAAGCGGGACCGTAATCCAGTTTAGTCTTCTGGAAGAACTAAATTATTCCACATCACTGTCTTACTTACACTATAGGTGGACTTAGCTTTGCTTATACACAACCCCACGTACTCGATTTTCGACTCGGCAAATTATATATAAAAAACCTTTTTAATAATTTTTATTTTAGCTTATTTGATAGTAGAGAATTATTTTCAGGAAAGGCTAATCAAATTGTCAAGTGACGGTTCATTTCATCAAAATTCAATTTAAGACCAAATCAACTTCTGGTTACTTGTTGAAACTGAGTACCTTTCATTGTCAATATAAGCTGAGAAGTGTTTTTGCCTTGTGCATCTACATGCCTTTGCGGATTTCCCGCTCTGTCAGGAATATGAGAAAAACATCAATCTCGCGATCAGGATCGCAGTCTCTACGATCGAGCCACTGAATGAAATTAATCGTTTTCCATATTCAAGTCACCCATCGCACTGAGTGATCCAACTTCGCACACCAAAGCAACTTTGCATCTGCATTGCTCAGTGCAGTGCGCATATGTTTGTTTTTCGTTTTTCGTATTTAAATATATTTTAATATCTTTACAATAATATCTGCAATGGTACTTTTGCAGTAAATGGTATCTTAAATAACTATGTTTTAAGTATAATAATTATGTTTTAAAGTGCTTCAAAATGTTTCTAATTTTCATTTACAATCATTTAGAACCTCCTTGATGCATTCAGAATGGATTTTTAGAAACTACAATTATATACAGTTAAATACCTTGGTTAACCTTGGTTTTGCTTCCGCCCGAATTGTCATATTAACAAAAGTCAAACTTGTTAGTCCCACCATAGACCTATAGCTTAACGTAGAATTCGAACCACGACTCACCACGGGTGGTAAGAAATTACAACGGTTTCGTCCGGCCGGACTCGATTTCACAATCTCCCGATCAACAGCCCAGCGTCTTAACCATTAGGCTACCCAGGGTACCCATTTATCTACCAACCAAGTGTTTTACATGGAAGGATGAACAGCTGGGTGAGCTGAGCGCCGTCTGCCATCGCCGAGAATTGAACCCGATGCCGGTGGAATCGTAGTCAGTGATACTAACCACAACACCACCAAGTCACATGTAGTGCATATTAAATATCCGTATAATAATGGAAATTCCAATACTTAATTCCAAAATTTTCTTTCGTAATTAAGTATTTTCAGATATGTGCATAATCAGATGATATTGATAATATTTATTTTTCCATGTAAACGTGTGGGGACACCAATCGACCAGGGAAGTACTCCGGGGAGACGCTAGACAGAAGATAGGGAGTGCTGGAACTCCCGTTTCTCCTGTAACTATACACCTTAGCTGATCTTTTTCCGTGTTTTATCTACCCTGTAAGCAGTCCAGCATGCTCTCAAACACTCACTTCTCTCCCTAATCCTCACTACACATACATGCATCTTACACACTACATAATCTTTTTAAAACTTTAAAAAAAAATGGCATCAACTTCAAGAGCCTCGAAATCCCCTGGGGAGGGGACCATAAATGTCCCCACTTCTGGCTCCCCCACTGCCGATACCGGGAACGCAGACCCGGGCAGCGGGGCTGGATCTACTACCGCCCATTCGAGATGTTCTGGACCTCTGCATGATTCACTTTTCATAAACTTGTGCAACATTCGTGGCCTTTCTCAAATTTTCAATCTGTTGAACACTACCTCTCCTCCTCTAAACCTCATCTTCTTTTCCTCACTGAAACTCAGGTGTCTGGGACGACTGAAAGCAACCATTTTTCTGTACCCTCCCACTTTCTCTATATTCAATTTCACTCCAAAGGTGGATGTTGCATATATGTACGCAATGACCTAACTTGTTCTCGTATTCCAGAACTCAAATCTTCCGAATTCTATACCCTCTGGCTACGGCTTACTTGCCATTCTCAAACTAAACACATCTGCGCTGTTTATCTTTCTCCTAATTCTACTGACTTCCCAAAATTCTTTGACTACCTCACTTCCAAAGTGGAATACATTCTTCCCCACTCGCCCTTTGCTGAAATCTCCATTTTAGGAGATTTCAATGTTCACCACCACCTTTGACTTTCCTCCCATTCACTGATATTCCTGATGAACTAGCTTACAACTTTTCTATCCTAAATGACCTAGAGCAGATTGTACATCCTACAATAGACAGGATCAATAAATGGTGGCGCCATTAAAAAAGTTTGCGCACCACTGATCTAACAAACTATGACACATTATTCACTCTATTTTCGGGAAAAAGAAAATGGGAAAGGAGAATAATTTGACAGTGATTTTTTATTGACTGATTTATTTTTTTTGTAATTCATTTCCTTTGCCATGTTCCGTAATCAACAAATGAGAAGTGATTTCGAACTGTATCGATGTAATATGTGCGTACTTTGAGTAATAAATCGTTGTACAATAATAATTGTTCATTAAGAAAACTCACAATGGAAAAGAGACATCCAAAATTTAAATAAATGAGTGACGAGATAAATTACTAAAAACGATTTAGAGAAAGGTCTCCGACCCCGGTGACCTCTTCCTCCTCTCTCACGGAATCATCTCTCATTTTCTGATTTAATAATATCTCGCCGCCGATGATGGTAATTTTCCGAAATGAATAAACGAGACTTTCCTTATGGTAATAAAGTGATGGGAAAATATCTCTTGAAACAAATATTCTTCATTATTCTCGTATTATTTATTCAAGGGAGCATTTGGTGAGATTTCTGGCAAGAAGTATAATGTTAAGATTCTTACTAAAAAAGTCGTGAATAGTAGTATTGTCTGTTTACGACGATGTTTAACGGCCACCACAGTGCCGTGCCAAGGAGGGGTAGAGGAGGGGGAGTGCTAAGAGGAGAAAGGGAAAAGAGAGGAAAAGAGAGTAAACAGGGTAAAAGAGGGAAAGGGTATAAAAGCAAAATTTTAATCACAGCTGTAAAACAATGGGCTTGATAAGGAGGATGGTCATAAAGATTGAAGGGTTAAAGGAATGAAGGAGGAGTGCGGGAGGGTTCTGATGAAAGATAAGGGTTAAAATAAAATTTTCTTCGTATATAATTAATTATATGTGTGTGTGACAACATAGTGTCAGGTAACACATTTTTCACTGAGGGTAATCTTCCATACATGTGGGGAACAGTTCAATTTCGAATAAAAGTTTGTGTATGCAAGTAAACAATGCATTCTTAAGTTATTGTAAATATAGTTTTTGCTCTTGACATTCTAGAGTCGAATATCTTTTATAAATCTTCATTAAATTTTTTTAATATATGCATTATAAATTATATCATCCTATTTTCAAGTGTTAACCAAGACTTAGGCAGCTGCAGGACCATATAATAAAAAATTCTTTGGTCAAATTTTCCACAAGGATCATATGACAAAAGTTCTTTGGGCAAATGATGAAGGATATAAAAATATTAATGATATCGTTAACCGACATCGAAAATGGGAAATAATAATAATAATAATAATAATAATAATCTAATATTAATAATGATAATAATTGATGCACGTAGCTTGTTCCACGTGTCACAGATTTATAGGTAAAGTAATTCTTTCACACACTAGTGCTAAACCGTTTCAAATCCAACTTCCAACCATTGTTGCGAGTTGGGTTATCATTTAATCTAAACATGCTCTAAAATCGCCATCGTTGAACCCGCGTAAGAGCTTAAACCTCGATGAGTTGACCGCGCAGCCTCCGAGTTTCCAGCGAAACAAATTCAAGGCGCGTATGCGTTGATTGTAGTCCATATGCCTAACGGAAGGGATTAACTTTGTGGCCCTCGCCTGGACTCGCTCCAGCCTCTCAATATCTTTCCTGAGGGTGGGCGACCAGAACTGCACAGCATACTCCAGGTGCGGCCGAACCAGGGAATTGTAGAGAGAGCACAATCTCCTTGTTCCGAAATCGAAATTGCCTTCTGATATAACCCAACAGCTTCTGGGCTTTCTTTTCCACCTCTACTCACTGTTTCGTAAATTTAAGGTCGCTGCTAATTAGCACACCCAAGTCCTTTTCCAAATCAGTAGCCTCGATATTACTTCCCAACATGGAGTAGTCTGACTTGGGATTGGCGTAACCAATGTGCATGACTTGCATTTACCAAAGTTAAACGGCATTTGCCATTTTTCGGACCACTCTCCTATCCTACGTACAGTAGGTCCGCACGCAGTTGCTCGATCGCTTCGGGTGTCCCAACATTGGCCCAAGCTTGGTGTCATCAGCGAATTTGGCGATCCTACTGACGATGCCAGCGTCGATATCATTTATGTAAATGATAAGCAACAGTGGCCCCAAAACGGAACCCTGAGGAACCCACTATTGACCGAGGCCCAACCCGAACTAGCCCCTTTAATTACAACCCTCTGCCGCCTATTCTTCAGCCAGTTTTCAATCCACCTACCTACTTCCCCACCGATACCCAGCGCGCGCACTTTGGCCATTAGCCGGCGGTGAGGTACCTTATCAAAAGCTTTCTGAAAGTCGAGATAAAATACATCAATCGCCCTACTCTTATCATACTCATTCCACTTGACGTGGAAAAACTCGAGCAGGTTGGTGAGACACGACCTATGCCGCCTAAACCCATGTTGGGAGTCCCCAAGCAGCTTGTAGGAATCCAAATGGTCAACGATTCTATCGCTATTATCCCCTCATAATTTACCTACAACCGAAGTGACACTAATGGGACGATAATTCCTTGGATTTTCGTGATCCCTTTCTTAAAGATAGGAGTGACGTTGGCTTCCCTCCAGTCACCAGGAACCTGCCCGTCTCCAACGATTTGTTGAAGACTGTAGCCAGGGGGAGCCACCTGGTCGCGCACTACCCGCAAGACTCTGGGAGGAACTGGTCTGGCCCATGAGCCTTAAACACGCTCAGTTTGTCTATTCTATCGGCAACTACTGTCGCGGTACACCGAACACTATTCAGGCCTCACCTCGTGCCTGACGCCTGGCTCGGGGATGACGCGTTTCTCCTCCCTGGTGAACACCCGCAAAGTACTCATTCAGCACATTAGCGATGTCCACGTCGGAGGTCCGCAGCGCGCCGCTGGGGTTCTTTAACCTATCATGCTTCTAATGAGCTTTCTACTCTTGACATAATTGAAGAACTCCTTAGGGTTCCCCTTGCAGAGGCTTGCCACCCGGAGTTTTTCGTTACGTTTGGCTAGCCTAACCTTCGCCTTCACTTCCCTGCACAGGCGGACATACGCCTCAGTGTGTTCTCATGGGAACGATTGGCCTTCGCTCTCCTATACGCAGCTTTCCTATTTCGGATAGCCGAAGCGATGTCACGACTGAACCACTTAGGCTGCGTTGAAGCAGGGGTGACTGGTTTTGAGGGTATGGCAGCAGACTGCAGCACCATAAACTGGTCCAGGAATGCACTCCACATTCCCTCAACATCGCTGCCGACCTCTAACCCCATCTCACCTACGCTATCCCGGAGACCAACAAAGTCCGCCCGCCGAAGATCGAGCTTACTGCCTCTAGAGTCATACGCTTCACCCGAGGGACGCACACACAGAACCTAATCAGACCGTGATCACTCCCGCCCAACGATTCGTCAACGGTGAGGCCAGTGACGAGGTTGTCTTCGGTCGTGAATACTGAGTCTATAACGCTTTCACCTCGTGTAGGCCCATGACCAACTGAGTCAGGAAGTTCTCATCAGCAAAGTCAACTAGCCTCCTCCCTTTGGCATCAGCAGTCCTGTCCTCCCACTTTATACCGCGACAGTTGAAGTCTCCTAAAACTACACAAACCCAATCCCCTAGCAGGCTATGGAATTCGGTGTACAGGGCTGTATCCTCCTCGAGGAGGAGATGCGGAGGTCTGTACACCAAGATTAAACCTATAGATCGTCCCTCCCAGGTTCAGATCGACGCCAAGCAGCTCCCGTTCCGATCGGAATAGCAGTCAACCGGACTCAACGTGTCCTTCACGTATATTAGTACCCCTTCCCCTCCCCACGGGTGCGGTCCTTGTGAACCATTCTATACCCGGGAATCTTGAACTCCCCAGCGTAGTCCCTACGATCAGTATGAATCCAGGACTCGGTGATAGCAACGATATCCTGGTATTCTGATGCTAAGAGCGCCGAAGCTCGCAAAACTTATTCCTAATCGACCTAGCATTTAAAAGCACTGCACGGAGGGAGCCTTCCCTATTCTGACCGCCCCCTAGCACGACCCTTTTCTCGAACAGCCAGGGCTGTCGGGAGTTGAAGAGCCCCTCACCAACGAGGGGGCAACTTCCGCAGGAGCCTGAGCCCCCTCCAACGGGGAAGGAGGGTCACCCACCTCTACATGGACGCATCCTTCAGTTGAAGGTACGTCTGCCAGCGGCTGAAGATCATGTCTCCACGGTGGGGGCCCGTCATCAATCCCCGGGCTTGACCTCACCATACGGTATAGGTGCCGGTCGAGCAGCGTGCCTAGCACACCTTTACCCTTGACATTGAGGTGGGCACCATCCCTCTGATAAAGGTCCCACCTACGTCGAAGGGGTCAACAAACCTCACGCCCAGTGGGACGCACAGGTCTTGCACCCTCTCGTTGATGCCAATAACCTTACTGAGCGCGTGGTCACTGGCATTCATCCGCGGTAAAATACCCATCAACATTCCCCTGTCTGTTTTAAGTTTTAGATCATCCGCAAGAGACATGATCTTGGTGATAATCCCTTCCGTCGAACCTACCCTACCGCCTTTGAGGAACAGGTCGTTGCCACCAGCGTGGACAACGATCGCAGTCCTCCGCCTAGCCACGCGCAACTTCTCTAACTCCTTCCTTAAGTGCGCCGTTCCCCGCCCGGGTAAGCACCTTATCTTCCTCATGTCCCGGTTTGCAGAAGCAAAGTACTTCTCCTGGCCCCTGATCTGTGAGTCCCCAATCAAAACGGTGTCTTCCTCCTTCGCGCACAGGAGACTAAAGCGGTTGGAGGTCCTGACGGCGGCAACCGGGGTCTCACGCTTCGGCTTCGCAGCCTTCCTGTCCGATATCTTTCGATACCTATCGCCACCCGTAGACTCAACCGCACTTACAGCACCCGACCCACCTCGACCGGCAGCTACATCCTTCGGTTTCTTTGGGCCATCGGTAGGCCCCTTCCCACTCTTTTTCTTTATCAGCCCCTTCCCACCCTTCTCTATTGGCTCTTTCTTTGTGCAATCCCTTCCCTTCCCTCCCTTCTCTCCAGAGAGAGAGAGAGAGAGAGAGAGAGAGAGAGGGGGTAACTTTCTTGAGAATTTATTACATTACACTTTAATGATTCATTTTGTATATTGACGGCCCTTATCAACTTGTGTATTTACTTAGGTGTGGGTCAGAGAGATAAGAAGGGTTACTCTCAGAGGGTTTTTGGGATGAGTCACCCTGGCATGACCTATCAGTAGGCATATGTGATCCTTTATGAATTCGAATGGTGCTGCTATTCTCTTGTTAGCAGGATTACGTCACGCAAGATGTTTGCAGAGCTGTTACTAGAGGGGTTGCTTCAGAGGGTATTTGGCATGACTCTCATTAATTATTGTTATATATATATATATATATATATATATATTATAGGCTACGCCCACATTTTTATTTTTCCATTATCAGGCTCTCCATAACGTTCACCCTTATCAACCCCTACACCCCTTTGAGAGAATAAAATTTTGTTTTTTCCTCTTTTCCCTTCTACCATATATTTATATTATTGTTATCGGATTGTTGGTGGACCATATAGTTCATACTATAAGGTCAAGCACATATTTATTTTTATTTATTTTCCAGTTTAGGCTTAAATGTTGTTTGTTTCTTTGTTTATTTTTTCGTGTTCATATTTATTAGCTTTGAATTTTTTTGATTTTAAAATGGTGGCCGGTAAAGTTCATAGTATGACGTCAAATACATACAGTATGTATACAAAAATATTATTCTTATTTTAAACTTTTTATATCACCAACCCTTTATTTCACCAACTCCCCCATTATACCCCACTCCTCCATCTCCTTTTTTATCCTCCTCCTTATGAAATATACAAAACTTTATATCTATTTTATATTTATATTTATTTTTATTTTATTTTTTAGTATCTTTATTCCCCATTCCCCACTCCCCCACCAACACCACACACACACACACACACATATACATATATATATATATATATATAAATAATTTTTTTTCTCTCTCTCTCTCTCTCTCTCTCTCTCTCTCTCTCTCTCTCTCCCATTTCTCTCTTGTCCCTGAAGATGTGAATATATCACGAAAGCGCTCGGACTTCGTGTTTCCTTTTCCTTTTCCCTGTGGTTCTTTGCTTATTAAAAAGATCACGTGTTGCTTTGTGATTTCTTTGCATATATATATATATATATATATATATATATATATATATATATATCAAATTCAGGTATTAGCATGTCTCAAAACTGTCAGCTGCATTACAGAAGACATTCACCAGCATATGTGGAGTTATTTTCCGGGTCCTTTTTCTTTGCAGAGGCAACAGTGAAAGGACCAGTTCAAGTGGCATTCTCAACACGGTTGTGTTTGAACAAGAGGAGACTGTTTGTCATTACGCAATTCGAACTTAACTCAATGAACGTTTTCCAAATCGCTGGAGTGGGTGTGGTGCAAACAGGCCGTGAGCGGCCTCCCATTTCACTAACATCCCTGGTGAACTAGCTAACAACTTTTCTATCTTAAATGACCTAAAGCAGATTGTACAGCACCCTACTCGTATCCCTCATCGCCTTGAACATAGGCCCAACATTCTGGATTTATTTCTTACCTCACATCCTACTTCTTACTCTGTCAAACGTTTTTCTCCGTTGGCTCCTCCGACCACAATTTTATATCTGTTTCTTGTCCTATCGCTCCAATTCGGCTTTGGGAACCTCCCAAGAGGAGGCATCTTTGAAACTTTGGCGCCGCTGATTGGGCGGCCCTTAGGCAGTACTTCTGTGATTTCCTTTGCAATGATTACTGCTTCCGTGTCCGGGGCCCTTCTGAGTGTGCAGAGCGCATCACAGAGGTGATTCCCTTGTGCATGGAGGCGTACATTCCATATTCTATTTCTACTACTAATGCAAAAAACCTTGGTTTAACTTTACTTGTTCTAATGCTATCCGCATTGGAAGATGCTTTCAGCAGGTACCGTCGCCATCCAACTCCTGACTCTCACTTATCTTATATTTCTGCCGGGAAGGGAACCGTGCAAAATCTGTTCTTTGACTCGCAAAAAATTCCTTCATCCAACAAAAATATGAAAACCTATCAAATTCTGATTCTTCTACTCTTCGTTCAAACTTTCGCCTACAACTCAACTATGGACGATTCCGCTGCTGTTCATCCATCTCCGAGTATGACGTTGAAACAAAACAGAAGTCATCGGAATGGAAGTGCGCGACAGTAGCCATTATTTAAATGCACAAAATGCGACAAAACACATAAAATGACTTCACAAAACAGTAAATATCGAGAGAACAAAATACGATATCAACAAGCAGTAATCGTCTTTGGATACAGACTGAGTCACACTACAACATGCATCACATGACGCGCATGCGCGTCATGTGATGCGCGCGCAGCACAACCAGTTTGGGAACTTTTTGAACACATCTCATATATATATACATATATATATATATATACACACACATATATATATATATATATATATATATATTAGTGGTGGACCGGATGTCAGTTTTTCAGCATCTGCGGATGCGGATGCAGATTTTTTTTTTCAATATCCGCGGATGCGGATGCGGATGTGGATATTTAGTTAATCTATCAATATAATATAGAATTATGAATATATGACATAATTTTTCAAATTTCATGATATTACTATTATGGCAGGCAGTGCATAATTAAAATTAATATTAATGTTTTCATTATGATAAAAATAATAACTTTCTCAAGAGTTTCAGCCACAGAAAATTCAATGAAACAAGTTTCATTCAATATTTTGAGGTTTATATATTTGTTTGTTCATTAATAACACCGGTCTGCATGAAAATCGATTTCTTTATTTTGAGTTGTGATTCTGAAGCAGTTCGCTGCGCTGAATTAAAAAAATGCTACCAGGTTTTTTCTATCACCCACAGTTTTAAAGTTATTAGCAAAACAATTTTGGGGCGTTTTGTAATTTTTTACCTTTTTTAGCTTTAATTAATTTCGTTTTTTCATATTTTTCAGATAGATAATTCTAACATTACGTCTTTAAAATTTTAATAATGGCTTCTAGAGGATGTACCCATAGTCCAGACATATTTTGTTATATTTGTGGTAGGTATGTTGTTTGTAAAACAAAGGACAAATGTAACGACCTTCATTAAGAGAGCTTATCATGCTTATTTTGGAATTAAATTATGAGATCAAAACAAAAGTTGGGCTCCACACAAGGTTTGTCTTACGTGTGTTGCGGCACTAAGGAATTGGAGCAAAGGTAAAAAGAAAAGCTTGCCATTTGGGATCCCTATGGTATGGCGTGAGCCTAGAAACCATACTGACGACTGCTACTTCTGTTCTTGCAATGTTAAAGGTTATGATGCAAAGAATAAAGAGAGCCTTCAATACCCAAGTCTTCCATCTGCAATAAGGCCAGTACCCCATGGTCCAGAAGTTCCTATTCCCCGCCCACCCGAGAGTCTGGATCAATACAATTCAGATTCTGATTCAGCTCCAAATCCAGACAATGATGAATGTTTATGAACAGCCAACAGCTGACTGAGATCCTAAACCATTAACCCAAGCCGAACTAAATGACTTAGTCAGGGATTTGAATCTGCCTAAGGACTCTGCAGAACTTTTGGGGTCTAGATTGCAGGAGAACAATTTATTGGCATCCGACACATACTTCGCTTGGTACAGAAATCGTGAGAAAGACTTCGTGCCTTTTTTCGAAGAAGATGGTCCCTTGGTATTTTGCAAGGACATCACAGGATTAGTGTGCAAGCTAGGCATCGAATACCAAACCAGTGACTGGAGGTTGTTTATAGATTCCTCTAAAACCAGTCTAAAAGGAGTGTTACTGCACAACGGTAACAAATATGCATCAATCCCAGTGGCCCATTCTACTCATTTAAAAGAGACCTATGATAACATGAAACTGCTTCTGGAAAAAATTCAGTATCAAAATCACAGATAGATATTGTGTGGGGATCTCAAAGTCCTTTGCATGTTACTTGGGCAGCAATCAGGATACACTAAGATGCCATGTTTCATCTGCGAATGGGATAGTCGAGCAAGTGACCAGCACTGGAAGAGGAAAACTTGGCCTCCTAGAGAGAATCTTACCCCAGGATCAAAGAACATTTTACATGAACATCTAGTTGAACCAAATAAAATCCTCCTACCATCCTTGCACATTAAGTTAGGCTTGATGAAGCAGTATGTCAAAGCATTGAATAGAGAAGGTGAGTGTTTCAAGTACATTTGTTCAAAATATCCAAAGATTAGCTACGAGAAAATAAAGGAAGGTGTTAGGTCCTCACATTAGAAAGTTATTGACAGACGATCATTTCCTGAACACAATGACCAATAAAGAAAAAGAAGCATGGCTTGGTTTCAAAGATGTTGTTGAAAACTTCTTGGGAAACTACAAAAGCCAAAATTATGAAAGACTGGTGGAAAATATGCTTAAAAAGTTTTGCGCCTTAGGCTGCAACATGAGCCTGACAGTTCACTTCTTATTTTCGCATCTTGACCGTTTTCCCGAAAATCTCGGAGATATCAGTGAGGAGCAAGGGGAGCGATTTCACCAGGACATCAAAACTATGGAAAGAAGATATCAAGGAAGATGGCATATAAATATGATGGCGGATTACTGCTGGTGTCTGCAACGAGATCAGCCTAACGCACAGCATAAGAAAACATCAAAGAAGCACCGGTTTAGTCGTCATTAGTCAGATCTACCTTCGTAGTCTTAAGTCTTTGGAATAAGTCCTGAAATGTTTGCAAGTAAAGAGGTAAATATATTTTGTTTCTTTCAGTTATTTTTTTATTCTTTCATAAACAAGCAATATGCTTGTCCAAGAGCTAGGAGCTATTTAATTCTGCTTTAATTAGGTTTTACTCTATCACCTACAGATTTCGTGCTACAAGGGGTGTTGTAATACCTCATCTGTCCCCAAATGTTAACCACCCATTGATGGGAGGGGAGAGAGTATTTTGCTGGGAATGGGACTGGTTGTTATATATTTTACCCTACATTCATTATTATGTAAGCGTTACTGTAGTCTATAACAACAAAATTTATGGTTTAGCATGTGCAATCCAATGTTGGTCTCGATAAGATGGTTCACATTTGGGGATAAATGCGGGATTTATGACACACCCTGTGGTAAGAAAACCATACGTGATAGGGAAAACTAACTATATTTTTGAGATCAGCGCACTCAAATTATATAGAATCACCAACTAGTTTGTAAAAATCGATCGACAAGTTTTCAAATGTGTACTGGTGTAATTAATACTTTACATGAAATGTGCATGACTGGACCTTATAAGCTACTTTATAAGCTAATTTAATTGTAAATTGCATAATTTATTAAAGGTAATATCCGCATAACATCCGCAGGCAGAAGTGCGGATGCGGATGTTAAAAATGACGCGGATATCCGCACATGCGGATGCGGATATCCGGTCCACCACTAATATATATATATATATATATATATATATACACAGGGTGTTTCATGTCAACCATAGAAATATGGAAATTTGGAAATTGGAGGAATTATTATGAGAAACTTCAAACATCAAATACAAACTACAAATTCCGCCAATTTCCATATTTCTAGGGTCGACCTGAAACACCCTGCATATAGAGTGTTCCAAAAATCCCTATCTATTTTTGGAGCTATAATAATATATATATATATATATATATATATATTATATATATCAGATTTATATTTTAGTGATGCAACCTGAGAGCCTGAGACCAGTCGGGACCGTTATAGAATTAAACTATGCTTATTTCACACAATTAAGTAAAAAACTGTCATAAACGTGTTATTCGAGCATTATTCTTATGACAATAATAATAATAATCTTTGTTCAGAAAGAACACATTACATAAGATATACTGTACATCACATCCATATGCTGTAGGTTTAAACAATGTTGGCATTAACGTTTAATTTTGTAATTTTAGTGGCAGGTAGTTTAATTACATTATTCTTATCTGAATATGCCGTTGAGAAGCATGACAGCTTTTCAGGCAAAAGTCTTTGAGATTCATTTTTATTTTTACGAACGAAAAGAAGAAATAAAATAGAATTTGTGGAAAATAAAATAAAGTTGCATTTAGTTAATTCTGTCATTACAAATGAAAATTCAGATAATCTTCGAAATAACAGAAAAGGAAGTGATAAACAATACGGTATGATAAAAGAAATAATAGAAAAGAAAAATGGTAAACAATACGGTAAACGGAACATGTTGAAATACCATAATAATTAATTTCTATTATTACAAATTATAAATGATTACACAGTTTTAAAGTTATAAAAATAGAGATAAATGAGGCACATTATAAATATGGCGGATTATAATTGAAACTTTTAAGATAGAATTTATATAACTTGTGATTGCACCCGATTTAAGATTGTGAATTTTGCATATATCATATAATGGTGATTTTCTTTATTTAGTAATATTTTAAAGTTGCAATATATACACATTATATACATACATACATACATTAATAAGAGTTAATAAAGTGTTTCTTTAGTGATTTGCTAAACGAAATTAATAATGGTGCTTATCTGATATTTATAGGTATGGGTCAATCCATGGATATGTCAATTTCCAATCCCCAAAAAATTTCCGGCAAAACCGCACACGTAATGTACTATTTTATAGGGAAATGTCTCTATTTTAATAATCCAAAGAGATATTGATCCTATCATGTACAGAAAAAAGGTTATGTAGTAAAATGTGAACGTAGGTCTATCATTAGTTTTTGAGTGTCAAGAATAGCAACGTTGACAGTGTTGTATCGTCCCACAGAATGCACAGATCACTGATAAATGTATGTGTTGTACATTGGGGTACTATCTGTGTATTCACCTAATAACAGTTCATACCTGCCAACCATTTTTTCTCCAGGTTTTACTGAAGTAAACCATGTCTCTTATGTAACAACCGTTACGTTTTTACTTGTTTTTAGATAGCACAATGCAGAAAGCAAGCAAACCCATACCAATATATATCATCAATAAGCTATGGAAGACATAGGATGATAATGAGTTTTTACCTCTGCCTCCTTCACTTTTAAAGAAAACGCACGTAACGGTCGTTACAACATCACCGTAACGGTCGTTACAGTCGCACAATATCGCATCAATATCTTCAGATCAATACAATATGATCCACTGATTAAAGTTCAAACATAACTTGCTTCCGAATGTAACGACCGTTACGATGAAATGACCCGTATAGCGTTCCAGATATCTGTTCCTTTGTAGGAAAGATCATTTCCTGCAATTTGAACTGATGAATTTGGCTGAAGTAATTTAGTTTTAGAATATTTAAATTTCTGAACATTGGAGAGGTATGAGATTGCCTGTTATCATTGTTTGAGAGAGTTCGTAAGCACTTTTTTTAGATTACTTCTACAATTATTGTACATAATTCTTTGTACTACCCCATGCTGTGATTCCATATTGTAAATGTGGATGAATATATGAGTAATATAGCGTGAGGAGAGCATTTTGGAGATTTTTTTTTTTAGTTTGAATATTATGTACAGAAATTTAGATATTTTTCATTTGATGTGTGGCTTTTGAAATTCAACTTGTCATCTAACTCGATACCAAGAATTTTAACTTCACTTGCTTTCGTAAAAGGAGAATTTCCAATTATCAATGGAGTGTGCGCGATTATTTTTTTTTAGTTACAATCATATATGATGATTTTGTCAAGTTCAATGAAAGCTTATTTGCACACATCCATTTATAGACATGATTTAATTGCCTGTTCACTTCGTTCATTAAGGAGTGATATCGTGGTGTGTAGAAATGAGTGTTGCATCATCTGCATATTGAATACAGTCTTATGTTAGTGATCCATAAAAATCATTTACAAGCATTAAGAAAAGTAAGAGTCCAAGGATTGGTCCTTGTGGAACCTTACTTTCCAATATAGCATATTCTGATGAAATGTCATTTACTTTAACATACCGGTGACGATTAGAGAGACATGACTTAAATCAGTTTAGCATATTTCCCCTTATGCCATATCTGTTTAACTTATCTAGTAACATATCATGTGAGAGCGTATCAAGGGCTTTCGACAGATCGAGGAAAACTAAGATTGTGTGTTTTTTTATAGCTTAGGTTTTTATAAATATTTTCTAAAAGCATGTTGATAGACTCTTCTACGGTGTGGCCTTCTCTAAACCGAAATTGCGTTTTTATGAGTATGCCGTATTTAGCTAAGAACTTAATTAGCCTATTGTATCCGATTCTTTCAAATACTTTACTTAAAGTTGGTAGTATGGAGATTGGCCGGTAATTGGATGGAGAATCAGAGCTGCTTGATTTGAATACTGGACAAACTCTGGCTATCTTCAGGTAATCAGGGAACACACCTTGTATTATTATTATTAACTCATTCATAACCTTGTGAGTGGGGTTCTGTATCATCTGATATTAGTTTACATATGTTTACTGGAATTGAAATGATAGCTGAGTTTTTATTTTTTAAGTTTTTTCAATGTGGCTGAAGTTTCATTTGGCAGAGTTGGTTCAAAGAAGAAAGTATTGCGTGTGGGTTGTGGCAAATATTGTTGGTAGTGACCGTCTGATTCTGGAATGGCTGCTGCCGTGTTGCTTCCTATTTTTGAAAAGAAATTGTTTCACAAATTCGCCATATCTTTGGGATCACTGTAAGAAATTCCGTCCTGTGATAACGAAGTTACGGGATTTGTCTTTTCTTTTTTGGCGTTAGATAAAACTTTTAAAATATTCCATAATCTTTTAGGATTAGATTTTGGTTCAGTAATTTTAGAACAATAATGGTCTGCTTTTGTGTTTTTTATGAGCAAATGTAGTCTGTTACAATAACTCTTATATGTTAGCTCATTGATATTTTCATTCATGGTTTATGTTTACAATGGGGTCTGAAGTGATCCAATGGTTGTTATAATTATTTTTTGACAAGAGTTTCGACTTCATAGGAAAATTAGCATTAAATATATCCATTAGTTTGTTTGAATTAGTGTGTTTGAGAATGTTTAAAATTTTGTTTCCAAGACACAGTCACCTTCAGTTATTCCCGACCAGTCAACATATGATAATTCTCTGATAAATTTCAATTTATTATTATAGTTGTAGAGTCTACAGTCAATTTTTATTTTTTCTTGTATTTGCAAATGGTTAATTAACATTGTGTATGTAGGCAGATGGTCCGTAATGTGTAATAGGAGTATACCTGATGTACAGTCAAGGGCAGGTCGCACCCAGATTTGGTCTAAAAAAGTGGAGTAGTCTTGTTGGCTTAGTTATGGTTAAATTAAAGCCATTTTCAGTGAAGAGATCTTAGTAGAAATTAGCATAATTATAAGAGTGTGTTTTAGGTAAGTTGTCTCTCTTCTTAAATCTTTTCTTTCCTCTCCTAATTTATTAATCTGAGCGTCTTTTTGAATCAAACTCCGCCATGTATCAGAAAGAAGTAGTATGTATCCAGGCAAAGTAGACGTAGCTTGTTTGTTACCTTACCAGTTCACTCGCTTCGCGTTGCTGGTGAGCAGAATTGTGTTACTCTCTCCTTTAGGGGATGCCTTCCCATTGAGGAAGGAGGAGGTGGGGGAAATACTCGCGTTGTTGATCTGAGTTATTTCCTTCACCCTTTCTGTCCTTCTGTGTAATACGTCTGCTAACACAGTGAATGATAAATGATGAATGAGAAAATATTATATCACTTATTAAATCTCGTTCTTGCTTTAAATGTTAAATTGTTACATGAATTTGTACTTTTTTAACTTCTTGTGTAGCTGTCAGAAGATGTGACGTTAGGCCTGTTCAAAAATCAACTTTTTCTTATTTTCATAGTGTTCTGTACATTTTCCCATGTTTTTTGACCTGAAAAAGCCGAAAATACAACTATTTTGACCTAGGATGGTTGGGGGGAAGCATTGCCGCATGGAGCTTTAAATTTTCTGCCTTGAAATCGACCAAAGCGCCAATTCCGGGTCCCTTGAATTATGTTTTGCACTTTAACTTTTGATCTAACCAAGATAGAGCAACAAATTAAGTATCAAATGAAAGAGCATAAATAATAATAATAATAATAATAAATAAATAATAATTAATAATAATAATAATAATAATTATCTATCATTTTTCAGGAAACAACAGAAACTCAATCAGAATCTAGAAAACCATCTACAAGTTACAACTTCACAATGGCATTAAGCAAGGAGCTGAGGGAGCTCCGTGGGCGCACAGTTGATATCTCAGAACCTCCACGTACTGTCCACAGGCAGGTGTCAACTGGGCCATCTACCAGATCTCTCACTGAAACTTTCCTGGTTGGATACCCTTCAGCTTTTATCAGTGGTTCCCAGCTTCCCACCAACAGACAGGCGTTCCAGTATTTCCTTAATCTTCAGAATTTACCGGAAAATGCAGGGAGGCCCATGGTTCAAGACCTTGCATATGAAACAGTTGAATCTATCATCCCATTCTGGCAGATGGCTAGGATCAAGACAATGACCAAGTACAACGCAATGAAGCTCTTCATGAAACTACATGAGAAACATCGTGCTCTGGTGAAAAGCAAAGGAAGAGCAAGTAACCCTGGAGGAAAAAGAGGAGCATTTGTGCTGGAATTAGACAGCCTGTTCGATATAGGAGCTCCAGATGCAATCCAGGAAATACAGAACAACAGACTGTTATCCAGAGAGAAGAAAGATGAGGATATCAGGTTCTACGAAGACCAAAAAACTGAGAGGAAAGGTCATATGTCTGGTCATGACAAGATTTTTGAGACAAGATCCCTGCAGCAAGCAGCGAGGAATGAAAGACTGCAGCATAGACAAGAACAAGGTAAAACTAATTACTTTGAACGTCACAAAAAGTTTTAAGTTTTACTCCATTGCGATATTTAGCATGTACTTAACAATTACTGTCTTAACATGTTGTACTATTTTACAGCTGCAGCAGAACAAGAGGCAGTTGTTCATGTGGATGACATTACCTGGGGTGACTCAACTGACAACGACGCTAACACAGAGGACATGGATTACCATCAGCCTCATCCTGGATGTTCTCACCATCAAGACACTGTGACTAGTGTGACTTTGACGTTTCTAAGGAAGGTCATGGAATGTGATGTCATCTGCAATAGAGCTGATCGTCTTGGTTTATCAGACAATCAAGTTACTGCCATGGTTTCTGCCACCTTGAAAGCTGGAGGGGCTGATCTGGATAACTTCGTCATCTCAACCTCAACAACACGTCGCAACAGAATGCTGTCCAGGTAGCTATAATATCAGCCAGAGTCACATGTCCAAGTTTTGTGAAAAACCCCCACAGTACGCTGCCTTACACTGGGATGGAAAGTTGCTCAAAGATGTCTTGGGCAGTGAACCTGGAAGTACCTCAGAGACTTTAGCTGTGCTAGTGTCTGGTCCACCTTCATACACTGAAGGAAAGTTATTGGGAGTACCTGTCATCGACAATTCTTCTGGCACAGCTCAGGCTGAGGCTTCAATGGATTTACTGGAGACATGGGAACTTACGGATAATGTTACTGCCCTTGTTTTTGACACTACATCCGTAACAGTGGAGTTCACAGAGGAGCTGCCAAATTGCTAGAGAAAATGCTGAACAAAAAGGTGTTTTATCTGGCCTGTCGACATCACATCCTGGAAATCCTAGTAGGAGCAGTTTGGGAGAAGCTGTTTGGGAAGGTGAAGGGGCCAGATAATCCCTGGTTTGAGCATCTGAAGGATGTTTGGACGGACTTGTCCAAGGAAAACCCAAAGATGCTGGCTATCAACAGCAAATGGCTGAAGGAAAAGAAGAAGAACAGTGAAGAAATACTCCAAGACATTCTAACAGCAGAAAGGCTTCCAAGAGCCGACTACAGGGAAATGGCTGAACTGATAGTCATTGTTCTTGGAGGAACGCCTCCTCGAGGTATTCACTGGAGTCGACCAGGCGCCATTCATCAGGCCAGATGGATGGCCAGAAACCTGTACTCCATGAAATGCTGATGTTTGCAGATCAACTTGAGTACGACGAAGACACTGTATCAAAGCTGGAAAGACTCAACACCTTCCTTGCGCTGTTCTACACTCCTGTATGGATGATGTCAATGTCTGCTGCAGATGCTCCCGTGAATGATCTAAGTCTAATCCAGGACATGTTGAAGTACAAGAAAACTGACCCAGAGCTTGCTGATGCAGTACTTAATAAGATGGAAAACCACAAATGGTACCTGACGCAGGAAGTCGTGCCATTTGCCCTGTTCAGCAGTAGATTGAATGACATATTGAAGCACGACATTGCTGCCCAGTTACATGCCACTGAGAAGCCAGACAGCTTCAGAACAGGAAAGCCTCTATTCCAGAGAGTCACAGCTAAGACCACCCTGGTTGATCTCATTGGCCCAGAATCACATTTCCTGCTGGACACACTGAACATTGGATCCGAGTGGCTTCTGGAACCTGTCACGTCTTGGCCACAGAATGAGGACTACAGAAAAGCGTTGGACTATGTTAAGAATCTGAAAGCGGTGAATGACATTGCTGAACGTGGTGTCAAGATGATGAGCGACTTTGCAAATGTCATAACAACAGATGCCAAGCAAAGGGACTATCTCCTTCAAGCTGTGGAGTTCAACAGACGCCGCTTTGACAGCTTCAAGAAACAAACTCTCAACAACTGACTGTGTAAATGTCATTATGAAATTAATCACCATGTAATGCTTTCACTTCTTGATCGATTAGACTTGTGACAAAATGTTAATCTCAAATTTGTGTCATGAATAAGGCGCCTTGTCTGCCTTGAGTGTGAGAAAACGAATTTTGTGATATTTCTGAAATCTTTGTATGTACCAATGTGCCATTTCTTGTTCCAAGACTATCATAATTGTATAAGTTAGAAAGAGGATTAAAAACACTTTAATTTGGTGCCTATTTTGTTGCTCTATCTTGTTTAGATAAAAAGTTATAGTGCAAAACACGATTCAAGGGACCCCGGAACTGGTGCTTTTGGCCGATTTCAAGGCAGAAAACTTAAAGCTCCATGCGGCAATGCTTCCCAACAACCTAGGTCAAAATAGTTGTGATTTTCGGCCTTTTCAGGTCAAAAAGCATGGGAAAAAGTACAGAAACCTATGAAAATAAGAAAAAGTTGATTTTTGAACAGGGCTAAATTGTGACGTGCGTTCGTTCGTTCGTTACTGTGTGGTTCTTTCCAAGGCCATCTACCACTCCGTGAGAATATAAGCTTATCTCCGGCCTGTTAAAGGGAGTGCCAGATGTCAAAAGAAAACTTGAAACAAAATTATGATAAATAATTTTCGGTTAAATACTACGAGTAAAGTGAAAAAGATTTTAACAGTGTAATCTTCGTATAATCGCACTTTCGATGGTATTATAGAGCACTGTTTCAACAACTTTAATCACTATATAGTAATTTTGATATGGGAGGAGAAGCACAAGAAACGGCATGCAGCACTGGCACTCTACGTACGAGTATAAACGAATAATAAGTAAAGTAAGCTAGTAGTTTGGCAAAAACTCGCACTATATAGTACTTGCAAAGACTAAGAAATAATTTTATATATATATATATATATATCGCACCTTCCGCAGCAATAAAAGCAAAAAACACAACCTGGGGGTAGGGGGGATTGGGAGAGCGGGTGTGTTACTAAAACACTCTCTGGTTCTCTCTTAATGTGATGCGTGTACTCAATTTAGGCGTGTATAAACGAACATAGAACCGACAGACAGACAGACAGGCAAACAAACATCTTCCTCTGCATATATATTATTATATATATATATATATAAACTTGTCTTGTCTTGACATTTGAATCTAAACAATTACATAATATATTCCTATTACATAAAAAATATTCTCTTTTACGAATAGCGAAAAGGAAAAAAAGTCTCCCCTCAAAAGAGGGAAAATCACGTAAAATTATAATAATTAATTGAACGAAAAATTAATTAAAAAAAACCCTCGTACTAAAAGTCCATCTGGAGTATTATTACAAATGTGATTAGATAATATTTATCTCAGAAAATGTTATATTGCAAAGGGAAACTAATGTATAAATGAAACTAGGATATTACAAAAAAAAAGAAGAAAAAACTCCCTATTACAGAAAATCACATTAGGATTTCGAGCTTACTACGTTATCTGCTCAAACTCAATTTTGCCTTCTTTGTTTTTTTCCCTTTTGCTGAAGGAAATAAGTCATTTTAGGAACAAAATAAGAAATCACAAAGAGAAAAGCCATTTTCGTTAGGTATAATTCGGAATGAACATGTATTTGTAATTTCATCAGAAAGGGCTGTAATTATATATATATATATATATATATATATATATATATATTGTTAATTAAATCCTTTTACAAATTTGATATCAGTAATATATATATATATATATATATATATATATATATATATATATATATATATCATATCATATCATTATTACATCCCCAGATTATCTTTCCATTAATAAATGGTCGGTTTGCGTATTTCAGAAGAGGAAATGTACGTAACATTGCAATAACGGACCGTGAATAAAGTTTTTAATCATAATTATGACGTGCATGAATCATGTTCAAGATAAAGAAATGTCGCTCGTTCATCATCTACGTAGCATTCATTTGTTGTTTGCGTTATTAAAGCCTTAATTCGATAAATCATTTTGACGTAAACGGGTTTTCCTATTTGCTTAATATTATTCCTTACAAATCCTGTCCTCTAATAAGGTATTTTGAAGGGATTACGCATCCGCAGCGAAATTTACTGAAATTCTTGAAATATCGGGAGCGACGCAAGTTCTGAGTGGTGCACTCGTAAATGATTAAATGTAAATAAATTTGATTCGTATATTGTGTAGAATATAATTAATCAGTCGCGCACGGTGTACAAACATGATGTAATGCAATGATGTGGTCTCTTTCAGGATAACATCACTGGATCGAATTCATCGGTGAATGATTTAAGTATTTATCATTGCAATATTTTAATCATATTTCTCTTTGCAATTTAGATTGTCTTTAGTTTAATTAACAATACAGAAGCGGACGTAACAGTTAAATATTAACTTCATCATTGGCGGTTTATTAATTAAAAAATTTCATAAAATTTATCATCTAAATTTTGATAGAAAAAGTTTTGATTGTAAAAAATTGTAAGACTTTAGCTTCATAATTGATGATAAAATCAACCTTTGTTTGTTTTGCAGTTTCGCCAATTGTGCGCATGCGCGAAAAAACACTCAAGCCTTGACAAAATATACAGACAGAAAGTTAGTAATCAATGAGTGGGACCGGAAACTAGCACAGCGCTCAGGCCAGACTAATGTGGCCCATTCAAACTTCAAACGGTGGCGAGAGAAAGCTAACGCTTAGAACGAGTAGAAGGGAAGCAAAACGGTAGACGGAAATTTCTGGGAACCAAAGATAAGCCTAGGGTTGGTTTGGATTAACCTAACTTAACCTAAGGTGAAGCTAGATTAGGTTAATAGGAAACCTCATGTTCGTTTATGAAGGATATTTAAGAAAGGCGTAGCACAGCACGAGACGTCCACTCCGCGCCCATGCCTGCACGCTGTCCGGCTTCCCAGTGCTGTTTTTCAGCGCGTCACCTACCCGGTCCTCAAAGACGAAAAGCGTTTGTTTGTGCATTATTTTCCCCATATATACAGTATTTATTAATTCTTCATGCCACAAATCTTTTAATATATATATATATATATATATATATATATACTGCATACCTTTCAACCTTTCAAATGTTCCGTGCGATGATTCCTCATTTCACGAAGGGCAAGCTTGTCGCCCCTCCTCCTTATATATATTATATATATATATATATATATATATATATATATATGGGATGAATTTCACAATTAAACACGTGAAATGAATGAACGATTTTTTTTCTTGTGGATTTGCATTATGGGTTTATATTATTATGGGTTTATATTATATTATGGGTTTATATTAACAATGTATGCATATATATGAAAATTATTTAACGAAAGTAACTCGTGAATAATATTTATGACCTTGGTTAACCTTGATTTTGCTTCCGCCCGAATTGTTCATTCTGACGAAGGTCAAGCTTGTCACTCCACCTCAGACCTACAGTTTAACGTGGAATCCGAAGCACGCCACACCAGCAGCCCAGCGTCTTAACCACTAGGCTACCCAGGGGTAATATAACCACGAAGGAAAAATTAAAGCAAGAAATAGTGCTCAAGCGCTTTCGTCTAATGATATCCTCAGGAACACTAAAATTAATAACAAGATCGAAACAGTATATGCAGTTCATATAGAATAACAAAAATAATATGATTGGTGTAGAACAGCGGTTCTCAAACTTTTTGGCCTCCGAAGCCCTTTACAATCCTAAAAATTATTGCGGAGCCCCAAAGAGTTTTTGTTTATGTGGGTTCTACCTATCGATGTTTACCATATAGTAGGCAGCTAAACAAGTTGAAGTGGACAATCCGGACAAAAGCACCAAACTTTCCCTACTTGTATATTTTGGACCAACAATTAAAAATATCCCCGGAACCACCTTCAGAGACCATTACTTGGCCGCCATATTGGATTTCAAGATGGCCGCCATAGACAAAATGGAATTTCTGATATAAGTTTCAATAGAGAATTCCCTTGGCATGTTTGGCATCAAACTATATGTTTTTTGGCATGATCAGATCAATAAAACAACTTTTAAGCTGATCAGAAGTATGTTTACTGCAGAAATCACACTTCGTACAACATATACAGTGAAAATCGTGAATATTTTAACACAAAAACCATGTTCAAGAAAACCATGTTTAAGAAAAATCAACGAAACTATAACAATTGAAGATTTCACCCACCAAAAAGTAGACCTTTAGCTCTATAACTGAATGTGGGAGAGGAAAATTGGCAAAATATGTGCATTTTAAAAAATGAAATTCTACAAAGGTCAAAATGCTACCCTTTCATATTTGCACAATTTTCATGCATTATTCGTGGTTCTATAGAAAACTTGTATTAACAACATTTGTAGAGTAAGGGCAGGGCTATTAAATGGGCACCATAAAATGGAAATATCTTGGCATTTAGCATTGCAATGCCTACTGTCCCAACTCACCCCCTGTCCCGAACTGTCCCAACTCACCCCGCTCGACGCTATATGTTAAACTGCACAGTTGCAGCTACACAGTTCTGTACACTTCCACCTGGCCTTCTTGCAAGCACACCTGGTGCCACATCCACTCTTGCTCTTGCAGCCGCATTTGACCAATTCGCTGCAAGCTTTAGATGCTACTGGTCTTGTGGTCCAAACTGGTGTCCATGACTGGGACTCTTCGCTAAAGGTCCATCCCCATCCTTCAGGAGTTGGAAGATTCTGTTCACTTCTCTCACAGGTCGACCATATTCCTCCCTGGTATGTGACCCTCCTGGTGTGTTGGAGAAGAGCATCCTGAGTTGGTGGGATAGTCTCCATAGCTTTTCCCTTCTGACAGAACATGACCTTTCTTGCCTCATCTACACGTTCAATGTCACTGGTGTTGTCATAGAGGACAACTGTGTACCGTTCAAGAAGCTTGAAGTGGGGAGTTTCGGCGTCAACATCTGCAAATGGATTTCGTGCCATGAATGTGAATGCTTGTGTTACCTCAGGGTAATGGTGCCATGCTGCCCATGCCGTATTCTTGCCCCTTCCGTAAAAGGATGATGTTGTATCACATCCCGTGAAGCAGTGAAACAGTGGTAGGGATGTGCATCTCTCTTCACCCAAAGAGGCACAGATTGTGTTAATATGATGGTAAGTGAAGTTTTTCCCAGTGCCAAAACCAACCCAAATATTTACTTCAGATCTTATGGACGTCAAGTGATGGAATTTTCCTATTAGAATGACAATAACATCCGTGTCTACAGTTCTGATCATGCAGTTAATGTGCCCTTCCTTTATTGCATCTTGAAGATGAATGAACAGTCTAGTGTCTGCCTCCTCATGGTCGCATCTTGGCATTGTGCGGTCGGCCCCATTGATGATGACTTCAGGTCCTGATGTAATAACAACTTCTTTGTTGTTAGGAACTTCCATTGCAGCAACCTTGTCTGATAGGAAAGCGAACAGTTCTTGCTTGTTTCTAGAGTCTCGAAGGAAGTCATGCCAATTTAGGGGTAATTTGGTTTTTCCTTCAACCTTTCTTCTGATTCCTTTTCCCCGTTTTTCTCTGGTAGTCTCTTTTAAGGTGCTTGCAGTGTAGGTATCCCAGACGATGTCAATTCGCTGGCAAGTTTCTAACTGTTTGATGAGATAAGGGACGAATACACGATCTGCATACTCTTCAAAGTTGGTAACACCTGCAGTAGACAGCAAATGGACGATGGCAGCTCCATCAAGAAGTTTCACATCAAAAGGATCTGGAGGGTTGTCCTTGTTTTCAAATGTAATGATTTTCAGTAGGTCAGACTTTTTCCCAAACCGCAATTTCCCACCATCAGATAGGGAAGAAGGAAAGGGGTGATTCTCGTGTTGGAAGAATGCATCCATGTCACTATGCCGATGTTGCATAACAATATACAGATGAGAGAATAGAGCAACATCGTTCTTCAGTAGTTGGATTCCCCCAACATTCCGTACCTGAGATTTCGGCCGAGGACATCTGAAGAGGGCAAGCGAGTTCTTCTTGATCGGTGTATGAATTGACCTTGTACAATCTGTGACAACTTCTTTGTAGTATCGGCTATATTGCTCCTTACCCAAATCCTTTATAGTTCTCACTGTATGGACCACAGATTCATCCATGACATTCCTTGTGTCTAAGGCCAGTAACTCATTCCCATTATCACAAAATGGATTTCCCATATCACGGAAGACTTCAACGAGATTAGAAACATGATCCTTGAATCTTCTCTGTGTAGATAGTCCTTCTTCGTGGTGGAAGTTGTTGTCTTCAGTTTCTGGAAGGTTTTCGTCTTCATATTCAGTAATCAATCTGGCTTGTTCTGGCCCTGCTACCATCCACTTCTTGAATGCCACTGGATTCTCAGTCAGACCCACCGCGCCTCCTGAACCTTTGACTTTCTCATTGTTTTGTTCATGCGCTTGGTCTAAAGGCATGGCTGAGAATCTCTTCTTGGTCTTGTGTACTACCCAGTGTCCATTTCGTGAAAACTCATTCATAACTGGCTGAGGGAGATTCTTCATGTCCCGGATGTGGAGTGGAAGCCAACGTGCGTAATTCTGGTGGTCAAGAGCAAAGAACCAGGGAACTACTTTCTTCAAGCTTTCTACATACAATGGAAAGTCTCCTGCACGATGTGATCGTATGAATATGAGGCCGTCTATCTCCATCTGAAGAATTGTCTCCCAGTATTGGAATGTTGGACTGACCTGAACCATCTTCTTCCACTCTTCCTTTGTCTTGTCATCATAGGGACCAACAGTTTCCATAAAGGCTTCATGCTGCAGCTTTGCCAATGTCAAAGCTGTTACCTGGTGAGCATGTCTGGTTCTTGTAAGATGAGAGGCTTTAAGAAATGAGTCAACAGTTCCTGCCGAAGCAATGCCTGCTTGTGTCAAGGCATTTGTCCACCCAGATCCCTCTAGATAATCTCCATACGTTCTCCACATGGCCATCTCTGTATGTAGACCTCCAAACATGACGATGACCTTGTCTTCTCCGTGGGTGTCTGGCCACTTCCACTGAATGAATTTACCAAGGGCATATAGGGGTGCATCGAATGCAACAACTGGTATTTGCCCGGGGTTAAGGAATTCAGTAGCAGACCGAACAACATTCATTCCATGCTTGATCATCGCTGGAGTAGCGGCCTTTTCATGGAATAAGGGAAGGAGGTAGGAAAGGGTTTTCATTTGATCTTCATCTTGTTCTTGCCTTGTAGCGTGGTATGCTGACCATGATATAACATCACCCTTCCCTATCGTGTCTTTCTCCAAGATCCTGAACGCTTCTTTCATCCACTCCTTTTCCTGGAAACATGCTTCATGGTAGTGTCCCTCAATAGGGTCAGACACATTAGACAACTTCAGGACTTCTACCTTGGTTTTGTCCATTGCAACAGCTGGTACAATTGAGTAGGACATGAGTAACTCCAAGTCCTTTGAACCTAGAGAAGGTAGCACAAGATCACCTTGTTTGGTTCCACAGTTTGAGACAGTTGGGAACTGAAACAGACTAATCCCTGTACCATGAAATGATCCAACGGCAGTTGTACTAGATGGGTTGTAATCCAGATTGTCAAGTGCCCCAACAATAAATGGTCCATGACGAAACTGAGCTGTACAACCACTCCTTTGGTCTTGAAGTTCTGGCACACTGCTGTTGCAAGTTGGCTTTCGACTTGAAGAATTCGGTCATAACTCACACTGAGACCCAATTCATATAGTTGTGTAATTAATGATTTTGACCGAATTTCAGTATGAATTTTCAGACCAAGATACAGAGGCAATGGTGGTTCTCTTTCCAAAGAATTGCGAACCTTAGATGATGATGTATGCTTGTTCCTAAAATTAAAAAGGATAAGTTGCGAGACAGTGAGAGTTGCAAGGGAGTCTTCTGGTGTTTGGTCCTTCACGTCAGCACCATTTGTGATCATAGATATAAGGGTTTTCAAGGTTGTAGGTACCGATTCCTGTTGACAACCAGATGGAAAGGCACCTGCAAACTTGAATCCAGTAAAGTTGACGATTTCCTTGCGTATGATTCTAGCAGCTTTTGCAAGAATCATAGTATCTCCTTCAAAATTCTGTCTATTTGTCTCTCTGAGCATTTCCTGAATTCCCTGCTGAAAAACTAAGATTTTGTTCTTGACATCACTTACTTCCTGGGCATATGGGAAATACTCCAGAATCTTCTCTCTAAATCGTCCTCTGTTCATTTCTTTATTAATACCTAAGTCCCGAAGTCTTTTTTGATACAGATCAAATAGCACAGAAAACTTCATTTGAAAGATTCCTTCTTCCACGCAATTTTCTACATGATTAACGACCTCAACTATGGCCTTTGCTTTCATCAAGTTTTCTTCATAGCCTTCTTCCTTGCTCTGTTTTTGTCTCAAAAGTGAGCGGTAACGGTTCCGATAAAATGTCAAGCATTGCAGATGATACTTGGCTTCAATGGCCATGAGATCACCACCTCCTATTCTAGACATTAGTTCTGTGTCACTGAGTTCTGTAGCCATCATTCGTAAATTGACGTCAGCGCCAAATGTACTGAATTCGTGAAGATGCCCATGTGTTTGTTGACAAAACACACAAGTTGCTTTGTCCATAGGATGCCGCTGAACCCGCTTCCCGTAGATGAACTGGTTTCACCTTCATCCGCCCTTTCTCTCTTTTTTGTAGCCCTTTCAAGCTTTTCTTTACTAAATTTAACATGGCATGACTTGTGCCACACAGCTTATTCTGAACCAGATCTTCAACAGTCACCTCTTCATTGAAAGAAGAGGAACTGGTAGTCTTCCAAGATTCTTGAATGCGTTGACATTCTCCATAAATGTTGCATATGCTTCAGTTTTTTTACCACTCACAGCATTGAGTGGACATTTAAGAGTCTCACCTTTGCTCTCTTGACAAACCATGCATTTGCTCCAATCCATGTTCACAAATCACCTGCAAAACAGAAAAGCACATATTATATACCTTATCTTATGTTGTTTCGTGTGTTGGTCTCTCTTCACACGGAGGTCAAGCTGGTTATATTATTAAATATTTTACATTAAATAAACATTTAAGGGTAATTCTGATTATTTTATAGCAATCCTGGCATCGAAATATGTAGGTTTAGGGACTATTTATTTACAATTACTCCTCACAATAGTTTGTTGATTTCTAGCTGGCAGCCATCTTGGATTTCCAAAATGGCAGCCAAGATAGGGTTGTGCGTCTTGGTTCCGGGGAAAAATTGGTAGCTAAGGTCCTGAACAACATTTGAGCCAAGTTTGGTGCTTTGTCCAGAATGTCCACTTACTTCAAAAATCAGGGTCTAAGCTACTGCACTAATATTAGAAATTAAAACTTTGAGAAATTTTGTAAATATGTATTATTAATTCATTTAATTTTAATCATAAATAATTTGATAAATAAAAATAACAACAATAAATCCATTACTCGTTAAACATAACATATTTTTTATGAAAAATAACTATTTTTTCCAAAACAAAAAAAAAATTGTTATTTTTAGTGAGAAGAGTGGCATTGTTTTACATTTTTGCAAAGCTCTTTGATGTCTGGCTTAATAGAAGACAGATGGATTCGCATATCTGCTTCTGCATTCAATCTGTTGCGATATTTTGTTTTGGTTGAAGCATATAAAGAAAACCCGGCCTCACACAGATATGTAGTTGGAAAAGGGAGGAGTATTTTAACAGCTTTTCAGATAATTGTGGATATTCTTCTTTGATACTGCACCAAAACTCCACAGGTGGTAGTTTCTCAAAGGTTAGTTGCAATGTGGAATCTAAACCATATCAATGAACTTTTCGTACTCCGTTACATTAAAATCAATTGGTCTATCCCGCACTTTGAGTGGATCTTTTACCCATGTATGATTTTGTAACATTATGTCTTAGTCATTTGGAAAATATTGCTTCACCGAGTTATGCAGATCTTCCAAATGTTGACAAATTCATTATACAATATCAAAAAATCACATTCGTTAATATCACCACGATCTCATCAAAAAAGTCTTTAAGTATTGGAAAGCTGTCAAGGTCACGGTGGCGGATACAAGTTATCCAAAATTCTAATTTTCGCTAAAAATCTCGAATTTTATCATTGGAAACAAATACTGTTAGTTATTTTCCTTGGAGTGACAGGCTCACTTCGTTCATTTTCGTGAAAATGTCTGCCAAATACCAAAGTCAGAATAACCATAGTTTGTCTGTCAGCCGTTCTTTCAAGTAAAACCAGTGTTCCATGAAAAAAGCGGCTAGTTCAGCTCGCACCTCAAACAATCGCACAAGTGCTTTCTCTCGAGACAACCATCGCACTTCGGTGTGCAGCAGTAACGCTTTATGAGTAATTCCCATTTCGTCACACAGAATATTAAAAAGCCGTGTACTCAGAGGTCGAGATTTAATAAAATTAATAATTTTTACAGCTTCATCAAAGACATTCTTAAGTGAAACTGGCATTTTTTTTACTGCGAGCCCGTGGCGGTGAAGAATACAATGACTACTAGTACAGTTTGGTGCCACTGCCTTGATTTGTGCAACGGCGCCAGCAGGTTTACCTACCATTGCTTTTGCACCATCAGTGCAAATGTCAACACAGTTGTTCCAGGATAAACCATGCGATTCAAAAACGTTATTCACAACATTGAATATTTCAGCACCAGTTGCGTTTGTTGTTAAGCATTCAAAAGAAAGAAGATCTTCCTCGAGGGTTAGTTGGTACTGATACCGGACGAACACAAGCAAAACAGCAAGTCCAGCACGTCTGTACATTCGTTCATTTGTAAGGCAAAAATACAATTCTGCAGACGAGATATTAGCTCAGTCTTCATGTTAGCAGCTAAATCTTTAATTCGACGAGCTACTGTATCGTTGGAAAATGGCACTGCCGTGATTTCTTTTGCCGACTTTTCAGCAAGCATGCATTCAACAATGTCAACTGTACAAGGCTTTATAAGTGTCTCAGCTATTGTGTGCGCTTCTCCAGCCAGTGCAATACGATAACTTACCCTGTAAGATGCCTCAGTGGCTTTCTCATTTCCAGTTTGAAAAGTTGTAACAAATAAGTTTTGGCTTTTAAAGAGCTGATCACGCCTACGTTTAAAATATTCAGTTCCTTTTTCTTTAAACTCTGAATGGTTGGTCTCAAAATGACGCAGCATCTTAGCGGGCACCATAGTACTATTTGAAAATGCTCTGTTGCATAAGACACAATAAGGTAAATTGTTAACATCTATAAAGCCGAGAGAAAGATAGCTTTCGTCATATTTTCGTTTCTTATTTACAGTTTCGCGCAGTTTCTTTGTAGTAGATTCCTCCCTTCCACGAGTCACAGAACTCTCCGATACGTCAGTTTCATCTTTTTCAGCATCTTTGGACGTAGACGGTCCAGCTGTGGGTTGAGAAAGCGAGTCTTCTAATCTCCCTTTTTTAAGCCAACGATCCATCCTTAAATATAATAAAAATATTTTAGAAATAAAAATTCTTAAATATTTTTAAATAAAATTTAATTAAATTTTAAAATAATAAAAGTTTTAAATAAAATTTTAAAATTTATAAAAGTTTTAAATAAAATTTTTAAAATATTATTGCAAAATAAGACAACAAAGTGTACTTACTTTTCAAAAGACTGAATAATTATAGTTTGCTGTCTGATTCCTCTTTGCACTTCTATCTCTCCTTCCAAATTTTTCTATTAGAATGTTAGATTTCAATTTGTTCAATTCCATTACTATTTAAGATATGCGAAGCTTAGAGATACTAAAAAATTATATTGAAGCTTAAGTATAATTTTTATGTATTAATTTCTAGAATAGATAAAAGTAAAAATTTATAGAACATACAGATTAAAATTCATTTAATTCCAAAACAAACGAGATATTTTACACATTGAACTCAGAAATAAATTCAATGAAAATTTGAGCCAAAATAATATCGCTTTTACGCGCCAAAAACATGAGAAAGAAATCTTAGAACTCGAAGACACAACCTTTCTCCTCAAAGGCTCAAAACGTACTAAGACGTTATTTGCCTGTTTTCACTCTCAGGCTCTCACTCAGTTTAAAACGTACTAAGACGTTATTTGACTGTTTTCACTCTCAGGCTCTCACTCAGTTCAAAACGTACTAAGACGTTATTTGACTGTTTTCACTCTCAATCACTCATTCAGTTCACTGTTTCATTGCAGGATTTATATTATGAAAATAGTTTTGACCTCGCGGAGCCCCTGAAGGGGTCTTGGGGAGCCCCAGGGCTCTGAGGAGCACACTTTGAGAAACGCTGGTGTAGAGAATATTGCAGGAGGAACCTACAATCCAAGTGGGAAAGCATTCAGAGCTTTAGCGTTTTGCCCTTATCATCTTAATCTGATCTGAAAGAATTCAAAACAACAGGATCGAGCGAAAAAAAGGCCCTGGCTAAGGTTGAAAATGTTTGTTAGTTGAATGATGGTTGACTCAAGAATGTTTATATTAATAATGTTGTTTGAGTGAAACAAAACTGAAGACCTATTCCAATCAATACAATGAGACAACTCTGACAAATGAACAAACAGGGCGTTCGACGACTGTCCCGTTCTAACGCAATATTGATATTGTTTTACCCGCGTGTTCAAGTCTTTTCCTGTTTGTCAATGCAAAAGGAATCACAGTCCGCAATCAGTTTTATAGATAATGTTTGAATTACGGTAGGTCTATTCTTTATTGTGACATTTTTCACAATATTGTCATATGAAGACACTACATTAATGTTGAAAAGTTTAAGTACATTAGCAATGCTTAAAAAGCATGGGAAAAAATGGGAATAATAAAATATTCTTCGCCTCTAAAATAGGCGGTAAGGTTGTTAACGAGGACGATAGTAAAAGGCTCCAAGACGATGTAAATAGGATTATGGAGTGGACGGATAAGTGGCGGATGCAATTTAACGTAGATAACTGTAAAGTTTTGCATATAGGTTCTCGTAACAATAATTACACGTACACGATGGATAATAGAGAGTTAGCGAGCGTTGATGAGGGAGTAGATTTAGGCGTACGCGTATCTAGGGATTTAAAAGTTAGGAACCAGTGCCTGGAGTCTTGCGCAAAAGCTAATAGGATGTTAGGCTTCATAGCGCGTAATTTCGAATTTAAATCGAAGGATATTATATTGCCCCTTTACAAGTCCCTAGTCAGGCCTCATTTAGAATATGCCGTTCAGTTTTGGTGCCCGTATTTGCGTGAGGATATTGATAGGTTAGAAAGGGTTCAGCGTCGTGCCACGAAACTAATTCCGTCATTGCGCAACAAGCCTTATGAAGATAGGATTAAAGTGTTAGACTTGCATTCAATCGAAACTAGGAGATTAAGGGGGGAGCTTATTGAAGTTTTCAAAAGCGTTAATAAAATCGATAACGTAAATTTTGACAAACTGTTCACTTTCGATAATAGCAATACTCGTAATAACAGATTTAAGTTGCGTGGCAGACGTTTCATTACTAATATCGCTAAAAACTTCTTTACGTTTAAAGTAATTGATAAATATAATAATCTTCCCGCGTCAGTCGTTAACTCTACCAGCGTTAATGTGTTTAAAAATCGTCTAGACAGACATTTTAAAAATATTAACATTGTTTAAAATAAAAAAAAAATTGGCAACAGGAGCTCTGGGGGTCGTAATCGGGGATGAGTCTTTTGACGTCTAATACCAGCTTGTGACATGCCAGCGTGTGATATGCCAGCAAAAATTATTATTATTAAAAAAAAAAAAATTAGACTAACACGAACGTAGATGTAGCTCGTAGCGTAAACTAACCCACTTTTTGTTTAAGTTTACCTACTTTTTTTTTCTTTTTCTTATCCTCTCCTTACTTGCATGTCTGTAGTTTGCATGGTAAGACAGTGCGTTAAGACTGTGTTTGCATGGTTTGTAAGCGCTCTTATTTTACTTCTTTTCATCTTTCACCCCTTTCCTATTCTCTTCGACTATTTTTCGGGCTTGTCGGCAGTGGCCGGCGGATGATGATGGTGAGTCTTTTTTCTCTTTTTCTGAATTAATGTTAACCCATAAGTGATAGGTGTTGCTACTTACTTAACCCCTTATTTTCTTCTCTTAACCCCCTACTCTTTCCTTTCTCTCGGGCTAACCTTACAGTAGAGTGGATCTTAGGGTCTTTGTTAGCCTTAGCTTCTGTAGATCTGTAGAAAGTGTGAGAGTTATTACTCTGTCCGCGCCCCTGGTGGGGTGATTGGGAGGGGGGTCCCCTAAACGGCTAGGGTAATCTGCACGAAATTTAGTATACGGAGAGAACCAGGAAAGGTTTTAGTAATACACTGACTCCTCCAAGTCTTCCTCTACGTTGTGTTTTGATGTTTTTTGCTGTGCAAGGGGCAGTAGGCATTCTAATATATATATATATATATATATATATATATATATATGTAAAAAGTAAAAATGAACCAAAATAATTCCCATATTCCTATACTATCTTATTCTTCATGTAATTCTTGTATTCATTTATATAGTTCTTGTATCCATTTTAGAAAAAAAAGTATCCATTTTAAAAATTCATGTACTATATGGTTCATGTATTTATATAAGCCTGTATATTCTTATATATTTAACTTTATATAATGCCTATACTCATATGTATGTACGTGTGTGTATTCATTTTTACATAAGGACAAAAATCGCCCAACGCGAGTTTGGATAAAAATTTTGATTTGCTTTCTACTTTGCAAAATAATTGGTGACCTGTTGTTTTTTTAAAATCTCATAATCATTTTTTAGATTTCGCTTAATAAGGAATCCTGCTTAAGCTTTGCAATGTTCATATTTTGTATACATTCTCTTTCGTTATAAAAGATGAGATCATGTCTTGCCTAAGCATTTAAATTGTACATCTTAAACCTTAAAATTTTACTCATATGCATATTTAGTGTAAAGATGCATAGTCCGATTTCCACTTTTAGTTAACTTGGCAGATCATGATAACATCAGATCTGAAAAGTCGCGGTTTAAGATAAAAATATGGTTTCATCTTCAAATATTTTGTTTACTCGTTCAAGCCTTACCACAGCTAAAAATTTTACTTTATTTTCGAATATTGTGCAAAAATAATGCAGCCTTTTTAGCATTTAATAATAATGATGTTAGCAGTTTTGGGGTATATAAACCCCAGTAAAAATCTTCCATTGTCATTCAGAAGCTAATTCAGAGGCTGAGCACTACCTGTACAATTTAGCAGTAAATTACAGTAAAAGATAGTCTTTATCTTATCCTTCGAGCCTTGCTCTCTTCAGAAGAACTTAGTCATTAAACTTTCTGGATACGCTATAAGAAGAGTCTGGAATCTTCAGAATTTTTAGTAAGTCTACCAGAGTCCTCCGAGCCACTATAGAAGAACTCGGAGAGTAATATAGAAGAAAACTACTGCAAGTCACACATCCTTTGCTGCCACCTAACTAGAACCCCGTCGACTTCGAACCAACCCAGGCCATAGACGGAGGGGTTAACATATATATATTACTGTATATGTATATATATATATATATATATATATATATATATATATATTGTAATACATACGATACATACAGACCGATGAATGATGCGACCAAAAAAAAATGTCCGAAAGAAAAAGATTGGAATGAAGAGAAGCATTTTTCTCTGTTTAACCGATTCATTTAATTAACACAAAAATAATGAAGGAAAGCGAATGTGAATACATAATTTTACACTATATCGTAGAGAAAAACTAAAGTTAAACCACAAATATTTTTACAAAAAAAAAAACATTTCACACCCTCTTATAAGTAACACGAAACGAGACTACCGCCCGCGTGAGCTATTCAAATCCACAGCCTCCAAGATGTACTCTCGCGATTGGTCACCATTTCCCTTGACAACAACCAAATTCCGTTCCATTTAAAACAATCGATATATTTTTATATTGATGTAATTGCATTTAAAATAATCATTAATTTTCATTACTGAATTTCATCTTAAAATTCATCTCATGACATTTAAGAGAAAATACAGATTGATTCATCTAATTAATATGAAAATATATTAAAATATGAAAACTTATTAAATATATTTTTTGCGTGACATTTTCTTAAGACTTTTATGACTTTTTGTGGTGGATAAATGAACCGAAACAAAATTTAATTCTAAAATTTACGAGTAATTACAGATCGATTTGTCTAATTTAAAATTAAATATATTTTTTTTATTTATTTATTTACAAATATATACAGTTTTCATAGACGAGTATAATTTTATTATTTGATACAGATGTTGTATATACTGTAGTTGTAAACTGCCTTTAGCAACCGTGCCCGCTTTACAGGCCGAAATCTACTAATTAACCTTTGGTAACCTTTGGTTAGCTTCCGCCCGAATTGTTCATTCTGACAAAGGTCAAGCTTTTCACTTCACCTTAGACCTACAGTTTAACGTGGAATCCGAACCACGCCCCATCAGCAGCCCAGCGTCTTAACCTAACCACTAGGCCACCCATTTATTTACCAACCACTTTTCTTTATTGTGTGGAAGGATGAACAGCTGGATTTTTGCTGCGCGCCGGCTGCCGTCGGGTCTCGAACCCGGGGCCGATGGATTCGTAGCCAGCGACGCTAACCACTACACCACCGAGGCGCATAAATTAGATATTAGATATAATTATTATATATATATATATATATACAAGATTTTTATAAAAGACTAAAAAATTAAGGGAATTTACAGATTAGGATATACTATGTTGTCTTTTGAACATTTAAAAGCAAATTTGTATATATGTTTTATAAATCCTACAGATTTTTATAAGACTTAAATTGAAAGAACTTACAGGCTAGGACATATACTTATATTAGAAGCTACATACTGTACAACGAACAATGAAACCAGTATAAAAACTGAAGGGAACTTACAGACAAAGTCATATATTAGAAGCTTAATATGAAGAACAATGAAAAAAGAGAGGAGATATTTTTAGAAGGATAATGAGAATTTTAACAATGACAACAGCAAATTATTAATAATAAATAATAACGGTAATAAATAAAGAAAGAAGCGCCTTCAGTAACTTTAGGATTTGTTAAATTTTAATCGCTTTATAAGAGAGAGAGTATTGATTGATATTAATCCATTCGGTAGATTATTCCATAATTCCACACAGCTGAATAAGTAAGAATTTCTACTATATTGAAGAGTATAGTTTGCCTTTGAGATATATTCACTCTCCGTAGACCTTGTTTGATGTTCGTGACGTATTTGATTGTTCATTATATTCTAATATAGTCGGAGCAGATTATTTTGTAACTCGGAAGATTAGAGAGTACATCTGTATTTCAATATGTCTTTAAATTTTAATATACGCAGTTCCTTGAAGATTCCTGATGTATGAGCATAATAATCACTCGTGTTTATTTTTCTAATAATTCTCTTCTGGCTCATCATTAAAGGGTTGATGTAATCACATGCACTTCCAGAGAAAAGTATAGTGTTTTAAGTGTATTTGTGGGAAGGAAATGTAATCTTGTTAATATAAACGAGAATTTCGATAGTTTGTGGTCTATATTTTCAATACGTTGACGAAAGGATAGTTTGTAATCAAGCATAACTCCTAATAATTTCCCTTCAGTGGCACGCGATATCACGTGCAAATCGACAATAATATCGAACCCTGGTATTAATTTCTTTCTGTGATTAGTAGGAAGTTCGTTTAATTTTTATTTAAGGGTAATTTATTTATTATAATATGAAAACTTAAGGAAATGTTACGCAAAAATATATTTAATTAAGGCTTCTATACATACGCGATAAATATTTATACTCTGTTAATCTATCGACCTTAATCTTGTCCAATTATAAGGGCGTCCGTCCGAACGAAATTTCTCTCGTCTTATTCAACGAAACTCAAGAATTGTCACCAATGACTTCAGTATTTTTTCTTACCAATTCATTATTACATAATATTTTTAAATTTCATTTAAATAAGTCCATACAGTACGCATTGTAATACATACTTAAACTCACCGACACTTTTAAATCATTCGTAAAGTAAAAAGAAATAGCTTCGGCGGCCGAAGCTATTTCTTTTTTCCAAAGGAAAATACTAAAGAAATCGCCATATATTACTAGAATTTACTAAATCATTACATAAAAATACTAAAAAGATACTGAAAAAAAAATATATATATATATATTTACAGAAAGTTTATTCCGTTTCAAAGTCAACATTTTTATACATTTCGTTATTACATAATTTTACTATTTCTTCTGTAGGATTGAAGTTAGTTCAATCCATCTCGTCTTTCAGTCCTTCTTTCACAAATATCATCGATGCTACACTATTCACTGTGAATCTGTTTCTATGATTTGTTTTTATTAAAGACACCTGCGAAAATATCCGCTGAACATCAGCATTGGCTACAGGGATTGATAGTAGGCCTTTAATTAGGCTACACAAATGAGGATATTTTTGCCTTTTATTAATTTCTCCCCAAAAGCTGTCAGTTAAAATGGCAGGATTTTTTTTCAAGATATCTGAAACATCATCCGATAATTGCAATCCACGCCATTCACTATCCAGTGGTTCCATCTGCTGTTCATTTTCGATGATATTTGGGAAATGGTTAGCGATTTCTAGAATTGCACTCGTATTCGTTTCCATGTTGAGTATAACCTGTGGATCAATACAATCCAATTTTTCCAGGAAACTATTTTCGAAAGGCAAACGATTCTTTAACTGACATGAGAGTTCAATTAAGAACTCCTGAATTTTTTTCAGAAATTGTTGCTTTTCATTGACATAGGACTCATCAAGTTTTGTTAATTTATTTGATGCTGCCACACCAACAAAAATTTCATGAAGGGGTAGGTAATTTACATTTGATTGAGGGTCCAAATCCTTTAGGGAAGTTAGTCGCACATACTTCATTTTCATAAAATAAGACAGCAAATTTTTATACATTTTTCCTAAATCTTTGTATATCTTATATTTGGATGACTACTTTCGTAAAGGATATTAAATTTTGAACATAATGTCAGAACTGAGGTTAGAACCAAAAGATACATTTTTGTAAAAAGATTAGATAAATGGTGGAACAAAATTTCTGAGACCGCGAGTCGATCAGTAAGACGCTGATCTTGAAAATATAATTTTAACGCATTCCATTGTTCCAATATTCTAGAACAGCAAGAGTGAAATGACAGTCATTTGATGTACATTTTGAGAATTCTGTGATTTTCAGTTTCTGTAAAATCTTGAAATGCTTTAAAATCACGCTGACGTTTAGCGCTATGAGCAAAATAATTATGTACATCCCGAACCATCTGTTTAACATACCTTGGAAGTTTCAATGTTGCATAGCAAACACCTCGAATCTTCTGCACTACACTGTTATTAACTCCAAACTTTACACTGGCAGTGTCAGCAGAAAAACCAATCAGATCACTTATTTGTAATGAATTTTTGTCTACTTCTTCCTTAAGAGAATTAAAAAGACTTTCACTGATTTCTGAGACGAGAGGAATGAGATTTAAAAGTTTAGTCTTAATCATGGAATTTTTGTCCGAAAAGTATTTGATCACAACCGCGAGTGTTTTTGTTGCGCTCGAGTCAGTCGATTCATCAATAATAAGAGAAAATTTTTGCTGTGCAATTGATTTAACATCCCTCATCATTTCTCCTTTAAATTCTTGAGCAAGAACATTATATGCTAATGCTGTGCATTTAGTTCTCTTGCAGGAAAATTCTTTTGCAATTGCCGAGTCATGAAAAGCAGATGATAATATTTCAGAAATATGATCCATCACACGAAAGGGGATATTATGCTCAACTAAAGCTGCAGTAATTTTTAGCTCTGCCTTTTATACTTCCTTTGAGAATGAATAGTTTTTGAAATATTTTGAAACAGAAGTGCATCCTCCAAACCTCTTCATTGCATTCACGTGTTTCTCTGTCTCAGCATGGGCCTTCAATGTAGCTATACGTGGTTTTAAATTGCACCTACATGCCTCGCAATGTGCTTGCTTCACTTTTTCGTTCCCTAAAGCAAACCAAAAATTTTTTATTATATATTATATTATACATATTCTACAATCTACATATTACAAAATTCTCATGAAAATATAATTTGAAAGTGGTGTAAGAATTAGAAAGAATAAAAATTCAACATTCCATTATCTTTAACTTTTTGCCTCTTGCCTTATGCTAGTATATCCAAAATGATATTTACTCGCAGAAGTTGATGTCAGCCATGATTGAAATTCTGGTAATGATTCCCAAGAAACTTTGTAATTTTGTTCGTAATGGTCTCTTTTTCTTTTAGTAGTTCCTGAAGACATTATTATACATAAACAGGCTATAATAATCAATATGATATTCACATGTAAATTTAAAAGTTTGGTCACTAGTATATAATTTACATAAATCACCACCATCAATTAGCAAACACAATCATTTACTGACATCCGACTCACAGAAACAATGACTATGATGCAGTATATTTTCGTTATCATTTTGAACTAATTGAGAGTATCATGATTTTTTCTCAACTTCTTATAAACATAAAATACTAAATATTTACTGGTAAACATCCTGAATTTACTAAAAAATTACTAAATATCCAGAATTACTAGAAAAAATACTAAATTTACTAAAAAATTACTAAATATCCAGAATTACTAGAAAAAATACTAAATTTACTAAAAAATCACTAAATATCCAGAATTACTAGAAAAAATACTAACTAATCAAATTTTCATAAAAATTTACTAACTTAGTAATAAAAATACTAGATCTGGTCACACTGAGCTGCTTCGCCCATCTCCAAAAAATGACGGTTAACCGACTGGTCCGGTGATGATACAATCCCGCCAAATGTTTTGAATTCTGGACACGGAGAAAGTAAATTAGGAGCTGATTTCAAATAAATTCAGATAGGTTATGCGACAATGAAATTACATTTCCCCTGTACCATTCCTGTAGGGTAATTAATGCTTTTCCGTTATACCCCGCAAATGGTAAGTTTTTACAGTATGAATACAATGCTTATTAATATACTTTTAGAAATTTATTATGGACATTTACTATATTAATAAAATGTTTATTTATATATTTTTAGACATTTATTATGGACGATTGCCCTTAACGATTGGTTAGGTTTAGTCGTGATATTTTCGTTAAAACTAACGAAAATATTACAACTGACCTAACCAATCGTCAATATTATATACAGGGGCGCCCACAGGCAACCGCACAGACGCACGTGCGTCCACCAAATTTTAATTTCTTAGAAAACCTGTGGGATAGGAGCACAGATGGCCTAATTATTTTACTTATTTATTGCGCTGCGTCACCCAGAATCTCAACCTAAAAAAAAATCGTGCGTCCAATTTTTTAAAGGCTGCGGGCGCCCCTGTTATATATATATATATATATATATATAACAACGAAAATATCACGACTAACCCTAACCAATCGTCAAGGGCGATTGACACTAGGGGCTTATTAAAATTGTGGCGAATATAACGGAAAAGTACTAGGTAATTTCTCCCAAAAGATTCGTTGTATGTTAAAATTTCGTTAATAAAGTATAAATATTTCTATTATTATTTTTCTTTTATTACAAATTATTATAAAATATATCAACTAAACTGAATTCTTTATAGTATTTTCACAGTGAATGTCAAATACGTCTCCTTAGTATCTAAATTAAAGGTAATTTTTTCGAGAACATATTTTTGTAAAAATTTGTTTATAATTTAAGAGATGCTCCTCACCGTAATCATTCCATTATAATTTTAGATTGTAATGAAAGAGATCCTTCATATGTCGATCATCTAATGTGATATGGTATTTATTTATGATCACGGCATAAGATATTAAAGAATTGTATCTAATTATTTTGAAATAAAATGCGAATATACTGTATTGGGAGGGTTATTATTCGTATCATTATATACTGATTTCTCTTTCTGAAACGTTTTCTTTAAGTCATTTTTTTCGTTCGCTGAAATTAAAATTTCACTGTGTCAACGGCCATTTATGCGTGTATTGCAATACGAAAGAAAATGATTTCGCTAAAACACTGTATTACGTAATGATTGGCAGTACAATACTCGCATATTTATATAATATATTCATACTATAATCGAGTTTTGTACACATATATTATATTGAAAATCTGAACTAAGATATATAACATTTATAATATGTGCTTAAATATATATATATATATATATATATATATATATATATTAATATATATATATATATATATATATATAATTAATATATATATATATATATATATATATATATATATATATATATATATATATTAATAATATATATATTATATATATTAATATATATATATATATATATATATATATATATATATATATATATATATTAATATATATATATATATATTATATATATATATATTGCTGCAAACCCACATGGAAAAAGAAAAACGATTCCCTGACGAAGTGTAGCTCTGAATACACGAAAGGCCTTGGAATCGTTTTTCTTTTTCCTTGTGAGTTTGCAGCATTCATTCATTTCACATGTTTTATTGTGAAATTCATCCCATATATATATATATATATATAATATATATATATATATACCAGTGGCGACTCGTGACATTTTTGTTCAGGCATGCAATGTTATGGGAAGAAAAACATCCGCCTAACCTCTTGCCCAAACTTTGCATATTGTTTACATAGAACTTAGCAAGTTAAAGGTGTTTACAAACTTTGGGACCTCTTTGAAGGAAAGTTCATTAATGTTAGGCTTAAATATGCGAACAAAAAATTAGACATATTTATATATAGTAGTTACCGAATTGATCTAAAGAAAAAGATACAAATTTAAAATTTACCTTAAATAATTGTGAAGCATTATTTGAATTGAAATTCTGCTCTCCTAGTTTTCTGCAAAATTCTTCGATGACCAAATTGTAAAAGTACTCTCGATTCTCCATAAGCTTCTTGAGGAAATTTTTTTCAATTGAAATTAAGGCAAGATTAGATAGCCTTTCTTCACTTTGGGAACTCCGTAAATAATTTTAATTCTTTTAAGCGCAGAAAATGATCGCTCAACACTTGCTGTCGATATTGGTATAGTTAGAATCAAATCGTCAATTTATATATTTCCTTAAGACCTTTGTGCATTTCGCTTTCCAGTAGATATTTTAGGAGCTCAGCAACATTCTTTTTGGCAAAAGATTTGTGCGAATATAAAACACACAATTCAGAACGGAGACGAGGAAACTCAAAAAATGAATTGTAGCTTCTTTTCAAAGATTCAAAAGCTCTCTCTGGGAAAGTAACATCATAGAACTCAAATTTTTTGCAATCTAAAAGCTCAATGAATTCCAATTTTTCCATTGAACTGAAACGCTCTTTCATTTGAAGAAGTATATTATCGAATATTTCATGAAATAGTTGACTATACTTTCTTGTGGAGAAAGACTGTTTCCTTTTACATACAGGTTCACCACATCTTTCTGTTATCAAGTCCCACATATCTGCAAATTTTGTATCCTTATTTGTTTGATTTTTTCATAGTGCTTTCAACGGTGATGAGCTATACACAATATCCATAGATTTTGTTTGCAGCACATTAAATAGATATTCAGTAAAAGGAAAAATTGAAGAAAATACTTCTAATAAAAAATTAAAATCGAAAGTATCGATACTAGCAAGCAATCCGCGTGCACTATTTTTTGTTTTTTCATCAAATTTCTTTGGGTTTTCAAGAATGCTTTTAAAAGATCTATTATATCTTCTTTATTTTCCTTAACTCTTTCAACTAGACGAGATGAATAGTTCCACCGCGTTGGAGCCAGTTTAGGGAAACGCTTTCCAACAACTTTGTCAAGCATTGAAGTTCGCTTAGTTGAACTGCTGAAAAATGATGACAAACTTCCTAATACTGAAAAAAAATTATTATATTCGGAAATTTCAGCGACAGCTTGGGATAAAACAAGGTTAAGTTTATGGGCGTAGCAGTGAAGAAAAATAGCCTCTGTACAGTTTCTCTAATCTTTGTTTGTACTCCATTAAGATCGCTCCCCATAACAGCAGCACCGTCGTAGGTTTGAGCAACTAATTTTTTCAAACAGCCCAGTTCACCTAGTTGCCTTATAGATAAATCAGAAATCGCTCCTGCACTTCTATCATTGCTGACGTCATTGAATTTTATAAATCGTTCACAAATCTCTCCATGTTTATTAACATAACGAACAACAGTAGAGAGTTGAGAAAAACAGCTGACATCAGATGTTTCATCTAATAAAATCGCCACATACATGCAGTCGATAAGCTCACGTTATATTTGTTCTAACATAACTGCACTAATAGATTGAATTATGTCATTCTGAATAGCAGATGATGTTCCCTTAAAAACAGTCGCAGTTTTTAAATGGTTTGAAGCTTTTCATCGAATTCTCCCATATAAAATACCAATTCAATATAGTTACCCTATTGTCAGCGTTTTCTTCTTCATTGTGACCGCGAAATGCTAATTCTTGCATACCTAAAAAACATGTTATCCTAATCAAACGTTTCAAAATTTCTCGATTCTTATTAACTTCTTCGTTATGTCTGGAAATGGCAACTGATTTCTGCTTGTCGAGTATTAAATCAATTCTTCTGACTTTCCAAATGTTTTAAGATCAACAAATGCATTTATGTGAGCAAGAGATTTTTCATGGCGAGAAATTGCAGTATGTAAATTGTTTAAATCGTCGTATCCACGACTAACAGAATTCCACACAGAGTTATCTCTTGAAAATAGGAAACACGACCAACAGTACAATTTGTTATTTGAAATATTTCCACATAACCAGGGAACATCATCATACAGCTTAGGATTAAATTTCCTAGTGAAGCCTTTATTTTCTTTGCTTAAATTCAAATGTGGAATCGGTCTGCCATTATTCAATATGCGCTTTTTCTCATCAAAAGAGAGTGAGTAAAATCTTCTAGTCTTCAATTGATTAAACACATCGTCAGTCATTATGGGCACTACAATGCTATAATTTATTTAAACTGATTATCCAAAATAATTAAAGCACAAAGGGAACACCGAACACAAGTGGATGCTTGCGGCGGTGGTACTGGAAAGAAGCCTTGTCAGAATTGCCAGATGTTACTTTTTGGTGAATGCACCTATAAAACTGAATGCATGCCGTATTATTTTCATTAATTAAAAAAATCAGAACAAAGCTTTTTAATTATTTTAGTAAAAATATTAAGTAAATTTTCTAAGCATATTTTAAAACATATTGCCTTTGAATTTAGCTATGAGGCTCAAAAAAAATATCTTATGGATAGTGAGAAGTCTCCTTAAAAATTGCCCAAGGCAAGGCGGTGTAAACAAAATCATGTCTTATTTCACTAGACAATTAAGAACATTTTTCTGTACCCAGACTGAATTAGTGAATGCTTTAGCTACAAGTATTTCGATCTGTGTACAGAAAAATGTTCTTAATTGTCTAATGAAATAAGACATAATTTGTTTACACCGCCCAATAGCCAGTACATGCGTGATTGAAGCCTTAGACTATTTTAGTTTCTGAAAATTATTTTGTCAATTATAATCCTTACTTCGATCTGAAAAGAGAACATATTTAACACATGCATTGCATGCGTTGCATTCATTAAGAAATCGCCACTGAATTTATACACCACACACACACACACACACACACACAGAGTATATACTGTATATATATGATGAAAAGCGATTCCAAAACCTTTCATGTCTTTAAAAATACACATCAGAACTTTGAGATAAAATACTTTCGTACTTTTTCTGTAAATAATTAATCAAACTGCATTTCGTATTTGTGGATATCTTTTTCAGGGCAACTATCATATTCCGCTGTAATTCAAGCAGCAGTATTTCATTTTCATTTCTTAATGTCTGTATTTCAGCTTTCAAATTCTTTTTCCATGGTGTATATGTATCTTCAGTGGCTGTATCAACAATAGCAATTTGACGCAGAGATAATTTCGTAGACACTTTTAAATTTATCTTTTCAGTCTCATCAAAATGCCGTTTCTTTAATAAAGACAGTCGTTTGCTGTCCAATCGCTTTAGTTCTGTCATGCGGCTTTCCCTTTCAGCTAAAATGTAAATCAGACGTGGTTAAGTGGGTAATCCATTCTCTCAAAACCTTTATATAAAATTTTTCAGGCTTCCAGAATTTAAAATACATTTATGACGATCCCTTCAGTCAAATAAGAAACTTTTTGGATGCCTCCTGAAATTAGGCTACTTTTCTTGTTCTCCCGCGAACATAATGAGACAGTGAAGTCTTCCGAGTGAGGTTCATGTGAAGATTCATTCTGAATTCAAAGAAAGATAAACATTATTTGGTGCTACTGTAGTATGCGGTCTACCTACGATTCGGCGGTCTACCTTTTAATTATAGCTTCTTATCTTGTTTACTAATTGTTTGTTTACATCCCATTGTCAATCGCCCTTGACGATTGGTTAGGTTTAGTCATGATATTTTCGTTAGTTTTAACGAAAATATCATGATTAAACCTAACCAATCGTTGGTAGACCGCATACTACAGTAGCACCCATTATTTTTCATTCTAACATTTTGGTATGAATCATTCCACCAACCTACCTACCTACTTATATATATATATATATATATATATATATATATATATATATATATATATAACACATTTAACTGCAATGACCACGCAGTATATTAATGTATAGAAACGACGTAAGTATAGAGGAGTGTTCTGCACACGAGGAAGAGAAATAACGAACAAATGAAAAATGAGGTGACCGCCCGGGAATCGAACCCAGGATCTTCCGATTGCCGGTCAGATATGCTACCACTACACCACTGGCCTCGATCAGTCAGAAGTCGTAATTCTCCTACATAGGGCAGAAAACAAATGCCTTGAGAGGGCACCCTCGCAAATCGTGAATATGTACATTTAACTGCAATGACCACGCAGTATATTAATGTATAGAAACGACGTAAGTATAGAGGAGTGTTCTGCACACGAGGAAGAGAAATAACGAACAAATGAAAAATGAGGTGACCGCCCGGGAATCGAACCCAGGATCTTCCGATTGCCGGAATTAGGAGAATTACGACTTCTGACTGATCGAGGCCCGTGGTGTAGTGGTAGCATATCTGACCGGCAATCGGAAGATCCTGGGTTCGATTCCGGGCGGTCACCTCATTTTTCATTTGTTCGTTATTTCTCTTTCTCGTGTGCAGAACACTCCTCTATACTTACGTCGTTTTATACATACATATATATATATATATATACAGTATATATATATATATATATATATATATATATAATATATATATATATCCAGCTCTCGAGAAATGGAATGTCGTGCTGTTTTCACTCGCATATCCACATACATAACAAACAACTGAAAAATGTTTTTGTTTTTCACTTTCAATTCCAAAAGGGTGAAGTGTTTTGATGAAGCATTTACCCTTTCTTTCATATATGATCTATAGAGGGCGTCGGCAACATGCAGCTGGCGAAGAACTTTAAATAAAAAAAATAGCCGCAGCTAACTGAAAGAGATTAATATTCACTGAACTGTCATACATTTATGGAAAATTAAGGTATTTAAATTAAATTAAAGTTAAGATAATAATTATAGCGTCATTCCGAAAGCAAAATAATTTATACTTCTCCTACGAGTGACGGATCCTCGGTTTTACTTGTGCCACACGTTGCCAAATTGTGGTATAACTGCTTTTTCCGACGATGTATTGAATTAAGCATGCAAACAAAACATGCATACATACATACATACAAACATATATATATATATATTAGTGATGGATCGAATAACCGCAACCGCAACCGCACTACAACCGCACAAAAACAACCGCAACCATAACCGCAACCGCCGTTCCATAAGTGCGGTTGCGGTTGTAACTTTCCAATGGGTGGAGGCTGGGGAAAGTGGTAGGTGGGATGAACAGTGCGATGGGTCCTCGTCCCTCATCCTGGTAACCCACTTAGTGCAAAATATGGTTTTAATTAATTTGACCTATTCTTTCATAATAGCTATATAAGTTTAGAATATACTTCATTTAAATAGTATTTATTTAGTAAATACCTTATGTTGAACACAAGTTTTGCAACACACAAATAGCGGTAGCGGTGTATTGCAAAACTTGTGTTCAACATAAGGTATTTACTAAAT